>JAJJMB010008334.1:7902598-7949046 GCA_023531105.1 Papaver atlanticum
ATTTGTGATTATAACTAGTTGTACTTGCATATACAGTTAGTGGCTCTGCTTGCAAGGGTTGATGTCTTTCTTCTTTAAATTGGAAATTCTTTAAATTGGATTAAAATGATAAAATGGTACGTACTTATTAAGTGACGAATTTCTCTAATGGCATATATGTGCTAGCTATATGTACACTTAAAGTAATACCCTTTTTGTAGAGATTGCTGGAAAATTAGTTTTGAATGAATGGGTTGAAATGTCAATCTTGTACTGGTCATATGGGACTGTCTGGGTAGCATTTCTTAGCTACCGACGATGATACATTTTAGATAGGTATTAATAGTTTGGATCACTATTTTCATTTAAAATGGATCTTGGTTAAAATGGATCTTGGAGATGCATCTTAGATGCATTTTCATATTATTGAGTTTGGATATAACTTACCCTTACCGCGAATCTGACTGGGCACTGATATCACCTTACGCCTTTGTGGTGGTCTTCCTTGCTCATGAAAATGTGCAGTGCATGAGAAGAGTTATAGTATTATTTGAGATGTATTTATTCACTTCTATGCTATTTCGGTCCATTTCGATACACAGGTCTTCAGATGGAGTAATGAATTTAATATATTGTTATTCGGAAGCATGTACAGGACATGGTCAGTAGCGGTGATACTATTTACCTTCCTTACATGAGATTAATGTTTGTATTGTAGTTTGTATTCAAAGTATCGGTCGGTGTTTACGCGTTTGGGATTCTTTGGTCCATGGTTGTCATTTTAGAAAATTTCATCTAAAGAAAGATGCCATGAACTGTGTGGCAAGTGTACTAGTTTATGTGGTACCGTATCTCTGTTTTGGGAACTAAATTAGTATGAATTATATATATTTAGAGAGGAAAAAGGAAATCGTTATCGTACGTTACGAACATGTAGAAATTAGTTAATTAGCCCAAATTTTTATTCCAAAATTCAAAGTAGATTAACAGATGGCTGATCACACTAGTGCTTAATATCCACGAACTGTTAATAGCTTAGTATCTTACTACTCGAAATAAGAAAGCACAATAATATCTTTTGATAAGTGTGTATGAATGTGATTTTGCAGACTTAGGGAACTGATGCTATATAGGCTAGATGAACTATTGATTTCAGAATGTTAACGTGGATCTAAGCTTACTATTTGTTTTCAATGACATAATGATCGATTTCGTATAATTTTCTCTACTAAAAATGTATTATTACCATTTCGGATACTAATATCTACCACTTTGGCATTGTGTATAGTTAATTCGGCTTTGGTCTTATCCTAAAAATGGTCGGGTTGTTCCCATTTTAAAAGTGTTATCTGCGGCATGGCCAGCTAGTCTAAAATGTTAGCTACGAATATCTGTTGAATTTATGTATGGTACCTGGTTTATAAATGGGGTTGTGCCATTTGAAAGCATGTGCAGGAACTAGTTGCGTAGTCATATGATGCATATGCTTGTATTTGTATCCATTATTTAAGATCGACACTGTGAAACGTTGATATTGTAGACGTTAGTACTAAACTAATTGTGATGGCAGCGACTATAAGTCACACGTGATTTTCTTTTAAAGGCATGGCCACGTTGAATAAGAATAGATATAGATGGACCAGTGGATTTTAAGAATGAGGTTTGGTTCATTTGATACTATGCTCTGGCAGTTATATGGTAAGTGGATTATGGGTTTCTAACACTTAACCTTAGGTTTAATATAATAATGACTCTAATCTGTGAGTGGGATTATATATTTAGTAGCATGTTGTACTGGGTTCTGGTAACATGCATATCATAGTGCCTGTATACAGTTAGTTAATTGTATGGCAGTGTGTGCTTCTTCCTACTAAGAGATAGTTATTGCCATCGCGGGCAATTCATACTATCTAATAGTGACGAACTACGGTCGTGCTTGATCCCTTCGAGCAACGGAGAGGGTACGTAGGCAGCCGCTATGCGGTTCAGCACAACTCTACAAGGTTGTTCATATCGTCTGGAAAGGGTTGGTTGCTGCTTTGCAGTTCATACCTTCCATTCAGATTCAGAGATGATTGCAATCTTGGCAAGTATATATCATCGGCAACTGGCCAATGATGGCTGGTAACCAGAACTACCTTAATTTTGGCAACTGGTCGTCTGTGAACTTTGGGCAATTGGCCCTGTTGATTTTGGCAACTGGCCGTCTGTGAATTTTGGGCAATTGGCCCTGTTGATTTTGGCAACTGGACGTCTGTGAATTTTGGGCAATTGGCCCTGTTGATTTTGGCAACTGGCCGTCTGTGAATTTTGGGCAATTGGCCCTGTTGATTTTGGCAACTGGCCGTCTGTAATTTTGGGCAACCGGCCGTCTGTTGATTTTGGCAACTGGCCGTCTGTAATTTTGGCAACCGGCCGTCCTTTGTTGGCAACTGGCCATTCCTCTCTATTGGCAATTGGCCAATGGTGACTAGTATTCGAGAGATACAATGTATCATCACAGTATAAAGATTGGAATTAGATTCGGTGACCCTTGTGCTTGTCGGATTTTCTGAGTATTATGGTATGGGACATATGCTCAGAGAATCCGAAAAATTTAGAAGTCCGGTTTCTCGAGTGGCGTACCAGAGAGTCGAAGCTTGCCTGGTGGGCCGAAACCCGACCCGTTGGGAGCAAAAATTTTCTGGTCCGTCACAATAATCATGCCAATCCTCCTTCTTCTGCAGCATACAATCAGGCCAAAAATCTTGCATTGTCTTTGAACAATCAGGAACTAGAGAGGTTGAAGAACGATCTTCAGGTGGAGATAGATCGACGTGCACAAAAATTATCCAGACAATAGAGGAAAAAGGATGAGGCTATTGATTTTGCTGAGTGGAAAGAGAAGAGGCTTGCCAGAGATATAAGGAAGCATGAGGAGAGATCAGAGAGATGTAAGGTAAAGAGATATGGCAGTGCAACAGATAGTGATTCAAATGGTTCTGACGAAGGGTTTGAGTATCACATTGAAGAAGCAAATACAAGTGATGAAGATTCTGATGCTGCTGAAGAGAGAAAGAGGATGGAGAGGTATTATGAGAGGCAGCTTTACAGACGTTATGAGATTGAGAAGGCCAATCCCAATATCTTTGCCAGAACCATGCGAGAAAGAGAGTCAAGTGATGATGAAGATGAACAGTTGGAGATGGAGACTGATGAAGAAGAAAGCAACGAGGCTAGCACCTCCTCTGGGAGTGGAAGTGTATCTCTTGCATCTTCTGGTAGTGACTACATCAATGAAACTGATGAAAAGGATGAGTTGAGCTACGATGGGGATGACTATTAGTAGTCTCTCCTGGGGTATCGAGAGTAGCAGATGGCTCAGGCTTCGAAAAAAGTCTAACAATGATCAACATGTTTTTAACAAATAGTCTATCTCGATGCTTGCTCCTCGTTTTCTTAAAGTTGCTGTGATTAGGTATTTTGTTGGTGATGATGTTAGACAGTTTCTTCTTTCGACCGACATTCTTTTTAAGTTTCAAGTGTTGGTGTTGATAGTTTCCAGTAGTAAAGGTGTTATTGTGAACAAAAGTAATAGTAGTCTTTTGTGTTTAAGTAAGAAAGTGACTTTGATCTTTTGTAAGAAAATCAGGATGGAGTTCCTGTTTGTTGTTAGAATTATGGTACTTGTTATTATGAATGTTATCTTTAGTAGTGTTGTGGAATTGAATGTTTTCTTGTTTGTAATGAATGGTGCTACTAGTGATGCTTAGTTTTCTGAATATTTCGGCTAGAAGCTTAGAAAATGAGAGACACAAGTTTGTGATAAAAAACATGAGAACGACGATGAGATTACTGAAGGTGTTATGGTTTGAATCGATAGGATGAACACGGATCTGCATACTACACTTATACACTTATAGAAGCAGGGAAGAAAATTGGTAGAGGTTGCTTACGTCATGCTGATTTATCATAGCTCCTCGAACAACAAATGTTTGTGTTACGGTCCAGGGTGTTTATTAGTTCAACGAAAAAAAAAAAAAAAAGGAAAATAAATAACTTTCCTTATTTCATAGTACGTACAAAGTATATACCACGTGTAATTCAAATTCGGGCGACAGGACAGGCATAATATATACCCGCGGACAATACTTTCGGTCTCCGATTCTGGTTTTGTTTAGTAAAACTCGTTTCTCTTCTTCTATGTCTTCCTGGTTCGGTTTCCCAATCTAGTAGGAAAAAGGAATATCCTTTACAAGTAGAGTTTGATCAGAAATCAGTTTATATTTATTTCCTATATATATCTTCTCTTTGGATCGAAAACTTCTGCAATTTGATTTTGAATTGAAAATCGAGGTTTATCTGTGATCTGATTAAGAAAAATGTTTAACGGAATGATGGATCCCGAATTGATGAGAATTGCTCAAGAACAGATGAGTCGAATGTCACCAGCAGAACTGGCGAAGATCCAACAACAGGTGAGTTTCTTAATTCAAATTATTTGGTCTTTTTCTGTTATGATCGTAGAATTACGGATCTAGATGCATGAATTGTAAATTTAAAGCTCTTCCCTTTCATCGTGAATTGAGGTTTAGAATAATCAAATTCAATACTCAATTTGTGTTCTTTGAGCTGAAATTTTGTTTTTTAAGTTAGAATTTAATTTGAAATTTGGTTTATTGGTTATAATAATCGTTCGTGGTTGAGAAAATTTTGGAGTTTTGATATTGAATGGAATTTAGATACTATACCTTAAGAAGTAGAAAAGAGTTGACTGTTAGTTACGTAGTTGGATTTTTGTTTTTTCAAACAACTGAATATGTTGAATTGGTCGTGAAGAAATTTGATACTAGCTTAGTAAACGATTTTATGGTCTTCGTTGTTGATTTTCATGCGACTTTTGCCTGAAGAAGACTTGTGTTGTATAAGAATGGTCATAATTGTAGTATTTTATTGGTTTTGACTTTGGCAGATGATGTCAAATCCTGAGTTGATAAAAATGGCTTCTGAAAGCATGAAGAACATGAGACCTGAAGACTTGAAAAGTGCTGCAGAACAACTAAAGCATACTCGTACCGAGGACATGCTTAATATTGGGGAGAAAATCGCAAATGCATCTCCTGAAGAGATTGCTGCTATGGGTTCCCAAGCTGATGCACGTATTCAATATGAATTGAGAGGAGCTCAGATGGTCAAAAATCAGGTATCTGTTCCATTATGAGATAAGATCCCTATAGTTTTGACCCTGGTTAATGTATTTAGTGTGTGTGCTTTGAAGTGCTTCTGATTGTCTCTTAATAGTTTTGCTGAAAGAGGTTTGGAAAGAATAAGGAGTTAACAATTACATGATTGCTGATTTGAAAATCTCTCTTTATGTGGTAGTTATTGGTCTGGTTATCGTGTTGATCTATTTATAACCCCTAGCCATACTTCGCGCTTCATCCACAACCTCCTTGACACATGCTTCATCCACAACCTCCTTGACACATATATGTACTGATAATCACAACTGTCAATGGGGTTGCAATCCCTTTCTGTGTATATCAAAATGTTCATGACTTTTGAAGTGGTTTAATGTATTTATTTTCTCTTTACCAACACTTAAAGCCATAGGAAAAATATTGACATTAGTGAATTTAATCTGGTTTCTTGTGTGTTTCATTCTGGATATCGCCTATCTACTCTGTTCATGAAATCAATTTCACTTTGCAGGGCAATGAGCTTCATAGCCAGGGGAAATATAGTGATGCCGCGGAGAAGTATTTACTTGTAAGTGCAAACTTGTGATACTGTTCTTTTTCTTTTTTTATTTAAAAATCTGAATAGTGTTCTCCTGCTTTCCTCATTTTCTCTTTCTTAATCAATTATATTATTATTCTTGTGTTGTTAGGCAAAAAACAACCTTAAAAGCATGCCTTTTTCGAAGGGCAGAGCACTCCAGTTGGCATGTTCTCTTAATCTGATGTCATGTTATTTGAAAACGCATCAGTACGATGATTGTGTAAAAGAAGGATCAGAGGTATTTCTAAATTAAACTTCATCATGCTGTTTTACTAATTGAGTTAGTTACCTGCGTACTAAGTAAGCTGGGTGTGTGTGTTAATAAGATGGGACTTGACGTAAGGCGAAAATAGAATAAAATGGGTGGATAGACTTTTTAGTCTACAGGAAGGGCTAAAGGCCACTTTTACCTCATTTAGATTTCTTATCCACATGTTTGACAGTTTAAGTTAGCAGTCGATTACTAGTGCAGGGGAAGTTGGGGGTAACCACTTATTTTGTCGGTGGTCCTAAATTTATATGTGATGATATAGTTTCTGAATGTTGCATCTGCATTTTTCCAGGTCTTGCAACATGATGTAGAGAATGTAAAAGCTCTTTATCGACGGGGACAAGCTCACAAAGAGTTGGGCATGTTACAAGTGAGTTTTATTATATGTATCTGGTCTGCTTTAAAATTTAGAGCTAGCAATGGTTAGCATGTCAGGACTGTAGGTTAGACTTTCTTAATTTCCTTTCTTTCCACTTTGCGATAGTCGATAGCTTAGGTTGAGAAGGATGCATTAGTTCTGCGACTACCCCAAACTAGTTCGTGCACTCTGCATTTCGTTAAACAATTGTGTTTAACTTGCTTAGGTTATTTTGCTTTATCTGTTTCAAGAGCACAAACAAACTTGTTACATGTTTAATGACGGCCTTCCTGTACAGGTATCACATATGCCATAAGAGATGTTTTTGCTTGCAATCCTTGCATATTCTGATCATGATTTTATTACCTGTTTTTTTGTATTAGGATGCAGTCTTTGACTTGAGCAAGGCACTTAAAGTTTCCCCTGAGGATGAAACCATTGCAAATGTCTTAAGGTATGGATTTCACTTGGCCATATAAGTTGAGATATTTTTTCATTATATTTGCACCGGTAATCAAGTAGTTGAATCATCTAATTAAGCTTTAATCTGACCCATTAAGGCCCTATTCCAAGCATATAGATAGTCCCTGTTTTAGAGCTCTCTTTGGGGATATATATTAGTGGGTAGGTATGCTTGCAAGTTGCAATGGTTACTCCTCACTGGTTGTACCCAGATATTCTCAATTCACTTGTGCAACAGTTTATTTTTCTGTTTCTGTTATTATACACGCTCAATAAGGTTTTACGTAATTGCACCAGATGCCTCATGTTGCGCTTGTTATATTTTATTTTAACTAAAAAAGGGATGACCTATTCCCTTTCCATGTTACTACGAGGATTCTAAGTTTTTCAAGTAATACAGGGACGCTCAAGAGAGATTGTCAAAAGAAGGGGGAGGGCCACGTGCATCATCAGGGGGTAAGGAGCATTGTTCTTTTTGCTAGATGCCTTTATCGTGTTATTGATTGAGTAAATCGTTTTTGCGCTTCAGGTGGAAAAGTTGTGGGTTTCTTAAAATGGTTTTTTGTATCACAGGGTTGAAAATTGAAGAAATAATTGAAGAAAATGTCAATACCCCATCACTTGAATCAAATAAAAGTTCTCCACCAAAGGATAACTCTGTGGCCAAACCACCAGAATCTGAAAAGGACTTTCAGAGTCAAGTTAGGCCCAAGCCCAAGATGGGTTCCGCAGCTAATGCTGAGAGTTTACAGGGTTTAACAGACAACCCCGAGGCCATCAGGTACGTTATTATTCATCTGCAATTCTGACACTTGTTTATCTTTTGCTTCATTGCTACCTAGTTTATTGTTCATGTGAGTCTGACATGTTTCCATATCCAAATTGTTGATTTATTTAATTCACCGGATATGTGTCTTAATCCATTTGTCAAAAGTGGTACATCTATAAATCCCAAATATGAATGCTTACGAAGTGGAGCTGCAATTTCTTCTCAGTTTGGACACCATCATACTGTGGACGCATTGACTGATACTATCTGTTTATTACTTGTTGTTTGACAGGTCATTTCAGAATTTCATTTCACAAGTTGATCCTGATACTCTAGCATCTTTGGGTGGTTCAAGTGCCGAAGGTGTGCCACCAGACATGATTAAGACTGCTTCAAGCATGATTGGGAAGATGTCACCTGAAGAGCTACAGAACATGATCAAAATGGCTTCCTCATTTCAAGGTAAAGTTCCGTTTCCATCTGGGACCAGAGAAGGCGTTGGCAGCAATTCAAAAAGTGGACCACTTCCACAGGATTTCTCCCCCGATATGCTCAAGTCCGCATCTGATATGATGGCCAACATGCCTCCTGAAACTCTTAAGCAAATGTTTGAAGTCGCCTCTTCTTTGAAAGGGAATGGCCCAGCTTCCTCAGCAGCAGCACCCAGTGCTAATAGGTCGAGATCTGATAGTGTGTCGAGACACTCGGAAGAAATTGGAATTCCGTCTGTAAACAGGAGTAGTGATATTGGTGAGAGTAGTTCTTTTCCGGAGTTCCCAAATTTTGGAGCTGATCCATCACCCTCTTCAAGTTTCCCAACTCCAACGGCTGATATGCAAGCACAAATGAGGAACCAAATGAAAGACCCAGCAATGCGGCAGGTATGTTGGTGAAGATCTGTTGATTATGTTTTCTGTTGTTTATTACCATTTCTTATTTCTGCACTTCTGCACTTCTGCACATGATTAGATGCTTACATCCATGATCAAAAATATGAACCCTGAGATGATGGCAAACATGAGTGAACAATTTGGGGTCAAGCTCTCACGGGAAGATGCAGAGAAAG
This sequence comes from Papaver atlanticum, assembly GCA_023531105.1. Classification (NCBI taxonomy): domain Eukaryota; kingdom Viridiplantae; phylum Streptophyta; class Magnoliopsida; order Ranunculales; family Papaveraceae; genus Papaver; species Papaver atlanticum. The sequence goes on from JAJJMB010008334.1 coordinate 7,911,264, forward strand.
CTCAACAAGCCATGTCCTCGTTGTCTCCTGATGCCTTGGAGAAAATGGTATTCTCAATCTCTATCAATATTCTAAGTTTTTCCAGTATGGTCCATATGCATATTGTATTAAGATCGAGTGCTTTCTGGTGGCTCTGCTCCTGGATTATTTACTTGCTTTTTAGGCATTTGACCCTAAACGAACTTATCTATATGGATCCATGAATATGCAGATGTAAGTACTTTTTATTAATTCATGTAATGTATATCTTTGGCAGATGAAGTGGGCAGATAGGATACAAACCGGAGTAGAAAGTGCAAAGAAGACAAAGAACTGGCTCTTGGGAAGACGTGGTATGATTTTGGCAATATGCATGCTTGTTTTAGCCATCATTCTTCACCGACTAGGCTATATTGGCAGCTAAACAATGACATGTCTGGTTCTTCACATTAAAACTCTTGAGACGAGGATAGCTCGGTGTCTCCGCCTTAGAAGCTACATGTCTCCTGTACTAATCGGTCTACTAAATGTATAGCTATTGGTTGTCCATTTTCTTTTTGTGTGTGAAAATTGGATGTTGAATGCAACAGCTCATAGCATAATTCTCTCTCTCTCTCTCTCCCCCCTTGTTTTAATTAGGACTCCAATTGATCACAAAGGAAAATGGTAACTTATAGAGATCCAATTGGGTGACGGTAATCAGTCGATCAGCAATATCAGTTCTTTTTGTAACCATGTATTCTTTTCTTTTCTTGGAATCTTGTCTGTCTAACTCGATCAATCTAGTTAAAAGATCAGTAATTAAAGCAAGTTGAAGAGCGAACATCAATAAGCATTCTTTAATTACTGTCTCCATGCTCTGTTTGTGACAATAGGATGGTCTCGTTGTTTTGAAGTGTTTGGTTTATTTCAAGATGAGGAACAGTTGTTGATTAGCGTATGGCCAGTTTGATCAGCGTATGGTTTTCTCAGTAATGTGATTTCTTATAATTTATGGGTTCTAAGCTACTGTGAGAATTTATGACCCAAACTGTAACAGTTGTTGCAAACTGCTGGCATCTAATTTTGCTGCTGGGAATTGCAATACCCGAATGATAAATTATGGGAGCTCTAGGTGTTTTGTTGAAAAACTCTTTCCCTGTGAAAGAAAGCTCACTTCCTTATGGGATGCTGCAGACCGGGAGGATGAAGTTTCGGAGGGGCATTTGCAAGTCACGAGCATTAAATGAAAAACATGACTTCCTCCAAAACCATCTGTCACTAATGTCGGATGTAGTCAAGCAAAAAGAGGTATCTGGCGAGTTACTTAGTTGTTGTTGCCGGTCGCCATTAGCAAGGTGGATGAATGGTCCACAGTCACACCAGTATAAGACCCAAACCATAACACCACTAGCTCAGAGTAGGGACATACACACAAATCTAACGGCTGTTGTTCAAAGATGACCCACAGGTGAAATGTCATACTAGCATTTAAAAATCGCTATGGCATACGTGTTTATCGACGGTTGCTTCAAATGGGATAACGAAGCTCTAATGAGACAAAGCCAATGAAAAACACCCACGTTAGAAAAGGTTAGAATCTTAAACTGATTAGCGGAACACGAAATCATTTTTATCTTATCGTAGTTGTCCCACCAAAACAGGAGAGAGAAAAAACAAACACAATTTTCGTTTCCCATTCTTTTTATTTTTTTAAAGAAATTATTTCATTTCAAGTTTCTCTTCAGATTCTTTTTTGCACCAAAAGAAGGGCAACCCAGGGTTTTGTGAATGAAGAGACGAATTTCTACTTCTGTTCTTTGATTTTTCTTGTGGAACAATTGATTGGTAAGTTTATTCAACTCAATTTCTTGAATTTTCCTGTTTTTATTTAATAAAATTTAAATTTCTGGATTTTAATTCATATTGATGTTTTGTTAGAAATTAGAATCTCTGTCATTTTAGGTGTTCTTTAAATTTTAAGAAATGTTTGTAGTTTGGAGGAATTTGAAAGGTTTGAAAACAAAGTTTGAGCCTCTCTGTCTCTCGTTTGCTGTTTTAGGGGGTAGCGGTTTGGTTTTGCATTTTAATGGGTTGGAAAATTACGAGGCTAAGTACAGTTTGTCGAAGTGTATAGTTTTAGGGTTCAATTAAGATTAGTTGCTTCATATTATTTAGTATATTGGTGATCATTTTACTGAATTTCTAGAATTCTCATTGGAAGAACCAATTTTTTTTTAGGTTAACATTTGAAGATATATACTTCCTAGTATTGTATACTGGCTAAATGTGTTGTACTTGCAGTATCTGTGTGAGGTATATAAAGAATGTAATGTTCCTTTGTGAACTGGTGCTTAAGGAATGTGGTATATCTGTGAGTGTCAACTCGATTTTGTGTTGTTTTTTCGGTTTATATATGGTTTGTTTCACTTCATGTGTTACTTCCTTCCTCTTAGTGTGGAGTTCCTTAAAGTGGTGGGGTGATTAATGTTAAAGATCTGTTGTAATGTATTACTCTTATGCCATTCTTTCCAACACGTGGTCGTTTATGGCTATCTACTAATTTTCTTTGTTTAACCTTGTCACTGAGAAGTGTCAAACCTTTTGGTTCATTAGTTTCTAGTGTTTATAATGTGATCTTTAGGATCAATATTTCTACATTTGAAACAGCAAAGAACAATATTTTTTTATCACACGTTGATGGGAAAGAAGAACCTGTAATTTTGGGTTTAAATTTGTTGCAGTCCCTGTATTACATTAGTGTATTCATTATATCAAATCCTCTGTCTCTCTTTTGACTTCTTAAAATAAATTGTCATACTGTCAAGGAGATAATGCAAATGAAGAAGTCAATGCTGCATGTTTGTGCTTTATTAGGTATGGAATACGTTATTTTATTATGATGATATCACTTACATTTTTATTTATATATTGGGATTGCAGGCCGTACGAGATTAAATCGCTGTAATACGGACAGTGTCAAGAAGTTACGACATCCATGAAAATGAATGTCTGCCCTCGTTTAGGTTACATAATTTAGTCATTTTAAATTGGAATGCAGTAAATAACGGCCAGGAATATTCAGTTACATCTACAAATGGATAAGTCAAATTTATTGTCAGTGGATGATGATTCTACCCTCGTAGGAGGGCCAAAAGAGCTGGCTCACCTTCTTTCTGAAGCACCCCACAGGAGAAAGTCTACCATACTTTCTGATGCAGATATGTACAAAATAATGGAGTGTCCTGTTTGTACTAAATCCATGTACCCACCTATTCAGCAGGTCTAATTTTCTGCATCCTCATAGCTGCCTCTCATGGAAATGCTTCTCCTTCTTCCCGCTTACCTCCTCATGTGCTTCCTTTTCTTATGCAGTGTCCCAGTGGGCATGCCTTATGTTCAAATTGCAAAATGAAGGTCAATAACAAGTGCCCTGTCTGCAAAAAGGAAATTGGAAACATAAGGTGTTTGGTTCTTGAAAAATTTGCAGTATCCCTTCTGCTTCCGTGCTCAAATCACACCCTTGGTTGCCAGGAGATGCTACCTTATTATGGCAAGGAGAAGCATGAGTCTCAGTGCATCTTCAGGCCATACAGTTGCCCCTCCCCAGGATCAGAGTGCTCCGTCACGGGTGATCTTCCAACACTTTTGGCACATCTTAGGGTGAGTCACAGGGTGGATATACAGATAGGGTCAAGTTTCAGCCATTGTTACGTGAAACAGGATCCCTGTTCGGTTGCTGATGTATCTTGGACCCTCTCTGTAAGTGAAAAACATATCATTATCTTTATAGACTGATTGCATATTACTTTTCTCACTAAACATCATGAACGTGTTCAATGGAGAGTACTTAAAGAGATCTCACATGGCGCTAGGAATACTTTGCTGGGTTTATCATGTAAAACCTACTTGATGCAATGAGCGGCCCACTTAGGATTACTATTGGGAGGTTAATCTTTGTAGTTGCTTACAGAATGATTCATTAAAAGAAATTTATATGAAATATATGGTTACTGAAAGAAAGCTTATCAACAAACACGTGCTAACTGTACTTACGTACATTTCATATAGAAATTCGTTGCAACGGTAACACGATGAATTTGAATGAGACATTGTTTGTAAGATTGAATGTAGCGAACATTAGTTTTTGTTATCATAGTTTTAACTCTCTTACCGTTACAACTTATTTGTTAAGAGTTAACACACATTGTTGTAGGCTCACAAGTTATTCACCCTAAAAGCCCTTTAAACTAAAGGTTTCTAATGTTGTATCTCCTTTTTTTTCCCCAGCTTGAGGTTGTATAAGCATATGCTAAAAAACACATTAATATTCAGTACTGCCTTTATTTTCAATTTAATGTTAATCTTGCTCTTATTTTATGATTTGGTCTCAACATCACTAAATATCTATTTTCTTTTGGAGCAGCTCTTCAACTGTTACAATCAGTACTTCTGCCTTCACTTTGAAGCTTTTTGCCTGGGAACCGAACCAGTTTACATGGCGTTCTTGCGTTTTATTGGCGAGGAATCAGAAGCAAGAAAATACGGATACTGCCTTGAAGTAGGTGGAAACGGCCGGAAGCTGACATGGCATGGTATACCACGGAGCATTAGGACCCATCATAGGAGTGTCAGAGACAGTCATGATGGACTGATAATTCAGAGAAACTTGGCCCTATATTTCTCTAAAGGCGATGGAAAGGAGCTTAAGTTAAGAGTCTCTGGTAAAATATGGAAGGAAGATTCATAAACTTTGTTAAATGACGAAAACAAAAATTGAAACAATGGCAAGAGAGGATTCACAGTTGAGGATGAAACGTGTTAACAACCCATAATTGGTAGCATGTATAACTGCCTCTGTTTTCGAAGACTCTTGACGTGGAACTCTTTTCACCCTAAGGTCACTCATGCACACAAGCCTGTCTCTAATTTTGTTCCTGACGTAGCATTACTCGGAAAACAAGTAAAGGAAGAATAGAAGAGCCATCAGTACCAGAAAGTCTTCTCCCGGGCAACACTTGTCCAAAATGAGTGGAAGATAAATCTCTGTTTTTTTTTTTTTTTTTTGCATCATTCACATGTAGATCTAAAATGAAAGTGAGCGAATTTGGGGTCCTTTATATATATATAAAAGAAAAGTTCTGTTAATAGATTGGATTCGGATGCTTCCTATTGAAGGACAGTAATGAGTTCTAGGTTTCCTACTTTCAATAAAATGCTCTACCATTGAGCTATGGACCCTATTGGACTGGTTGCATATTTATCTTAATATAATACCTAACTTGGGCTCGTATAGATAACAAATGTTTTCTTAGCCTCAAATATTTCCTGTGATGTGCCAGATATTATACATGTTATAGTAAAACTCTATTTCAGAATGTTGTTGGGACCAAATAAAATTATTTTTACATGGGAGTAATTTTTACAAAGATTAAGCCGAATTGGGATCATTTTTTATTTTATTTTTTGATTCAAAAATAAACTCATTAATTTAAGTAGTTGTTACATGGATGTCATGAGCTACCCAATCTTGAATATCAAGAGGGAGATCATCAAGAAACTCAAAATCAACCTTAAAAGCTCTAGCTTTCTTAGCTAACTTGTCTGCAATTCCATTAGACTCCCTTTTCACTGAAACACATTTCCAGTTACTAATTTTATTTAGAGCAAACTTAAGATCTAAAATTAAACCTTGATTCATCCAATGAACGCAACAGTTTGGTTCATTTATGGATTTAATTAACACTTCATTATCAGACTCAAATATGACATTACTATGATTTCTTGAAGTTGCTAGAAAAACAACCGCCTTCATTTCCTTGCATTACAGCTCCTCCACTTCAATGCCTACTTTCATTCCTCCATTAAAATATTGTCCTTGCACGCCAAGGCTGGTACCTGCAGAATCCTTCACAATCAGTCCTATGCTACCTTGTAATGTTTCCTTAACAAAAGAATCATCAAAATTGATTTTGATATGACCAAAATCTTGAGGCTTCCATCTCAGAATCTGCAAAGGCCTATTACTCACAGTAGAATGATTAGTATTCATATAAACAAGTTTATTAATGTTATCCAGAGACATAATTCTATTAGGATTAAGATTCTGAATTTTTTTTTGAACATCTATCCTTCCAGATAGTCCAAGCTGCCACCATAAGGAGTTTATTCAAGTCATGTCTGGAAATACCTGTGCCAAAGTTCAAATTAGCACCTACAGAGAACCATGATATTACCCATTCCTTGAAAGAGCCATGTTAAGCTAGTATGTTACCCACATTAACGTTTAAAGATAACCACACAGATCTAGCATAAGAACAGTTAATGAAAGATGATCACTAGATTCACTAGGGTGACCACACAGACTACATTGAAGCTCAATGCCATTCTTGTACCTAGAAAGCTTATCTCTAGTTGGTACTATATCTTTAATACATTTCCAAACAAACAGTTTAACTTTGTGGGGCAACTTAACTTTCCACAAAGTTTTCCAAACCTGAATAACAACAGATGGAGGACATGCAGAAGAGTTAGCATGTCTAGTTAAGACATTGCAAACACTTTTCACATAAAATTGACCTTTCCTGTCTGGCAGCCAAATGAGAGAGTCATTTCCTATAGCAAGAAAATTCATTGATATAATTCTATTAGCAGACTCAGGTTCAAACAAATAGCGAATTAGTAACTCATTCTAATTTCTAGTGCCATCATAAAAAAGCTCATACACAAAAGTATAAGAAATGGTGTTAACTAAACCATCAATAGGAACAGGAGGATGATCCAGTCCTAAGGTCCAGCAATCCAACCAGATATTAATTTTAGTTCCACATCTGACAGCCCAAAAACTATTGTTTTTAATGATGTCTATGCACCTAAATATTCCCATCCAAATCCAAGAACAAATTTCATTGAGTTGTTGCAGATGAAGAATACTACAATTATTAAAGTACTTAGCACTCAAAACCTGAATCCACATTTCATCCTGTTCATTAATAATTTTCCAAACAAGCTTGCAAATGAGAGCAACATTAAAAGTCTCCCAGTCTCTGAAACCTAGACCCCCCAAATCCTTAGACTTATTAATGTTATTCCAAGCAATAAATTTAATTCCTTTACCCGTTTTATGACCCCACCAAAAATTTCTCTGCAAAGAATCCAGCTTACTGATCAGAGTAGTTTGAATTTTAAAACAACCCATTTGGTAAATAGGTAAGGAATTCAAAAATGATTTGATTAAGCTAGACCTACCAGCTTGATTAAGAGTAGTACCTATATAATTCTTAAGTCTAGCTTCAAAGGATTGAACAATAGGATCAAAAGATTTCACCTTCGAAATGACCAAGTAACAAAGGAGCTCCAAGATATTTCTATGAATCAGTAAGTGAAGACAGATTAAGAGCATTAGCAAGTTCATAACAAATATCAGGACAAAGATTATTACTAAAAATACACACAAGATTTATCAAACTCTAGCATCTGACTAGAAAGATTACCAAAATCATGAAGTATCTGTAATATATTGTCAGCATGCTTCATATTAGCTTGGCCAAATATAAGAATATCATCAGCAAAAAGAAAGCGTGTTATAGGTGGGGTTTTCCCATAGACTTTAACACCAGTAAGATCTTTTTTAGTTTCAGCAAAATGAAGAGACCTAGAAAGATATGGCTAAAATAAAAAGATAAGGGGAGAGAGTATCCCTTTGTCTAATTCCTCTAATTGGTTCAAACTGTTCACCGGGAGAACCATTAAGAAGAACATTTATACTTGTAGTCGAAACACACTGCATAATAAGGTTACAAAAGTCATTGATAAATCCAAAACTCTCAAGAACCTTATTGAGAAAATTCCATTCCAATCTGTCAAAGGCTTTTGATAGATCAAGTTTGAGTGTTATAGTACCACTAATACCTTCTTTTTGTTTCATAGAGTGAATCATTTCATGAGCAATAATAATATTATCATGAATGACTCTTCCCGGAACAAAAGCGTCCTGATATGGAGAAATTAACTTCTTATGAAGAGCCTTGATTCTGTTAGCCAAAATCTTATAAAAAGCATTACAGAGACTAATTGGTCTAAACTCAGCAGGAGTTTTGGACTCTTGCATTTAGGTATAAGAGAAATATATGTCCTATTAAGACTTCTAGGCATGTGACCCTTGAACGCGCGATTGGGGGATACTTATATTAATTGGGGGATATAAATTACTTTCCCCAACCAATAATGTTTGTTAAGGGGTGTTATTGTGGGGAAAAAATACTAAAATACCCTTCCCTCAAAATAAAAACCTAAAAACTTAAAATCAAAAATAATAATCATATCCACCATTCCCATCTTAACTGCCGGCATTCTCGTTAGGGTTAGGGCTTTGAAACCTAAATATTCCCCACTCCCTTTCAAATTCTCTTCTCCTTCTCTGCCGGCTCCTCACTTTGAAAACGATTTTTTTTTTTTACATTCGGAAGTTATGAAGACCATGCCGGTAGTGATGAAGACCATGCCGGAAGTGATGAAGACCATGCGGGAAATGATTTTTTTTACATCACCGGAAGTGATGAAGACAATGTCGGAAAATGGTGCCGGCATGCTTGGTAACTAACATTCAATGCAGTAACTAAATGCCGACATGCTCGATAGAAATCTATCAATGCCGATAGTCAAGTGAAAAAAAAAATCAATTTTCTTGATACTTTACATCATGTGCCGGCAAAGAAATTAAGCAACATACTATGCCGTTAGCAGTACCGGCATGCTCGAGAATTAACTGATTGTGCCGGCAGTGGACTGATTAAAATTAATGGGAAGAAACAGTTGTTTTATAGCTATGCAGGTATCACTTTCAAGTGGACAAATTGTTGGTATCTCTTCAGATAAACCCTATGGGAAAAAGCGCGACCGCAAAAATTTCTGGAAAAACAGAATGGGTTTTGAATTTCAAAACCACATAAAATTTCTACGAGACGCTGTCTCGCAATCTGCTGAGAAACCGTAGCTGTAAACATTTATGAAAATTTCCAACAAATGCCGACATGGATGGACGACCGACAACAATGTCGGCACACTGTGTTGGTTGAATATTCCCTGGTATGTGAAACTATGGTGTGTCGGCGTTGATATAACTATGAATATCATGCCGGTTTAGGTTGTTCTGGCATGGTATTCATAGTTATATCAATGCCGGCAGGATGTTTTGCAGGTGCAGCCATGGTGAATCCAAAGTTACATCTGGAGAAGATTCAACATAAAAGACATATTTGTTGCTAACGTGAAGACTCAAAGACATCTATTTGGTCACTATGGTCACTCATCTCAACCAAAATTTTTGAACCTAACATTCATACTTCTAATCTCTCAAAAATGATAAAGATTTCTATAAATCATTTTCAAACTAATCAATTAACATAACTAATTATTATTATCCACTAAACTTGATTAATGAGGGGTAGATTAGGAATTAGTGAAAATACATGGAAATGGGGTGACCTTGATTTACTATTTAAATCCCGTTTTTGTCTTTTTCCTATATCGCCCAATTAATATAAGTATCCCCCAATTGCGCTTTCATGAAAAACCTTTGGACTACCTCAACAATATCCTTACCAACAATATGCCACTGAGATTGATAAAATCCTGTTTGGAAGCCATTAGGACCAGGTGAGCTCCAGGCAGGCATATTTTTAACCACATTTTCAATTTCTAATTCACCAGGAATAACATAAAGCATATCATCGTCAGCATCAGATACAATTCTACGAATAATGTCAAAATTGTGATAAGGTAAAGTAGGATTAGAGGTACAAGAAATAGCACTAAAATGATTAGTATGCAACCTACTAATATCATTCCTATCTCTAAGTCAGTTACCATTTTTATCACAAAGAGCAGAAATGGTATTAGTATGCAATCTTTTATTTACCATGGTATGAAAATATCTATTATTATTGTCCATATCAAAAACAAATTAATCTCTAGATTTTTCCTTATAGAATTCAGTTTGGATTTTATACCATTTCTCCAAGTCACTGGTAATAGACTTGACCCTAACATGCTGATCAGTAGAGCTAGTATCATTTTGAGCAACTTCCAACATATTTTGAAGATTTTTAATATTCTGTTGAATATCACCAAACTTCATTCTATTCCACTGTGACAAAGCTATTCTAGCACTATGCTGATTTTGGTTCAACCTATAAGCAGGACTACCATGAACATCAACATTCCAAGAAATTTCAAGATTTTGTTTAAAAGTATTATGTTCTATCCAAGTCCTGAAGAATTTAAATGGTCTCCATAAGTGCTTAGGTATGGGATCGGTTATGAGCAAAACAAGGCAGCGGTCAGAAGCAATAAAGTTCAAATGAAGAAATTTAGCATTAGCAAAATTCAAAGACCAATTATTATTGCTAAGGGCCATATCCAGTCTAGCTTTCCTAGTTCCTGTTCCATAAGAACTACTAGTCCAAGTATAATTTCCATCTTCATACCCAATATCAATTAAACCAGCATCATTAACTGCATTTTGAACCCAAGTATTAGAACTATTATTATGTCTATCAAGATGGAAATTCAAGTCACCTATAACTAACCAAGGCTGTTGAACATCCTTACTAAATTAAGATAGAAATTTCCATTGGGTTTTCTTAGGTTCAGTGTAGGTAGAACCATACATGAAAGAAACAAGAACAGTTGGCTTACTAGGACACAATTTAATCAAAGCATGGATAATATTATTTTCACACCCAATAAATTCAACTTCAATACCATCTTTCCACATGAGAATAAGACCACCGGCATATGTTACTCTATTAATGCAAGCATAACTAGGATAATGAACAGATTGGGCAACTGAGATCATTCTTTCCTCATCAATTTTAGTTTCACAAAAAAAAATCAAATCAGGATTTTGAGTTTACTAAATTTTGAAACTGATCTTTTGTGAACTTATTTGCAATACCTTGCACATTCCAAGATAAAATCTTCATGTTGAAAATTAAAAATCTAAAATCAAGTAAAATATATGATATTATAGAAAGTACCTTAGTCTCCTTAGGGAAATTCCTATGAAGATGTACAAAATCAAATTTCTGTTGAGTCAGGTGGATGGTCAAATGTGGTTTTGCACTATGGAAAAGACGTGGGCGGTTTACTGTCAAGCGTCAGGACGAAGTGCTGCCGTTGGCGTTTGAAGGATAACCGCTGGCGTGCGTATGAGAACCACTGGCGTTTGAACCAAGACTTCCAACAACTACTTTCAAACGGTCACCAGAACGGCTAGTTTCTACCTCCATAAATACAGCGCAAGTTTGATCTCACAAATTCACAACAATCTTTTATTCGATCAATCTTTTCTTAATTTCAATTGCTTTCGATTTTCAACCATGAATCCTGATTTTGATTCTTCTGATGAAGATATGGAGATGGATGAAATGTTGTATGAAGAAGAGGAACAAATGTGTATGGAGTTTTTGCGTCAAATGGATGAAGATGCAATTCAAGATAAAATAAGGAGAAATTTTATGTTGCAATTACAAACTGGGATCATACCAAAGCCTTTAGAGCCATATGAAGTTACTACTAGAAGATGAACGTGGCGAGATCGACATTTTTACTACGAAAAGATGATGCATGATTATTTTAATCATGATTGTGTCTATTCCGATGAGGATTTTCAGCGACGATTCCGCATGGGCCGCAACTTGACGCAAAGGATTATCGCCGAGCTTTGTAAGGTACAACCTTTATTTAATTATCAGTATAATGCACGAAATATACGAGGCTTTAATCCCGAACAAAAGGTTATTGCGTCCCTGTGTAGACTATGTTACGGGGTACCATCGGATTCCACGGATGATTACATTCGTATTGGGAAAACAACCTCCTTTAGGTATCTCAAATTGTTTTGCGAAACAATAGTTGAGCATTTTGGTCCAACCTTTTTAAGAAAGCCTACTCAGGAAGATGTTTAAAGAATAACTGCAGAAAACACCGCGAAGGGTTTTCTAGGAATGCTAGGTAGTCTTGACTGCATGCACTGGGCGTGGCATGCGTGTCCGGTTAAATGGGCAGGCTAATATAAGGGTCATTATCCTAAACCAACTGTAATTTTAGAAGCTTCAGCTACTTATGATTGTTGGTTTTGGCATGCTTTTTTTGGACTCCCGGGTTCAAATAACGATCTCAACGTTTTATATAAGTCACCATTGTTTGAATATCTTAAGAATGGGATCGCACCGCACTGTAATTTCACCATCAATGGTCATCACTACACTTGGGGTTATTATCTAGCAGACGGAATTTATCCAGAATGGTCAACTATGGTTCAAGCTTATAGTCAGGTAGGTTTTGGACCAACGACTTCGAAGGATATGAAGTACTTTAACACCCAACAAATGAAATGCAGAAAGGATGTTGAACGCGCTTTTGGCATACTGAAAAGAAAGTTTGCCATCATAGCTGGACCGGCACGCCTTTTTAATCTTCAAGAAACGAACAAAATTATGCTTACTTGTATCATTCTGCATAACATGGTCATTGAAGAAACCAGACATGACCCAACCTGGACTAGTTTTCCAGATGAAGATTTGAGGCCGAATCTTGTGGTAGAGCATGGGCATCCGGCAAGAGAATATAGACTTGCCACTAACAGACTCCAAAATCGGGGAATCTATGGACAACTAAGACAAGATCTAACTAAGCACCTTTGGGCTTTAAAAGTAGCAAGAGACGATGTGTGGGGGCGAGGCAGAGGCAGATAAATGTTATTTTCATACTGAGACGAGCGTCCTTATTTGAGCCGCTAAGGGCTACTCTCATCTAACGGTTATAATTCCTCTCCCTATAAATATAACCGATTTTAACTCCAAAATCACATATCTTCTCGAAAAATTACACCTTCTACACCCACAAATTTTCTGAGTAATGGCTCAACCATATACTAATCCAACAGAATTTACGATCGATGAAGATTTGTCGCTTTTTCGAAACTACGTAGCTCTTTATCTGGCTAGGGGTGCAGAACGGCGTCAAAATGGGTTAATGAGTATGAGTTATATCCACAGAGTCTATGAAAAGTTCTGCAATGATACCGGTAACAATGCATATTTGTGCACCCCCTAAATACCAGGGTGCACATTACGGATCACCTTATTTGTCCGTATTACTTCTTTTGATTTTTGGTTTCGCTTAGTTATTTATTTTTTTAGCTTTAATATCATCTTGAAATAGGATATCCCAAAGCTTTAAAAAATCTCATTGCCATTAACACCTTTTTTCTTATCACTTATCTTAAGAACAAAGAAGACGAAAATGTCGGATTCAATAGTCCTAAATCCTTCTACATTCTAGGTGTCGATGGAAATAATTTATTTTGAGATTTCAGGAGTAGTATCACAGTAATTATTCTTATTGCTAAACTTAATTGCTCCATATAACTGATCAGAATCTAAATACGAAAGCAATAACGTAAGGTACAATATATGATTTGCTTAATAAGCATAGAAAACAGACAAAAATTGACAAAGAAACTTTAAATCACATGATTGATATAAAAAAGGCCAGATCATAAGCATGCACTTCAGTTACACAATCCTCAAAAGTAGTTGCGGCCAATTTCATTGAAGAAAAATGAGATCAATGCTACCTTCCATCAATTTTATTCCCCTTTCTTTCTTCATACTTTCGCCATCGTACCCATCTTATTTTTTAGTCACCAGTTATCTCAATCCACAAACTAAAGCTTGTCTGACATATAATCTCACAATCAAATGCCACATCAACCCACTCAATGGGTTAAACCATCAACAAATCAATTTTGATGAACTTTATGGGTTTATTTTAGGGTTAACACCTAGCACATATGTTTAATGTTAGGAAGAGAAGGATATAGAAGAGATAAGAAAAATAAAGAAGGGTCAATTGCGGTTCTGTGTTTAATTTTAGTTTCTCCCTTTTCAATCTAATTTTCAAATTAAAAAAATAAATGAAAAAGCGAAACCAAACGAAGTAATACTAACATATAGGGTGAGCCGTAATGCGTCTGGGTTGTTTTGTAGAATTGTTGATATATAAAAAGAAGTTGGAGAATTCATAGCTTTGATTCGGCTTTTTAATCGTTATCGACTTAGGGGTGAGACTAATGTTGATGTTGTATTGCAAGCTCGAGAGGAATGGGGAAGATTGAAAAGAAGAATTTTTACTTATGAAAAACATTACGCAATCCTAAAGGATTTTTAGATATCTTGTTTTGGGTATTGAAAAGTAAAGATCTACTCAAGCAAGATATTGATGTAGTTGTTTTAAATTTTAATCATTGTCGAACGTATCAAATTAAGTTTCAATTTAGTTTCTAGATAAATTAGTACTGAGTACATGTAATGGTAATTATAACTTCAATTCACAAATATTAAAATAAAGCATAATAATAACTATTCGGCTCCACTCCAGTTCCACTTATACGTTCCTCCCTGTATCATGCTTGCAAATCCTTGATTTGATCCTGCAACTTGAGACCTTTCAGCATCATGTACCCCATTCTGATTTCCAAACCATGGACATGTAGCATCAGCTGGAGAGCCATCAGAGTTTAATGATCTCATATAATCTTGATAACAGTGGGGAAATTGTTCACTGGCCTGACAATGCGAAGATTGTTGCATTGGACGAATTGGAGAAAGTTGCACTGGATGATATGGAGATTGTTGCCCAGGTGAATTTAGTCTCATACGTTGCCCAACCTCTTTCCTTTAGCACTACATATCTCGACCCGTACACGGTAGCTATATGTGGAGGTTTATGTGGCTCTCCAACTCGACCAACTAACTATCTAGCACATCTCTCCCAAAAAAAATAAACACCAATATCATTGACAGGACTGTACGACACCATGCGGTGGAGTGAAAAGTCTATGATCCTTCGGACAATATCAGTGTTGTATTCTTCAAAATCCACATATGACTTCTGATAAGCACATAGGTGCTACATTTATACCCATATTTGTACTAACTTGATATTTTGGCTAACAACAATGTTTTGAGCTATGTATGGGAAATACGAGTGAATCTGATCACTGGAAGGAAAAACGACTAAAGTAAAAGCTATTTAGCATTTGTGACGAAAAGCACCTAATGTTGCTCATGGGACCAAAATGAGGATGGTTTTATTTGGCTGGTACTTGATCCACTGGCTAGCACCACATGGACTAGAAGTTAAAATGGTAGATCAAAGAATTCTTGTTGCTGATTCAAACTCGTGGAGCCTCACCAAAATTCAAGGGAGCTTAGTGAGAAGACGTGGACAACTCTCTGGCATGTTTTGCTAGTGGCATTTGATAAACATCAAAACAACATTGTTTTTTACAACAAAACGAATATCTGAGCAACTAAAGGATTTGGACTTCAATATTCTGAAATGGGGTTTTGTATGTGGATCGAAATTGGGGGTTGGCTGTGATTTGGAATTAAACATATTTTGGGTTAATTGATACTGCGGAAATTGTCGTTAGTGGTCTTGATCCCGAGAACTGGATGGGATGTTGGTTCGAATTTGAAGATGGGTATGGATTTGGTGCTGGGGAACTTGGGTTCTCGTTATTGCAGGTAGACTAAGCTATGGACGAGATCCAGAGAAACAACAGAGAACTGTTTTGTTCAGTCTGAATTGATGAGTGCTACTGGTGGAGCTATCTCATGAATGACGGAGATGTTGGGCGTCAAGACGAGAGAGTTGGATGTGTTCATTAATTGATCATAGTCTCATGATCAATGATTGCTGATGCCGTGACCAAGTTCGAGATGAACAACAATGAGATGTGAATATGGTTGAGAATGGTTAAGGCGAGAGTTACTGATGATATGAGAATCAAATAGATGGGTTGTGGCTATAATGATGGTTTCTCGAGCTCTCTACGGCAGCAAGATCATTGGGGTTATGGCAGTAATGGGTTTAGCTGTGGCGATGTGCTGTTGGCTCAAAGGAGTTACAGATGGAGGAAAGTTGGTTTCTGTCAGTGGAGGTGTTGCATCGACGAAGAGAAGAAGATGGCATCAAACAAATGCATTGGACTGTAAGCTGTTGACTCGGTGGAGAATGCTGATCCATGCCTATGAAGAAAGAGGAAGAAATTGACGAGATGGTTGTCCTCTGTCTGGTATGAATGGATGGGTATATCTCGGATTAGAATTGCAAGAAGGAGAGAAGAGTTGGTTGTTTGATCGAATGGAGCTGTGCTATGGAGTCAGAGATGGATATGCTGGCTCTATTGGATTTCAGTGGAAGTTGCGAGTGAGAAATCAACAGCAGTTGGCAGTCAACAAGTTAATAGTTTGTGTGCTTATTCGAAGGTTCCAAATCTGGGTCTGAACTGGTGCCGATAGATGTTGACATGAATAGAAGTGGTGCTGTAACGGATCAGATGGACTGGGCCTTGGCGCTTGGGAAATACCTGCTAGGTCTCAGTCGGATGTCTAACAGCAGCTGTTATTCAAACAAAGAAAGAAAGTGAAGAGAAGGAGAAGGACGGCTGGAGTAGAGTTTTGGAGGTTGCGGCTACAAGCCAAAACCAGGAAACGGGGAGAGGCTTGGCAACAACGACGACAACTGCGATAAAAAGGATTACGGTTTGAAGTTTCATCGTTTCGCATCAGTTTCGATTTATTTGTGATTCTTTTTAATATATTTATGGCTTTTTAGAAAGCCATTAGTTGCTAGATTTTTGTACCGTTTATGGTAGAAACCACTTGGAGTTTTAGGCTATTTTAAACTGAATAAAATTGAGCAAAAGACTATTATGAATTGAATAAATTAGTTCTTGATTTTTGTTTATTGATTTAATGATGATATGTGTTGTTGCTTCACCGGCTTTGTGTAACCTATGCGCATAATTAATAGGAACGCAAATATATTTGTCTACATATTTGATATTTCATGCTTGGGTTAAATCTTTTGATGGAGTAAGCTTAGAATAGCCAGGTATTATTTGTGAACCTATATTTAGTTTCGTATAATTTTCTCGCTAACGCAATTTGATGGTGTATGCTTGAGTTTAGTCTTTTGATGTGCCATGCTTAGGGTGTCCCAGCGATATTTGCGACTCTAATACTTATAATAGATGATGTTGATAGAACGGACAATAAAAAAAATATTCAGGAGTTATGTTTCATCTATATAATTACATAGAAATAGTGGTGGATACTATAAACCCTGGCTACCGTCTTTCCCATTGAATTCATTTTGTTACTTTAGATTTATTTTTCTGTTATTTTTCTTTCAAAAATCCAAAAACATCATTTCTGGTTAGTCGATTAGAGATATTGATTACATTATTTTCATTGCTCCCTGTGGATTCGACCCGTACTTGCCTCTGTCTACTAGTTAGACACCGTGCGATTGCGATTTTTACATTTAGGGTTTTCCCAGAATCCTATTAATTTTTGGCGCCGCTGGCGGGGAGCGGCTGTGGAATATTGTAATTGGTATTTTTGATTTTGTAATTATGGTTAGGTTTTTATTTTATTCATTTTTATTTTTGTATAGTATTTTTATTTTATTATCGATTTTTTTTTTTCCATTTGACTTGTTTGTGTTTTAGAATTTTATTTCAGGTGCCTTTTTGAGGAAAATGAGTGCTTCTCAGGAGACGTCATCTAAGATGACACTTGGAGAATATATGCGTTGGTCACGGCATAAGGAATTTCTTGCTCCACATATGATAAGCGAATAATCACCTATAACGATATATGAGAAGTATTACAAACATACGCTGCTTAGTTTGGAGCAAAGGTTAAGAGTTCTAGCATGCCAAGAGTTATATGCAGATGATGATTTAGAGGAACCTGTTTATACAGAATATATTATTGTTGAGTCTAACGACTTAGAGACAGTAGACGTTCATCTTGAGATACCTTCTAGTCATTTGAATAGTGAGATTCTAGTTGCAGATAATGATGAGTCGATTATTCATGATATTGTTGCCCCATTGAGCCCATGTTCCGCTGATCCATCTAGTGATTCTATGAATACTCGTGTGAATGTGGATATGATTAATACTGGTCAGGTAACTTGCACTGATAAATTTGAACCTTTATCTGTTTGCATTTCTCATTCTGCTGATTCCGATGACCCTATGCCTATTGATATTGTCAATGCATTGTGCCCTCCACTGGTTAATCAAGGTAACTCAACTATGGAAATTATTTCCGAGGACTTGGAACCAGATTTAAGAGTTACTGATTTTCATAAACTTGAACCATTAGATACATGTTTAAACAATTGTGCTGAGTTTTATAATCAGGTACCTTTTTGCATTGTCAATACATTGCTTCCTATGATTTCTAGTGAAGATAATGTGTCGACCGAATGTATTTCAGCTGATTTTGAACCTGATTTAGAGTGTGCTTCCCGAAAAGAAAATAATATACATTCTATTTTTGTTGTCCATGTGAGTGATTTGTTTATCTCTACTAAGGACTGTTTTATTTTGGGAATGGATTTACACATCTTTTTGGAAGTTTATAGTGTTTGCAGGTTCATATTCGTAGCTTCCCTGATTTGTTGGGTTGATCCCCAACTTTTCAGACTTTATATATATGCTTTGCAGCTTACTTTGGTGTATCATCACCTTATTTGAGATTCTTTGTGTGCGCAAAAAATGATAAAAAGATTTCGCTTCATGGGAGTCAACCCATCATATTTGTTTCTTTTCCTCTATCTTTTATTTGTTTGCTTAAATTTTTCATCTTAATTTCTACGTTGGATGAGTCAATTACATTGAGGACAATGTAATGTTTAAGTGTGGGGGAGTGGATAAGCATTTAATTTTTTTTTATAAGTTCTCACTTTTGTTTTAAAAAAAATGACCAGCTGTTTAGCGGGTTTAAAAAAATAAATAAAAAAATTCATGATGTGATCAGCTATTTAGCAGACATCTCTATCCACTGTTTAGTGGTTTTGTCTCGTTGTTTAGAAGTCATCTCTATCCAATGTTTAGTGGATTTGTCTCGCTGTTTAGCAGACATCTCTTCATATCCAGTTGTTTAGTGGATATTTATCCAGCTATGGAGCGGATATATATATTCTTTGTTTTTCTCGAGGACTAGCAAATATTAGTGTGGAGGTGTTTGATAAGCACATAGGTGCTACATTTTATACCCATATTTATACTAATTATGACTCGATATTTTGGCTAATAACAATGTTTTGAGCTATGTATAGGAAATATGAGCGAATCCGATCACCGGAAGGAAAAACGACTAAAGTAAAAGCTATTTAGCATTTGCGACGAAAAGCACCTAATGTTGCTCATGGGACCAAAATGAGGATAGTTTTATTTGGATGGTACTTGATCCACTGGCTAGCACCATTCATGGACCATAAGTTAAAATGGTAGCTCAAAGAATTCTTGTTGCTGATTTAAACACGTGGAGCCTCACCAAAAGTCAAGGGAGCTTAGAGCAACTTTAGTCATGAGTTGCCAAATCTCCAAATTTTCATCTCATTTATGGCTTTTTTATTTGGAAATTTGCTTTGTAACGCAGCGGTGGACTAATTCCTATATTTCTACGTAGCTTAAATCTGCGTTTGAGCAGAAACGCTATTAATAAGACCGTCTAACTCAAACGTGTTTAATAAAAGCGTGGGATGAGAAACGTAATTATAAAATGCGTTCATATTACTCACTCTCTCTTTCACTAGGGGTTATATATATGACATCAAATAGACGTCACCTACTTTTCATAAATCTACTGCCACGTCTCATAAGTTTCCAAATGAACGATTAGGATATGTTATTCAGATACAAATGAAGGGATTAATTATGAGGCATGTTTGTTTTCTTTTCCTACTTGTGTCCAACAAAGTCAGTGGGTTCCATGCTCATACAATAGACTCATCTTAAAACAACGTTTAAGGAAAAGTTGGAGTGAGACGTTGTCTTTAGTTGCTCCCCATGACAAATGCAGTTTATAAAAGCGTTTCGTAAGACGCAATTTTAAAAACCGTTCCACCACACGCGTTTATAAACAACGTTCCATTTACAAAACTTTAATTTAAAGAACGTCCAACATGTAACGGATTTTAAAATTGCGTCTAGTGTTCCACGGTGCTTATAACTGCGTGAAGCTATATATGAGATTTGCCAAAAAAAAGTTCTCATATATAGACACCCCATTTGAGAATATAGAAATATGGCAATTATAGCAGCCAAGAGTGGGCCTGCTTTTGTTGCCATATATGGCTTATAGCAACAACACTAAAGTTGCTCTTAGTGAGAATACGTGGCCAACTCTCTGGCATGTTTTGCTAGTGGCATTTGATAAACATCAAAACAACATTGTTCTTTATAACAAAACGAAGATCTGAGCAGCTAAAGGATTTGGACTTCAATATTCTGAAATGGGGTTTTGTATGTGGATCGAAATTGGGGGTTGGCTGTGATTTGGAATTGGATATATTTTGGGTTAATTTATGATGCGGAAATTGCCGTCAGTGATCTTGATCCCGAGAACTGGATGGGATATTGGTTCGAATTTGAAGATGGGTATGGATTTAGTGCTGGGGAACTTGGGTTCTCGTTATTGCAGGTGGACTAAGCTATGGACGAGAGCCAGAGAAACAGCAGAGAACTATTGTATTCGGTCTGAATTTATGAGTGCTACTGGTGGATCTAGCTCATGAACGACATAGCTATTGAGCGTCAAGACGAGAGAGTTGGATGTGTTCATTAATTGATCATAGTCTCATGATCAATGATTGTTGTTGTTGTGACCAAGTTCGAGATGAACAACAATGAGATGTGAATATGGTCTAGAATGGTTAGGGCGAGAGTTACTGATGATGTGAGAATCAAATAGATGGGTGGTGGCTATAGTGATGGTTTCTCGAGCTCTCTACGGCAGCAAGATTAAAGCAGTACAGAAACGTGAATAAAGAATTTTGATAGTAAAGATAAAGAATAGTTGAGAAAACTCTGTTTTGATTAATAATAATAATGTATTTTACATATTACTTGTCTTCTATTTAAATAACTCTAAGACTCAAACTTGGAAAATAAGATATCCCTAGAATAAATAATGTTCTAGAATCAAATAACTTCTAAAAATAAATAAATTCTAAAATTAAGAAATACCTACTCTAAATTAATTAAACTCTAGAAATAATAAGAAAACTACTAATCCTAAATCTAACGGGTGTCCTACATCAGGCCCGTCATCTTGAAAATAATTCGTCTCGAATTAATAAAATACAGAAAAACGTGTGCTACATCAGGCCCGCCATCTTGAAAAAAAGTCGTCTTCGAGTTCACCAAATATTGTAAACGACCCGCCCAACAAATAATATACTTTGAGTAAGTTGATGATCGTAGAGTAGAACACCATAAAATTGTTTGTTGAACACAAAAGTTGATGTCGACGTTGGCAACAATTGGAGTAGTAATTATCTCGCAATACTTTTGACTTACGAAAATATTTTCGCATAGCTTTTGATTTTCAAAAACAATGGTATTAGGCGACTCACAAGAAGATGGTGTCTCCAGTGTTTCCGGTGTTGATATTGGCGAAACTTTTTCTCACTATTGGGGTGAATAACTTTTTTTGTTCATAAGAGACATGACAATTTACATCCGCTTCAACGTTATGAAGTTGACAAGCATCATTGTAAATGGGACTACGAGCACCATTCCGTTTTAACGTAAGAGCAGCCAAATTTGTTGAGATTATCTCAAGTTGACGCTGAGTCGCCGCTTGAGATTTTGCAATATCACGAAATACGTCATCAAAATTAAACACTATAAAATACCGATGACACGGCTGGTTTTGGTCATAAAAAATTAAGAAACGGAACCGGACGTTATATGGATGGACGATGGAATTTTTATGGATTGACCGGGGGCTTGGGGTTAAGATCCGAGACAGTAAGATAGGAAAAGAATTGGAGGAACAATAGTAAGAGGAACGTGGAGCAGAAAGTTTGACGATGGGTTCTGTTTGGTTGGCTAATTATTAGAATGGAGTGGATGGAATTAATAATATGATTTCAGGTGAATTTACTCTGATGTGGTTAAAAGCTGAACAAAGCTCTCTTCTTAGAGCTTCTGGTCCCACCAAAAATATTTAGACCAATAGAAACCTCTTGTTTTTTCACACCACCAATATTTCGTCCATAACACCACCAAGTTTTTTTTGTTGTTGCGTAAAAGTAATATTAAAGGTCCAATCTTCGCAACCCTAACCTTCGTACTGACGGTTTTCTCTCCTGTTCTCTTTTGATATTTTATATCCTATCGTATGATTTTGATTCACAGATAATTTTGTGATGTTGTCTCACCGTGTAATTGATTCATTAACAGGTAATGAGAAGTTATTCCCATACAAATCATTCATCGGGTACGAAGAACATATCGTCTGATCCAAATAATATCAGTTACAGGTAAAACTATTTAGTTTATATGATCAGTTTGTTTTGGATATTTTTCTTAGTTTTGTGTTCTGATACTATTGCTGATAGTAGAGAACGAAGACTATGAGATTTTACGAAATCATTATTAGATCAAAGAACCCAAAGTAGAAGCTATTTGTGAAAACCTAGGGTTTTATACCAGGTAAGATTTTTATATTTTTTTTTTTTGAGTTTTTTTCCTTCAGTTTTTTGGTATACCCAATTGATCTATGATTTTACTATGTGGTTTATCTCACGGGCACGCACATCACTCTTTATTCAGTTTTAACACGTTTCTTTTTGGTACATGTTGTATAATCAAGCAGCGGCAGCCATCGATGTTGATTATGGAGTGTTAGTTCGAGGTCAGGCTGTTGATATTTTTGGGCATCGGATAAAGTAAATCAAGGTATGAAAATTGGTTTATTTTCGGGATATAGTTATGATAATTGATGTTGATTATGAAGTGTTAGTCCTATTTGTATGTTGATTGATAGCTTTGTAATGTGTGTCGCTTTGTCCGTTGCTTTGTATGTACATCATCAGTTAGTATGATGCTACAAGTGAAATCAATACCTTTTCCAGGGTCGGTAATTAACTTTTTACTCCATGGCCTTAAGAATTACTGCATATATTTGAACTCACTGCTCCAGTGATCGCAACTACGATTTCCAAAGTTTGGTGCATTCTTAATAGGTTGTCTTGCTTAGTGTTTCCATATATTCTTTCCATGCATAAATTTTATTGCATTTGTGGGTATTTGCAAAATTGCAACCACCAGGTTACCTTTGTTGAAGTGATAGGTATAGAAAAGGAAATCTTTTGCTATGTAACTTCAGGTTACGATTCAGGGTTAGTGTATGTGTACTGGATGGGGTGATTCATGTTTATTGTATGTGTACTGGATGGGGTGACAGCTCTTCGAAACTGCACATAACAACAAATTTTATGTGTACCTTAATTGTGTATCCCTTGATATTATGATCTCATTTCTTTTTTTCTTTTATTAAGTAGGATAAATCTTAGTTCCTTATTACATGATAGCAAATCACGGTGTTCGAAACTGCACACACCAACAAATTCTATGTGTACCTTAATTGTGTATCCCTTGATATTATGATATCATTTCTTCCTTCTTTTTTTCCTTTATTAAGTAGGACAAATCTTGGTGTTCCTTAGCTTATTACATGATAGCAAATCAATTGCATGAGGTTTGAAGAAAGCAAGTTGTTAAAGCTGATGATGGACTCGGAATTGATGATGGGAATGGGAATTATACATAATGGATTTCTTTGTCAGTGAGCCGAATATATATAATCAGTTTAGAAATTATTGGTTACTTTGTTAAAAAAAAAAAAATTCCTTAATGTCTATCATCCTATGTGTACCAACTTTCTTATGCTTACTCACAGTAAGCAGTCTTGTCATTTTCATGAACCGAAGGACCGCAAAAGCGCAAGGCATAAGTAGACCGCATAAGCAGACTACAGTGTGTTTGCTTCCTGTGAAATGAATATAGAAGGAAAGTGAACTAAAGGCAAAACGGCAAAAAGGAAAGGAGTTTGTTGTTTCTTTTGCAGATCCTACGTTAAGGGATGAATAAAGCACTTGAAATGTGAGACCTTTGGATAAAATGAATTTTTGCAGTTTACTAGAGCACTTGAAAAATGCTATAAATATTAAATTAAAATTGTAATGTATAGAAATCTTATTTTGTTTAGCGAATAATATTTTTTTAATTTTTGAGCTATAATATTTTGAACATGCAGGATAGCTACAATGAGATGAACAACTTGAATTTATAGACAAAAACATAATTCAATGATGAAAAATTATTTAATACTATCAATTCATGTGCTTGAGACACTATTACAATAAATCTTATTCATGTTAGATTTAGTATTTCGGACTTTTAATTTGATTAATTAACCACTTTTCCTTTTAATATTTTCATTTTTAACAAATGAATATTTTTATTGCCTATTTTTATCTTTCACGCTTCAAATTTTTAATCCCTAAGAGTCTACTGGCACCAAAACAATTTTTTCTCTACAGAATATCTAGGCCCGGGCAGCGCACGAGCGTAAAAACTAGTTAATTAATAATTAGAGAAGTTGGGTAGTGTCCGTAGGAAGACGGTAGATAAAGAAAGTTGGACGGGATGATGTGATGATGCGGCTTGATGGGTAGTGTTTTTAGCTGGTTTCGGATCAAACAGTGAAGGCCAAATAAGAGATGATGCCGAGAAGTTGACAACTAACAGATGCCTTTCTTTCTTTCTTTCTTTCTTTCTTTCTTTCTTAGTTTTTTTTTGGTAATTGGAAAATAAAAGGATAATTGATAATAGTGTTTCGAAGAAAAGATACGGAGATCTTAATAAGTAGAGGTGACGAAAGGGTAAAGGAAGTTTAGATGAAAAGAAGAAGAGGATCGTAAGCCGAAGCTCTAGATGCCACTTAACGCAGTACGGAAATGTGAATAAAGAATTTTGATAGTAAAGATAAAGAATAGTTAAGAAAACTCTGTTTTGATTAATAATAATAATGTATTTTACATATTACTTGTCTTCTATTTAAATAACTCTAAGACTCAAACTTGGAAAATAAGAAATCCCTAAAATAAATAATGTTCTAGAATTAAATAACTTCTAAAAATAAATAAATTATAAAAATAAGAAATACCCACTCTAAATTAATTAAACTCTAGAAATAATAAGAAAACTACTAATCCTAAATCTAACGGATGTCCTACATCAAAGATCATTGGGGTTATGACAGTAATGGGTTTAGCTGTGCAGGCATTGGCGATGTGTTGTTTGCTCAAAGGAGTTGCAGATGGAGGAAAGTTGGTTTCTGTCAGTGGAGGTGTTGCATCGACGAAGAGAAGAAGGTGGCAGCAAACAAATGCATTGGACTGTAAGCTGTTGACTCGGTGGAAAATGCTGATGCCGTGCCTGTGAATAAAGAGGAAGAAATTGACGAGATGGTTGTCCTCTGTCTGGTCTGAATGGATGGGTATATCTCGGATTAGAATTGCAAGAAGAAGAGAAGAGTTGGTTGTTTGATCGAATGGAGCTGTGCTATGGAGTCAGAGATGGATATGCTGGCTCTATTGGATTTCAGTGGAAGTTGCGAGTGAGAAATCAACAGCAGTTGGCAGTCAACAAGTTAATAGTTTGTGTGTTTGTTCGAAGGGTCCAAATCTGGGTCTGAACTGGTGCCGATAGATGCTGAGACGAATGGAAGTGATGCTGTAACGGATCAGATGGACTGGGCCTTGGCGCTTGGGCAATTTCTGCTAGGTCTCAGTCGGATGTCTAACAGCAACTGCTATTTACACTAAAAGAGACAGTAAAGAGAAGGAGAAGGCCGTCTGGAGTAGAGTTTTGGAGGTTGCGGCTACAAGCCAAAACCAGGAAACGAGGAGAGGCTTGGCAGCGACGACGACTACGATAAAAAGGATTACGGTTTGAAGTTTCATCGTTTAGTATCCGTTTCGATTTATTTGTGATTCTTTTTAATATATTTATGGCTTTTGAAAAAGCCATTAGTTGCTAGATTTTTGTACCTAGGGTTTATGGTAGAAACCACTTGGAGTTTTAGGCTATTTTGAACTGAATAAAATTGAGCAAAAGACTATTATGAATTGAATAAATTAGTTCTTGATTTTTGTTTACTGATTTAATGATGATATGTGTTTTTGCTTCACCGGTTTTGTATAACCTATGCGCATAATTAATAGGAACGCAAATATATTTGTCTACATATTTGATATTTCATGCTTGGGTTAAATCCTTTGATGAGGTATGCTTAGAATAGCCAGGTATTATTTGTGAACTTGTATTTAGTTTCGTATAATTTTCTCACTAACGCAATTTGATGTGTATGCTTGGGTTTAGTCTTTTGATGTGCCATGCTTAGGGTGTCCCAACGATATTTGCGACTCTACTACTTATAATAGATGATGTCGATAGAACGGACAATAAACAAATATTCAGGAGTTATGTTTCATCTCAGTAATTGAATAGAAATTGTGGTGGATACTATAAACCCTGGTTACCGTCTTTCCCATTGGATTCATTTTGTTACTTCAGATTTATTTTTTATGTTATTTTTCTTTCAAAAATCCAAAAACATCATTTCTGGTTAGTCGATTAGAGATATTGATTACATTATTTTCACCTCTCCCTGTGGATTCGACCCGTACTTGCCTCTGTCTACTAGTTAGACATCGTGCGATTGCGGTTATTACATTTAGGGTTTTCCCATAATCATATCAACCTCCAAATGAAGTTATATTTGTTCCTAATCAACATTTTGGATCTCCACACATGAATGTTATCTCGCTCGCTCTTATTTTGATTTCGCACCCAATTATCACCTTCGTAGCTCACTATCATTGGCCAATATTTATCCGTGTAGTCATAAAGTCTTGGTACACCAATGTTTTAACATGCATACCACCAGAACTGGAGTAAAAAACACATAAAATAAAGTAAACTATATTTGTCTAAACTTGCTAGATATTTGCACACTGATTTAAAGCCAAAGGAATGTATTGGCGTATTTACCTAAAGATGCCCCAACAACCTTCGATGTTTGACGCCCCACAACATGCGATATCAAGACAAATGTATAATTCGGATAATATAGCGGATCCCCAATCATAAGTGGCAGCCTTTTTCATATCTTGCGACGCCTCTAGCCATCCCACTTGAGTACTTGAGTTTGAATTGGGGGAAAAACATGAACCAAGTATCCATAAAATAAATACCTTGGCAATTTGTGTATCATTAGCAAGGACATACTCCTCCAAATCAGGATCGTTACCACCATGCAATTCGTTGAATATAAATTCCTTTAAACTTGAATTAGGAATTCCACCACTTCTTAAAGCTATATGATTTTGTTGTGTTGTTACTTCAAAATACAACAGAAACGCATCTTTGTATCGCTCTTCTGCCAACCAACCTTGTTGGTCAAATGGAACATCATATTCCACCCCAGAAGGTATCCCAAGTAGGAAATACAAATCTAATGGTGTTATGCCTGTAAAAAATTCAAATTGTTCATTTCATTTGTAATCCTCGTATTGGTTGCATAAAAAAATATAAATCAAAATATAAGACATACCTATTTCGAAGTCATGAAAATAAAACGTGTGTGTAGTATACCACCAACGCTCCATCAATATACCCACCAGTTTGGGCGAAATTTTATGCGCTTGTGTATGGTACAAAGTAATCGAAGGAAATCGATTGACAATAATTTTAACACCATGGGGAAGTTTTTTATAAACTTTATGAATTTCGTACCAACCACCTCTTGCTTTCTATAGAGAACTATCTTGCTCTGTTTTTGAGAACAGATGACCTTCACTGCTGCTAATTCTGGACATGGCAGTAGCCGGGCATTGTTATCTCGTTTACCCGGGATGACTGTGTTTATTTTTAGGTGGTTTTTTATTTCTTTGTCGACTAACATCTTGAGATCGATGAGGAAGGTGTTGAATTTCTGTTTAAAATATGTAGAAAAGATCGAATCTGTGTTGAGAAGACGTAGAGAAGATTGAATTTTAGCTGAAATTATTTAGAGAAGAAAAGAAGAATGAAGTTGTTGTGAGAAGAGAAAATTGAAGTTGAGTTGAATTTATAGGGTGTGGAAATATAGCCGTTTTTTTGCTGTTGGAAAGTTACCGTTGTCAAGCCAGTTTGAACCGACTCTCGAATCAGTTGGAGCAAAGGCTCGGGTTACTCTGCGCCGGTCGGACCAAACTGCAACGGTCGAATTTGACTGTCTCCAAAATCCCTTGTCCATTGCACGAAATTAATTCTGACCACCCACATGACTCGCCAAACAATCAGATTAGATATGGACCATTAGAGTTCTCTTAGAGAAAACTAGTTTTGTAACCAATTCCTCCGATAGTGAGGGAGGGAGTATACTCCCAGTTTTAAATGAATACCTAAATTTGCCCTCAAAATTTAAACATACTAGGTCAATATTTAAAAAAAAATACTTTATCTCAAAAAAGTTTTCGTGGGTGTGCTATCGATAGCGACCACTATGACTCGATTTTTAGATCAGAAGTTTTTGTGGCTCAGAGCAGAAGTGCCTAAGAACTTACAAAGTTGGCATTAGAAACTCCTTTACTTATCTTTGTACGAATGAGGTCACCAATTATAGTGCCTCAGCTGGTTTTTCTAATAATTTTATATATAACTTCATATTTTCATAGTTTAACTTGTCCTTTCATCCAAAAACAGTGGTACAATTTGCCACCCTCAGCCTCAGAGGCCAGGAACATGTCAAGATGACACCATGTGACTGAATGCACGCCGAAGTTTAAAATCCAAAAGTTAACTAGTCAAGAAACGAGTGAAACATACCCACTGAATGAAAAAGAGTTCAAACTTTGTTTGAACGTTTCGAGCATATTCCCATATCCCATCAAATTTATTAATGGGGAACTAAACAAAACAAATATGATGATCACTAGTTAGCGAATCAATATCAATTAAGAACTTTAATTTTCTTATCCTAATCATTAGCTTTCGGTCGTCATATCTATATTCAATTAGTGGCTTATAATCAACCTCAGCATAATTATTAATCTAATCACAAAGTAACTGTCATTAGCTTGTTTCGTGACGCTAATATGTTGCTTCTTTAGCAATGACTCTGAAACTTATACTGTATATTATCTTTCTTTTGAGTAGATAATGTATGTATAAACGTACTTAGATCATGTATACGTACCGTATTACTGCTAGATTACCGTGGCGTTTCACTTCTTTTGTTTAAGAATCATGCTTATATACTCGTTATGCAGCATATATTCGTGATGATGTATAATGCCGTTGTTCATTGCATTAGGTCTATGGATATAGATTTCATGCAAGTGCTATCGTTGGTGGTTGTTATTAGACGGTATGTCTTAATCAAAGAAAAATATTATCAATGAAAAAGTAGCTTTGATCGTAGTTTTACTTATGATGCTTTACTGATTATCGTCTGCGGACTATTTTATTATCGTATGACTTTGCGATACACAACTCCCCTTTCGCCTTAAGGTGGAGTAGTAGAAGGCCACTTCCACAGACACGAGATCGGAGGTAGGTGATCCAGCATATTTTTTATTTACAGATATCGACATCAAAGGACAAAACAAAGGTAGGTGCGCAAATGCATGTATTGGGGCGGAGCTGGTTTCGTTTTGCTAGCTTCTTTTTTTCCCTAGTTGGAAATACATCTCATGCTCATGAAAGATTCTTGGGTTTCTTCGATGCATGTCATATTGCAAGGGCGATCAGTTCCCATACTTTTGGTCAATTCTTCATTAAAAGGTGATGATTTCATTCTACCAAGCTTTACATTAGGCCATTACTTGCACAACTCACTTACCATAACATTTTTTTTATTTTATTTTTTTGCATATAGCTGTGCATTAGGAGATGATGTGATTGCTAGCACAAAGTAATGCTAACACGGTTGCCAACTTGCCATCATCAGTCGCACCAAGTCACTCTCACTAATGGCAATAACTTCATGAATTTTGCATCATCATGTTGGACTAACTTCCCACTTAAGGCATTAGCTGTATGATGCAATGCAACCATATAAGCAATTAATTCATTCTCCTTCCTCCTAATCAACAATGCACAAATCAAGTGGTCATAAATACCAAGGCTGTTAATGGGGTACCATTTTGCTTGGGGGTGTATGATACAATACACCCCCAAGCAAAATGGTACCCCCATTAGCAACCTTGATAAATACAAGAACGGACTAGAACCAAACCGGAATAGCCAACTGTTACTAATCTGAAGGGGTAAAAACAAATAAATTACCCATCTCAGCCGAACAAAACTACTGACACAAAAATTCAGTACAGCAACTTATACTCCACCAAACAGAAGTTTACTGTAGAATTACCATTTTCCCCGTATATTCCTTTTTTTTTTACACCGTCGAAGGTACGAGAACGACAACTTACACGTACTCTCCCTGCTACAAACTCGTAAAAGCGAAAATACCTTTTGCCAACAGTATTACACGTCAACCACTGTTAAAACTAACACAAAAAACAATATTTAATCGACCTAAGGACGTCTACATTCACCGTTAGATATACTAATCATACAATTATGTGAATCTCTAGGAACTCAACTACCAAAAGTCACATCAACACGTCATAACAAGACGTGACTGTATGTTATGACATGCCAAATCAGCACCACAAGATCTCATCAAGAGATTAGAACAAAAAAAATAAAGAATCTCTCTCTCATGTGTGATTGAAAAGGACTTGTCACCTAATGGTTAATATTTCATCACCTCAATAATTCTAAACTCAACCTGTCATAAGATTGTAAATCAGATCCTCTCCGATGTTACCACGCTGGTACCTTTATGATGGGTACAAATACAGTGAATCATTCACTCAATTGACGAATTGAAACCCATCTCTCTCTCTCTCGTTTTTCTGTTACGTTTTTAAAATCTGAAAAAATTTCTCTCCTTTTCTAGTCCTCTCTTGGATTTGTTGTCTTTTGAAGAAAAAGGGCTTATATAGAAGAAGACCAACCGTGTAGAGTAGAAATCGTCAACATATCAGATATTCTTTCGATTTTTCAGCCGAAACAAACCCCGATATTTCAGGGGTTTTCTTTTCAAAAACCACCGATCAAATTCTTTCTGGAGTTTTCTTTGATTCGGAAACATTTTTCTCTTCCACGGAGGTTGTAGGGTTTCTTCATTACCACGGCAGAGATTGTTTGAAGAAACCAGAATTCGTTTCGAAGAAGAAACAGAGGAGAACGATTGAAGTTTGAAGAAGAAGAATTGATTCAAGTTTCTTGTCACATTCAATCATCATTGTTTTCATACATTGATTCAATTTCTTTCGTCATTGATTCGTCACAGAAAATCTTCCAAAAAGTCAAGTCGGTCATCTTCGGTAATCTTTGGCTGTATTTGTAACTGATTCAGTTCAGATTTACGTTTTTCTTCTTCTTTTATTTAAGTCAAGGAAACACGGCCATTGAAAGATTGAATCATCATGATTCATCCAAACGAAAGCAGCAGTTCTAGTAGTACAACTCCGGCTACTAGTCCAACAGATAGAAATCTATTTGAGAAACAAAAATCTTATTCTTCATCATCATCTGGGAATAAGAAGAAGAGAAATCAATTTGGAGAAGTAGTAGGAGGAACAGCAGCAGAATGTGCAGCAGTGTGTTGTTGTTGTCCATGTGGATTAATGAATATACTTATTCTATTGATTTACAGATTACCGGCAGAGGCTTTGAAAAAAGCATTGAGAATCAGGAAAAAGACTAAAAGGAATAAGAGAATAAAGAAATTGAAGAGCTCATCTTCTTGTTTAAGCTCATATTATGGTGGTGCTGATTGTTATGAAGATGAATTAGAGAAACAAAAAAAAGAACTTAATAATTCAGTTAATAAGGAATCATCATCGTCATTTGAAGAAGATGAAGACGCGTATATGTGTAGGAATCGATTAAGTAAAGAAGTAATGGAATTAGATGAAGAAATGTTGGATAGATTTCGTGGTGCTGGTTTCTGGAGAAGTCCTTCACAGGTTTCACAAAGATAGCTTGAGTTGAGTCAAAATTAGTGTTTTTTTTTGGGTAGTTTTTATTTTTTTTGGAAAGTAGATTGTTTCTTTGTTTTCCAAGTAGATTGTAGTAGTAGAATCAGAATGTACATGAGGATTAGATTTTGGTCCAAAGTCAAAAGATTATGGGATGGTTCTTCATCATTTTTCGCTCGTTTTTAGCTTTCACTTTTTCTCTTTTAGATTGTGCAAGTATTGTATTTTAAGTTTCTGCTGTGTGGTGGTGATCAAAATCCAGTGTAAAAAAGGACTTGTTCAGCCTACAACATGTACATGAGAACGATATTGCTTCATCATTTGATATATTTGGGTGGATTATGCTTTCATTACTCGTTACTTTTTCTATTAATTTCTCTTTCAATTTCGTGTTATCATTGCTATACCGTAGGGAAAGATTGTGGACAATGATTCAAAGTAGAAAATAAACGAGTAAAATGGGTTATAAACTATATGTGAACAGACAAGTTTAAGGCACGAGCGTCTCAGACTCGCGAGTGTGCAAAATATTGGATACTTATCGCATATGTAATGTACCATTTGGTTTGTGTGCCCATATGTAATGTTTATTCCTCGAGTGATAAGGATGTTCGTTACACCTGCATTTTTGAGCCCCTCCTAAGCAGACATTCTATCCTCGGCCTTTTGAGATTCCCCCAACTTTAAACCGAAGGAGTGTTATCGGCTCTTCGAACTTTCCAAGTGGTGACTTTTGGCTGTTTTTATCGACACAAACGTTTGTCACCTTTCTCTTTTTGCAAGTTGTAACTCTCAACTGTCTCTATTAGATTCGTCTCCTTCCTCGAATCTATGACAATAAACTTGTAGATGGTCTACTAAATCACGAGTCTATGTTCTCAAATTTGCTTGCAGTTAATCAATAGTCACTCAATCTCGTGTGGGTTAGATGCACAAGTTTTGTTTTGCAAGTATGAACAATCACTTATTTATTCGATGTTTTTATAATTAACCTCATCTATCAAATTTTGTTTGCAATCACGTACTCAAGAATCGATCAATTATGTCTGATACCGACGCGTTATAAACGTGTGCGAGTAAAAACAATCACTAGCCTGACGCTTTGTTTTATCGAATTCAACTATGCCAAACAAGGTCCAGATGAGGCGGCTTTAATTAGTCTAAAATCCAATGTGGTCCATGCCGACATCCTTGATTTCGCACTTTCTCACCCCAGTTTGTTTCAAAACACCTCAACACAAAATTGATAATCAAAATATTGATTCCATCTCTTGCTGCCAAAGCACTTTTACTAGATTTGCAAATTCATTGCTTATAGATTATTTTTGTGCAAGTTGCCTAGTCTAATGTTTCTTCTTCTTTTTTTCCCGCAATTTTTTTTTTTTTTAATACTCCATTCTTATTTTTGCTCTAGAAACATGTAAACCCACGGAACTGTTTTACCAAAAGTCACTTCAAGAACTCAAAAGGTCTTTATCCTGATCCCTGGATCCCAGTGTTCCAAAATTTTATCCAGGTTTCCATTAGTCTGGAGAATACTGCAAAACAATTCCTACAAAACCTTTGCTTCAGGTGGTTGTTCCATTTCTTAGATTACACTTATCTTTGAAAGAAACTGACACTGCCACACATCAGGCAACAAGCTGCACTAGGTATAACCAAGTAATGAGGTCATCTTCACTGTCGTTGAATGTTTCCTTTGGGAAGATGATCCCATCATAAGAGAAGTAACAAAGTATTAGAGGGAAATTACAGGATTAACAACATCCAACCTTTTTTTCACTCGGTCAGAAAGTTTATTAAAGAAACTAGAAAAATTGTTCAATAAATTCATATACGAAATACTTAGTATTAGTATTCATCCGAAGAAGGATACAACATATGATCAAAATTTATCAAGTATAAATAAAAAAATTAAGAATTCTAATTACAACAAGAAGAGAAGAAACCAAAAAAGGAAAGGGAGAAAAAGAGAAGAAGATATTGAATACAAATGAGGACTACAATCTAAGAGCAGCAATTGCTTCAGGTCTAAAATCAACTCTTAAACCTAAAACTCTCCTTACCTCAGCTGGAGTTAGTCTCCAAGTCATGCGTCTTGCATTCTCTCCCCAGAAATCCAAAATCTCGGAAACCTTTTCCAGGTTAAGGATAGTTGCCATCTAAGTAAGCCGGGCAAACTTGTCTCTGAAAGTCCTCTGGGTTACCAGAGAAATGGCTCACTAGTGCCCTAGCATCTCTATCCAGTTGAAGACCCCCAAGTTGGTTGAACTTCTTCAGCATCATAATCACTTCCAACCTCTTAACAATGAAGTCGATAATGAGATGAACAAATGAGACATAGTTGGATGATGTCATTGTAAGCTGAAGCCATGCCGCATTTGTTTCCACGGCATGGAGGAGCTTCTGAACCCAGGGGACGTTCACCTCATTTTATGCATATTCAGCCTCAGATAACTCATAGCTAACTGTTCCCACCATATCTAGCATAGGACGGATTCGAGGAGTTACTGAAAAAACAGGGGTCTAACAACCACACCCAATATTTTGCTTAGCAATCTGTATGGACTAACTCCAATATACTTTCAAGAGAATAACTTAGACAGTCAGACTCAATCTTAAGAAAAGTATATCCAAGAGTTATATCTCTATTTCTCAATTCAATCTGCAATCTGCAATCAAACAAATAGGAATTTGCGAGCCCGATTGAATATAAGAAATAACTTTGACGGTATAAAAAACCAATATCCAAGTGTCAATCAATTTAATCAACAACCAAAGGTTGGATTCACAATTGATTGAACATACGCACAACCTGTGATATTTCAATT
Organism: Papaver atlanticum; assembly: GCA_023531105.1. Lineage (NCBI taxonomy): Eukaryota > Viridiplantae > Streptophyta > Magnoliopsida > Ranunculales > Papaveraceae > Papaver > Papaver atlanticum. The sequence goes on from JAJJMB010008334.1 coordinate 7,946,099, forward strand.
ATATAGAAAATATAATGCGGAAAAGAAATAACACAGACACCAGAAATTTTGTTAACGAGGAAACCACAAATGCAGAAAACCCCCGGGACCTAGTCCAGATTTGAACACCACACTGTATTAAGCCGCTACAGACCCTAGCCTACTACAAGTTAACTTCGGACTGGAATATAGTTGAGCCCTAACCAATCTCACACTGATCAAGGTACAGTCGCGTTCCTTAAGCCTCTGAATCCCAGCAGGACTCTGCGCACTTGATTCCCTTAGCTGATCTCACCCACAACTAAGAGTTGCTACGACCCAAAGTCGGAGACTTGATAAACCAATCTGTCTCACACAGAAAAGTCTATTGAATAGATAAATCTGTCTCCCACAGAACCAATTGATAAATCAAGATGAACATGAACCAATTGATATACCAAACTTATATTCCCGAAGAACAGCCTAGAAATACCAATCACCTCACAATAATCTTCATCGTATGGTAGCAAAACTAGATATTGTGGAATCACAAATGATGAGACGAAGATGTTTGTGACTACTTTTTATCTTGCCTATCGGAGAAAAAATCTCGAGCAAATCTTAGAGAAGATAGTACTCAATACGATAGAAAAAAAAAAGATAAGAACACGCAACTACAGAGAAATAGTTGGGTCTGGCTTCATAATCCAAATGAAGTCTTCAAGTCGTTAACCTACATGGTTTTAGAAAAACCTAAGGTTAAAAGAGAATCGACTCTAGTCGCCACTAGTATCACACAGGAGGTGTGGGGATTAGGTTTCCCAGTTGCTAGAGTTCTCCCTTATATAGTCTTCAAATCAGGGTTTGCAATCAATGTTACCTTGGTAACAAAGCATTCAATATTCACCGTTAGATGAAAACCTGATTAGACTCAAGCTAATATCTTTCGACCGTTAGATCGAACTTAGTGATAGGTGCCTAAATTATATCTACCTAAAAGAAGAGAAAATGGAGCATAATTGGTTGCTTAGCGACATTGGAATTAACGAAATTGAAGTGTAGAACAACACAAGTCTATAATGTGTCAAAATCTACCTAAGAATTGCTAAAGACAGATGTGATAACGTTAAGGGCCACCATCATTCTATAATTCACAAATCAAAAACCAGATCGAGCAAATTATTCACACATCAGTCTTGCCTCGGTCTCACTGCTACCAAGTTCCCCTCGCTACTCCAACCATGGTCCCTGTTTGCCAAGGGTTGAGAGTCTCATCTGAAGCCAACAAGAAGAAAGCTCGGGGGTTGTTCTGGCTGTATCTCTGTGCAGGAAAATTAATGGAACTGATGCTATTACTGTTCATCTCGTGGGAATGTTTTGAGGGTATTTGATTGATTTAAGAAGCGAAGGAAAGATGGGTTTGGACAGGAATTCAAGTGCAGGAAGGATACAGAGCTCAGGGTATCGAAATTGTGGAAGTTTTGGGTTTAGTTCAAACAGAGAAAGGCCGGCAAACATGGAAGATGGAGTTGCTAACTGCCAATGAAGATAGTGATGGGCGAAGCAGATTAATGGGTGTTTTTGTATATGTGAATGATTTATGAGAATGGGTTTGTGTATGGGAATGATTCATTGCAGAGAAGGAGTTGTGAAATGATTTTAGGATCAGCAGCAGGTTCATATCTGTAACAACAACAAACTGCACACAAGATGCTTGATGAAAATCCTGAATGACCATTATATGTAGTTCTGCTTCTACCTGTTTACTGCTCCAAGTATACCATGAAGTGGTGAGTCTTTGCACAGGTTTATGAGAGGATTTAGAAGCCAACAGGAAGTAGAAGAAATGGCTCCAGTCTGGGAGTTGTTTTGGGCTATTTGAGAAGAGATTTTGGGTTCTTGCATATATACAAAGTGGAGTTTGAGCTGGGAATGTTTGAGCAGAGCTTGGCAACGAGAAAACAATGAAGACCCAGCAGTTTTGCCTTAGTTTTGTGTTGTTGTAGCCATGGCTCTGATGGGTTCTTGCCTAGGGTTAAGAGGAGTTTTATAAGTTGAGAGCAACACGGCAGAATGGGATAAGATTCAGCCGAGATAACACGGAAGAAATGTGGGATAGTCTGCCAGAGTTTCTTGACCCCGTGACCAGCCTTACCAGCACCTAGCCATGGGTCTGAGGGTCATATGCAATGGATAGAATTTGAGTTTGAGAACACGGCACAGTGGGTGGGATTCTTGGCCGAAAACTCAGTGGGTTGTGTTCAATGGGTCAAGGCATATTTTTGAGACAAAGAAGGATAAGTTGGGTACGAATTGGCTACAGACTTGGGGTCAAAGTTGTTAGAAGATCTGAAGTTCAGTTTTGAGCGAGAGAAGTCAGCCAGACAAGTGTTGTCTTTGTCGTCTGTTTTATATGATGAATGGCCAAGATTTGTTGAGTATTTAGTAGCCGAAATGAATTAGGAAATTGCGTGGAATGCAAGTCCGAAGCAAGGCAGAATTGAGTTATAAGAAGACCTAAGCTACAACAAAAGAATATCATCATATACTCCTCCTTCACGACTGCATCCATCTCCAACAGAGAGGAGCTTTGCTCCTCTCCAACCCCTTACCAGCTGCATCTCCATCTCATACTGCATACCATCTTCACCAGCATACATACATCAGTCTGCACTTACCCATCTCACCTGCATACACCCACTGCATCCATCCATCGCCAGCACTTGATACCATTCCATTCCAATCTCACCTGCATACACCCACCAGATCTATTCATACCACCAACAGTAGCTGCTGGAGTTCATATCCATCGTCCATTCACTACAACAACTTTCAGCCATCACCAGCACCCCACCTGTTCGCAGCAACTCCAGCTCGCACCAACGGCAGTACAACAGTATCACCTCCACAGTTGCAGTCCACACCATCAGTCCATACGCCGCTGCCATATCATCCAGTCTACAATACCATTCCACCACCACCTGTTGTTG
>JAJJMB010008334.1:7949056-8092565 GCA_023531105.1 Papaver atlanticum
ACCCCATAATCATTCTCATCCTCTTTGTTCACATTCATATTTGTTTTCTAGTTTTTGCATTATTCATATTTTCAGAAATTAAATCGACAACTTTAGCTCAACTCTCCCTTAGGAACGAACCTGCTTATCCGTATACTACTAGTTAGTTTAAAGAAGAGTAAGGAATATATTTTTTGTGAGTTTGACACCTGATCACTTAGCTTGTTACACACAAATGAAAAGTGACTTCATTTAGATATGAGTAACCGTACCTAAACGTGTACACCTTGTTGGCTCAACAATAGTTAATCGAAATTAGCCATATGAACACTTTCGTATCAACCATATTTATCTTAACCATAACTAGTTCAAATGACTCAAATGAAACTAGTTCTAGAGTTGTTCAATAATTTATATTCTCATAGAAGTATACAAGACACAATTGAAGCAAAATGGATTTTTATTCACTCGAATCAATTCATGAACATTATAGCCACGGTTTGCAAAAGATTGCATTCCTTATTATATAAATGTATTAGTTCATGAACAAACCGATTTAGAACATAACCTACTCAAGTATGCAAACGGGTATGCATAGCTAAGTGGCAAGACTAAGTTTGGGTTCACCAGTATGCGAACGGGTACGCATACTTTCCAAAACTCAGTTGAATTTCAGGAACTTGAAACTCACGCCAGTACGCATACCGGTATGCATACTAAGTTCTCGGACTTTCATTAACCAACCAGTACGCATACGGGTATGCATACTATGGTTCCCGGACTTGGAATATCTTGCACAAATCAGCATACAAGTTCGCATATTGTGCTATATCCAATCATGGTTAATTGTTGTAAACTCCCATTTCAATCATTGAAACATTCTTAGAAGTCGATAATAGCTGTCTCACACAAACTATTAGCTTCGAAGCAATTTTCAAGTGATCGAATGATCAATACGAAACATTCTGAGTCTACAACAAATGACTGTCTCACACAAATCATGTCAGATGTTACAAGGCGATTTTCACTTGATCATCTTTTGACTTTCGTCAAGAATATAAGATGAACTTGGTTAAAGCGAAAGCTTACCAACACATATTTCGAGAAATATGTAAGCGAGTTAAACTCAACTCGAAATATCAAATGTGTATAATCGAAGTTTATATAGCTATACGATTGTTGTCTCAAATAGGAGATATAGTATATAGACTTTTAAGTGATAGATGAGTTCAAGTCTCCACATACCTTTTGTTGATGAAGTTCCACAAGCTCCCCTTAGTAGTTCTTCGTCTTCAATCGATGAACGCCGCGAAGTCTAATGCTCAACTACACTACTAATCCGAGACTTAGCTATAAGTAGACTAGAAATCAAGACTTATAGTTTTGGCAACTAAACTTGACAACAAGCTTGAGATAGCAACGCTTGCGAGTTCGACCGAGCAGTGCTCTACTAGTTGCTCTATTCCAGCATTTAAAGCTAGCTTAAAACCGGTGCTCATCTCCCCTAATTCAGATAAACACGATTTGATTTTTTTTCTCTGTCAGCTGGTGCAGGGAATATCTGCTTTCACAATAGTATCAGGATTGATATGTTATTTTGTGTGTTTTTTTATTTATGAAAATAGCATAACTAATATGTAAAACAGGAAAACTCAAGTTATTAATACACCTTTGGATCAAGAAAGTCTGTTTAGCTGATTAACTTTGATACACAATGTCAGGTTCTACACAAGGGAGAAATAAAATGCTCAATAGGCCAAGTTCTTTGGCGCTCATTACGTGGTCAGCTCCCTCAGCAAAGGAGTTCGAAATGAAAACTAGATGTTAAGTTTAAACTCTGCTGGGCTAAAAATTACACTAAATATTATTCTATTTAGCGAAAATACCTTAGGTCAACATAGGTTGGCCAACACCGTCAAGTGGCCAACATTATACTCCAAATATAAAGGTTCCAATTACTGGGTTTAATACAATTCAACTAGTAAATTGTGAAACATCAAACTGGGATTCAATAGGAGTAGATGATTTACCTCAGAATAACAACCTGCGTAGCTGATGATAAAGTAAGGTACATAGAATAAAAAATCTAGGAATATGATAAGGTTTGACAAGTGAGCATCATGTTGTTTTTTTGTCGTGTTTGATAGTTTTATCTCATAAAGGTCAAAAATATTTAGTTTAAACTTCATCAGGAGACATGGACAAGTTCTATTTAAAAATCTACCAGCAACATGATTGTTAAGGAAAGCAACCCATAAGCAAAAGTAGAAAACTCACCTCTGCACAGTGCTCCTCAATTCCATGTCGTAGTTTCAGGACATATTCACCACTGACATCTATGTTATTCAGAGCTGTTGCAATCTCAGTTCCTGTCTTTTGTACATCAACACCACCAAGAAACAGCTTGGCCCCAAGATTTGGTTATCTCATTTTATGTTGCAAAGCTTCTTGATACTCATTACTCAACAAATTCATTGCGCCACTGACAATAGCAAGTACCGAATTCATACTCGAAGTCGAGATATCCCTTCTGCAACAACTCTGCAAAACATAAAACACGTCATCTACCATAGAAGTAGGGAGGCTATCAGGCACATGCTCGTCAATCTTTATCACCTTCCTCACGTTTTCCACCATAAAGAATTCCTCCAAAATCACATAAAACCCAGTAATTTCTTGAACAACTTTACTAAAACTTCCACTTCTAAATGCTTTTGTTGCCCGTGGACCTAACTTAGGATCAACTGATCTCAGTCCCCGAATTTTTGACACCATGAATCCCGAATATTCCTTGCCCAGTTGTGTCAACGTTAGAATCTCTTCCAAATACAGCTCAACTTCTCTCGGATCCGGCCCTTCCGTAGCTCCAACTGAGAGTATATTCTTACTATAAGAAATGATTTTTTATTCTACTCTGCTTAATTTCCTAAATTCCATGTATTTTCGTAACACAAGAGAACCCCTAGAATCACACTCCTCTTGGAGCTCAATAATTGCATAAACAATTCCATCTTCACCACAAAGATTTCTCAAAATGTCATCATTTTCTTCAACAGCTAAAACAATGTCTTTAAACAAGCTAGTTAAACAATCAACAAAATCTCTTCCTTGATTTTGATCAATTCGCTCCACTAAATTTTCAAATTCTAATCTAGACCTCATTGAGATTACTTTCTTTTAAATAATTAACATAAACTTGCAATCCTTCTTCTTCAGGACCTAACAACGGAAAAAGCATAATAAATCTCATAATGGTGGAATGATCTCTTTCATCAACTGCATTTGATAGTTTCTTTCTAACAATTCCTTCAAGTTTTGTATTTGAATCAAGAAGTTGTTCTCTTTGATCGTCAGAACCATTTGAATCACTAAATTTCTCATCGATTTTCAAAAATGTTTGAACAAATTTAGCAGCAGATTCATAATCTTCAGTTTCTATTGATTTTTTAGCACCTTCAATACAATTACCTCTCTCAACAATTGCATCAATTCTGGATAACGTTGAATAGACCCTAGATTGAGCTAGGTCTAATTCTCTAACCTTACCACTATCTTGATCAGCTAAATCACATATTGATCTAACATTAGATAACATAGACCTTAGCATTTTTCTGTAAATTGTTTAGTTTTTTTTTCAAGATCTGTTCTTTGAGAAAGTAAATTTTCAAGTTCAAGATCTAAATTTCTTTGATAAGCAATGCATTCATGAAGAAGTCGAGTCATTGCACCTACATCTGTTAATTTGCGTACCACTTCTAAGGCTTCCGAAATTCCAAAATTTACTTATGAAACTCCATCTTCTGGATCTTCTTCTATGGTTCCGTTAGGAGTTGTCGCCATTTTTGTTGTCTATCGAGAAAGATAACATGATAACTCCCAGTTTTGATTCTAATGGAGACTGAAAATGAACGATTTTTTACCTCCTCAAATTCTTCGTTTCGTGTGATGGATTACCCGAGTGCACTTATTTTCCTAGGGCCCAGTTAACAACGATCACTCAGTCGAGACATTCAGACGGCCCTACAACAGTGGCTCCATTCTCCATGGCCTAAGATTTTTAGGTAATTCCAATTCCAAATGCGGATTGACAAAATGTTTAATTTTCCCAGCCGTGTGGATGGATGAACAAGTTTCCCACCATAATAAATACAATGTACCCATGAGGGTAGGAAATCTCGCCACCACCTGGACGAATTTGAGAGCTCTCGGACCCTAATGAGAGGTATTCAAGGTGCACATTAACGAGATACTAGGTGTCACTTTTCCTGCTTTCGAGATATCTATCTAGGTTATGAGATGATAACACGGGTAAAGGTTTGATAAAGGATAGACGGTTGGGATCAAGTGGGTAGTTGAGCATTTGATGAGCGAACAGAAGGGTTAAATCGATCGTCACGAGGATTGTAGTACAATTGACGAGACACGAATAGGTGAAGTCAGAAGCGAAACTAACCACTAAAGTGACCAAGTAAGAAGAGATGAAGAAAAAAAGTTGAATGATGACGAAGGTAACCTACAGGTGCAAGTAATTTGTGATGGGTTCAGCGGCAAAGTCGGGTACTCAATGAGCTGTCATCCATTATCTGATTTTCGGGTGTAAAAGGAGAGAAAAAAAGAGAAGAGAGGGTTAAGTTTTTTAGGGTTATAAGTACGTAAATGAGAAATGATCATTGAGTTGTGAGATTATACTTATATTTGTATTTCATCCTCAATCGTAAAGAAAGTGTGTTCTTTAGTTTATTGGTTGATGTTTGACCATTAAAGATCTTAGGATTATTTTTTGGGTATAGTTGTAGGATTTTTTACAACCACATTTTGGCGCTAGAAGTAGTTTGGAAGAGTAAAGGATTTATCTTGCCTATGTGACTTGTTTTTTTAGGATAAACACAAATGTTAAGTTACTGTTAGAGCATTGCTTGGTCGAAGCCACGAGTTTTGCTATCTCAAGCTTGTTGTGATCAAAACCATATCTTGATTTCTAGTCTAATAAGTCAAGTTTAGAATAAGTTAGAATTGTAGTTGAGTATAAGAGATCACCAGTTGAGTATCAGAATACCCTTGAAAACTGGAGATCGAAGAAGATATTTAGAGAACTTTTGTATCAAGTATGTGAAGACTGAACCATTCTATTTTACACACTACAGCATCATTCTATTTATCGAGACTATGTCGTATGACTTATAGTAGATTCACAAATATTTCGAGTCAAGCTTGTCTTGTGAAAAATCTCATAATATGATTTAGCGATTAGATGTTCAAAGGTCATTAAAAATATTAGTTCTATGAATTGATTTGTGGATCAATTGAAAATTGCCTATGCAAATGATTATATCACTTGGGAATGTTTTCAAACATCATAAGAGAGAAATATGAACTTACTGAAATTTCTACTCAGGGTAGGTTGGTGAACCAGTCCGTAAACCATAGATATCTGAGATATAGAAATGCAGGAAGGTTGGCGAACCAGTTCGCAAACCATCAGTTCAGTTGGGAACAATTCACGAACCTGGTTGGCGAATCGTGGTGAACTGATTTTTTAAGTTGGATAAATTGGCTAGAAGTTGGCGAAGCCTGTTCATAAACCGCGATCAACTGAGTTTGGTATTCTAGTAGGGTTGGCGAACCCGGTTCACGAACTGTATCACCCTGACTCGTGAATAATCCTTACGGTTGGAAAACCATTGTACCAACTGTCCTGACAACGTTTAACGGATGCTTAAAGACTTATTAATTTAATATGTTTAGCATTGCTATAACTCTCTTAAGCACTTCTAAGAATTCATTGATCACTTAAACACTTATGTTTGTGAATCATGATTAATTTCTTAGGTGTTTAAATGAACATCAAATAGCTTTTAGTTCTTTGGCTAACTTTCCAAACCGAACAATCATTGTACATGGTTCAGTAACCAAACATATGTGTATAGCCTTATATTGTAGTTTGAGACCTAATTTGTTTGCTTGATTCTCAAGATCTCTTAGCTTGAATTCTAAGCTAACCCTAATCTTTTAAAACTATAAATAGATCATCTCTGTCAACTGGAAATTTAATCCCTGACACCTTATGTCCAAGTTGATTCTAAAGTCGCCTCTAAAGACCTTTTAGGTCTAAGTATAAAAATACTTCGCCTTGGAGATTCGTGAAGCCGGGTCCGACTATCTTTACCTTGATAGTTCGTGAATCCTGATCTTGCTTTTCGTAATCTCTTTCAGGCAAGATAGATATTAATCGCAAAGTTCTTTTCGTCTCGCAAAGTAATCAAACCAGTTCGCAAACCATCAGTTCAGTTGGGAACAATTCACGAACCCGGTTGACAAATCATGGTGAACTAATTTTTTAAGTTGGATAAATTGGCTAGAAGTTGGCGAAGCCTGTTCATGAACCGCGATCAACTGAGTTTGTTATTCTAGTAGGGTTGGCGAACCTAGTTCACGAACTGTATCACCCTGACTCATGAACAAGCCCTACGGTTGGAAAATCATTGTACCAACTGTCCCGACAATGTTTAACGGATGCTTAAAGACTTATTATTTTAATATATTTAGCATTGCTATAACTCTCTTAAGCACTTCTAAGAATTCATTGATCACTTAAACACTTATGTTTGTGAATCATGATTAATTTCTTAGGTGTCTAAATGAACATCAAATAGCTTTTAGTTCTTTGGGTAACTTGCCAAACCGAACAATCATTGTACACGGTTCAGTAACCAAACCTATGTGTATAGCCTTATATTGTAGTTTGAGACCTAATTTGTTTGCTTGATTCTCAAGATATCTTATCTTGAATTCTAAGCTAACCCTAGCCTTTGAAAACTATAAATAGGTCATCTCTGTCAACTGGAAATTTAATCCCTGACACCTTATGTCCAAGTTGATTCTAGAGTCGCCTCTAAAGACCTTTTAGGTCTAAGAATAAAAAGACTTCTCCTTGGAGATTCGTGAAGCCGGGTCCGACTATCTTTACGTTGATAGTTCGTGAATCCTGATCTTGCTTTTCGTAATCTCTTTCAGGCAAGATAGATAGTAATCGCAAAGTTCTCTTCGTCTCAGACTTTGTGATTCCCCAAGATAGATATCTAAAGACTGATCTTAATTAATCTTTTGATGATTTTTCTTGAGAGGTGGTGAAGAATCTAGGTTGCTCTTCGAGAGTCATAAGTTACGGATTTGTGAGGTTTGCTAGCTTGTCTATTGCAAACAGATTTCCACTCCTTTATCTTTAATCTAAACGAAAATCAAATAGGCTTATCTGTTAGAGGAAGATTGGTATCAAAAGTCTTCACTTCGGCTGAGGTAACTCTTAGGCTGTAAAGGACGTCATTTAAGGGAATCAAGTGTGTAGAACCTTGCGAGATTCAAAAGACGTAAGGAGCGAGACTGTAACTGAATTGCTTGGAGGGTGGATTCGGTCTCAACTACATTCCAGTCCGAAGTATGATAACAGGCTAGTGTCTGTAGCGGCTTAATACAATATGATGTTCAATATGGACGAGGTCCCGGGGTTTTCTGATATTGCGGTTTCCTCGTTAACAAAATTTCTGGTGTCTTGTGTTTTTCCTTTTCAACATTATATTGTTTATCTTTATAATTAGATTTACAAAGGTTTGTGCGTATTCAATCTAAGTAGATACATCATCTTAATTGTAATCAAATATGAGACTAGTTTCTTATAAAATTTCGTATCTTGGAAGATAGATACACAAGTTTATCACTTGGCAGAATTCCGATTGAATTATTTGGATACGACTAGATTGATCTTCGATATTGATTTTTGAGATCGTCCACTCTGCTCAACAATTAGGTTCACGGACCGTGTGTCTATGTACATATCGATTGAGTAGAGGTTGAGATATTAACTCTATATACATATTTTCAAGGATCATTAAGTTGGTCTACTTGCAATTGTATTAAGTTTTGTCTATACAGGTTGCCGAACGAAAAAGTTTCTTTTTTACTTGTTGGGTCATTCTTCAGTTTTCCGTTTTCTTCCCAAAAAAGGTGAAGGGGTTTGAGTTTTTGAGAGTAAATCTCTTGAAAAGTAGAGTTTAATCGCAATATCGTATTTTAGGTTTTAATATTAAGGCTTACTTATGAAACTGAAGATCTAATTTCATTAGTTTGTCATTTCCATTTTGAGCAAGTTCGTACAAAGAATTTTTCACATCTCATAAACATTTTCCTTTTAACATACATTTATTTATGGAATTTTTCTTGGATCGATCGACATAATAATTGGTTTTAAGATGATAGAATCTTATGGTACTGAGTCAAATCTGCATCTGATGCAGTGAAGCGTACTATACCAATTTGAGAATACAGGCGTTAATATCTCAAATGTAGTATCAGGTCTAGATCTGTTGAAGAAAAAGATGACGTCCAAAGAATGGGGTTAGGACCATATCCAAGGCTGGTACCAAAGGAGTGATCCACACAGAAGCATCAAAGGATGGAGTAAGGAAGCGCATTGATCAACGAAGGGAAATTCCTTTTCAGAGCACCCCTCATTGCGATGACGAGAGAATAGAGCAGCATGCTTCCACTGATAGTGAAAAATTAGATGATGGACATTACATGACAGTCGAAGAACTAAGGGCGAAACTCGCCAAGCAGGGATAAAATAAAATGACTTTAACACATGAACGAACGCTTCTCGTGAGAAAAAATGAAGAATTGCTCCACAAAAACCTTAAACTTAAATGGAAGTAACCAGCAAAATCTGACGAATCTGATTCGAAAACAAACTATTAAAAAAATACAGCGAAGAAACGAATAGAAGATCGGAGAGAGGGTAGCGAATAGAGAACTGCGAGAAAGAAAAACGTAGAAAATGAGAGACAGACGAAAAAGGCTAAGGGACAATATTTGAACGAAGCAGTGTGGAAATCAAAAAGTCTCCGAGCCATGATGAGTGGTTCACAAAAAAATGTTAATGGATTGCAATTGGCAGAGGCCATTGAAGAGGCAAAACGATCATCATTCAGTATTGAGATCAGAATTGCCACCGAAGTGCATGTTGCCTACTTTTACCAGTATCTTTGATGGAATTGGGAGCGCAGTGCAGCATATCAAGTCATATACTCATTCACTAATGCGATGGGAACGAAAATATGAAGTCTTGTGCAAGTATTTTCCCGCGAGTTTGAAAGGAGAAGCTTTGGCCTGGTTTGATGCTCACCCGGAATGTTCTATTTCATCATTTCTTGAACTCCAAAGGATGTTCCTTCGAACTTATATGCATAAAAATCCATTGAGATCTGGGATAGAAACGTTATTCAACTTAAAGCAAAGACCTGGCGAAAGTTTGCGAAGCCTGGTTATATGATAGAGAACCCTGTGTAGCAAAGTTGCATGACGCGAGTCAGAGACCTATTTGGTTCACACATTCATTAACGCATTATTTCCAACTGACTTGTTGTATACTCAAATAATCAAAATTGAAGAACAAATTAAAGATGCAATATTTAAGAAAGTATCGGGATGGGTTTTGGAATAAAAATAAAGGGAAGCAACGTTACATCCGAACGCAACGAAGGAATGCATCCCAAGGGTTTCAGTGCAAGGTCAACAAGTAGCAAACGTATTTGGGGAGGTTCCTCAAATAAATTATAGGGATGTCTACCTAAATGACAGGAAACAATAAAGAATTTCATTACCAAATCAGCACCAAGGTTGGTTCACTAATGATCAAAGCAGATATAAACGACAAGAGAAATATACACCGCGAAGAAAAATATACAATGGTCAACGGTTCAGCGAGAAAAAGTCAAATGCTCATAAGTTTGAAGATGTGAAGCTCCTGAAGCTGAATACCTTGCTGGATAAGATTTGGCGAGCTATAGAGCAGTATGAGGACATTCATATTCCACCAAATCGAGGAGTAAAGCCACCACCCAGTAGGTACTTCCACGAGTATTGTAAATACCATAGATTTCATAGTCATACTACTAACAATTGTAGGAACGTCCAAAGAATTGTGCAACACATGATAGAGCAAGGTAAGCTAAATCAGTTCTTAGAGTTGCCACTGCCACCCCCACCCCCGTTGCAGTTGGAAACTCAACCGCCCCATCCAGTAAAAGTCTATCACATTAATATCGAGCGAGGAACTAAGTACCTGCGATACAATTCAATTATTCATTCCGCGAGAACGATAGCCAGTTTCCACAGCAACATCATGAGACGAGTGCACAAGCGTAATCACAATGGGAAGGATATTCTCAGTGTGGCCAAAGTCCTACCTCTAGAGAAATGGCAGATGCAACCCATCACATTCTCAGCGTCAGAAGCGCCAGATTGTGGGAAATCATATGCAAATCCTCTTGTAATAAATTAATTATTTTCAAATTGTTAGAGCATATCTCGGTTGAACCCACCAAGTGTTGGTATGTCAAGTTTGGTTGTCATATTTTAGTGTGTCAAAACTCATCTAAGAGTCGCTTGATTATGTACTAGATACAACTTTGTTTAGGTTAGACTAGAAAGTCTAGGAATGTTGAGACATACAAGTACTACTCGAAGACCTGGAGAACGTAAAGAAGAAACGAGCTACAACGACGACATCATCCTTCTTCTTGAGGTTAGTAATATTGACTTGAACTGTTTCATTCCTAACGTATCTTTCAAGTCGTGCTATATTGAAAACATAACTGCGAAGCTGTGTATTGGATATATTACTCTAATAGTGAGAGATGATCACATAATCACAGTATTAGGGAATTAGACTATGAAGTATAACGCTTATCTTTTGAACTTCGTAGATATGACATCGACATAATCTTATGAATGTTGTTATGATTATGTGAATGGGTAATGGTGAAGATTTCATTCTAGGAAACAATGTTTTACATTTGTTTAAAGGAAGTACATTCATGAACTTGTTTTATGAATCGAAAGGGAAATCGCTAGGCTTATTGGTATGGCTATTCATTGCAAATCTTTGGATTACCAATATGTGTGAGATGGTAGAACCGATTGTAACTTTGTTATGTATCTTGGTACAACTAACCACAATGCCTGACTTATGATTTGGTATGACTAGTTTTGATTAATTAGTGTAACTGATCCTAAGTAATCACCTGAAATGGTATGATCGATATTTGTAATTGGTGTGGCCGATCCTAGTAATTGGTGTGACCGATCACAGAGTGTTGTGTAATCGATCCTTGTAATTAGTGTAACCGGTCTTAGTAATTGGTGTAACCGATCTTGGTAATTGGTGTAACCGATCCTAGTGACTGGTGTGACCGATCACAAGCAATACCATGAGTATATAGTAACCTGTCCTGGTAATTGAAGTAACCGATCCTGGTAACTGATGTAACCGGTCCTTGTAACTTGTGTGACCGATCCCAAGTGTTTCCATATTAGGGTATAACTGATCCTAGTGATTGGTAGAATCGATTGAACCCATATATGTGATTTGATATTTGATCAATCACATAGTAGTCTTGGAATACAGGTGAACCAATTCTAAACTTGTTTGGAAGTGTGGTATAACCGATTCCAACAATGTAAATATGAAAAATGATTTACGGAAAAAAGATGTCAACATACTTTGAACACGGACAATAACTCTTATCATTTATTGTTCAAAGATATTCCTTAGTACTCAAGGAGAATCTTTTAATTAAGGTTTTTGGTTATATATGCTTTTAATGACCAGCAATTAAATGCATATCTCTAGAGAATAAAAATTAGTAATGTGCATTTACTAATTGGAGATTTTCTATTGAGAGATTTCGGAAAATATTGGACAAGCATTTACTGGAATTAGGAAAACCGGATTTTTCCATTCATTGCATATCTTGAGAATATTTTCGGTTTTGGAAATCCCTTGGTGTCCAAACATCCTTGGTCTATAAATACCTAAGTTCGCATTTCTAGCAAACTATCCTAAGAGCCAGGCAAACTTCATCTTTTTGTTGTTTCAGGTGGAGCCATCTATCCGGAGAGGAAAGTACCCTAATTAGGCGAAATCTCTTACGACCGCTCGTTTAAAGACTTCTGTGGGATCAAGAAGCTCTACGAATTTCGTTAAGCAAAAACACTTGATACCCAATAATAAAGAAGATACCAAACAATAAGCCAAATAAATTGACACTGTTTTTCTTAACCAGAAACAATTGAATCATACACACACACACACACACATCCATACACAATAATGGAACATATCAATTGTACCAAAAATTTAGTTAAGCAAAAGCAAAATATATGCAATATAAACAGGCTTTTCTTAAATAGGAAAACGATTAACTAACAAATTCGTTACCTCAGATTCCGCAGCCTCTTCTCCCCAAAAAGATATATCATTAAGCGTAAGTTCAAATAAGAACTCTCCCCCAGTGCGTTGTCATCCTCTCGCGAGAACAAAAGAACAACAACAAAAGCAACCTTTAACAGAGAAAGGTTAAAACGGTTTTAACTAATGCGTGTCAATAGCAAAAGTTGAAAACCGAAAGATAAGGTACTAATGTACCTTAACAATACCAATGGACTTCCTGAGATTTTCAAAGGTTGCACGGTCTAATGGCTTAGTGAGAATATCAGCTAGTTGTCGTTCAGAGGGAACATATTCTAGCTTAATAACTCCATTCTCATACAATTCTCTAATAAAATGATATCTAATATCTATGTGTTTAGTACGAGAATGTTCAACGGGATTTTCTGTTAGACAAATAACACCTGAGTTTATTACAAAGAATACTCATAGTTGGAATATTTATGCCATAGTCAATGAGCATTTGCTTCATCTACATAAGTTGAGTACAGCAAGTACCAGCAGCAATATATTATGCTTCACAGGTTGATAGAGACTGTGAGTTTTGTTTCTTGCTATTCCAGGATACGAGGTTTTGACCAACATAAAAACAACCACCAGAAGTGCTTTTGTGATCTTATACACATCCTGCCCAGTCAACATCTGAATAGGCAACAAGACTGTTGTTCGTATCCATAGAGTACTACAGAACATAATCTAGGGTTCCATTAACGTAACTTATGATTCGTTTTACAACTTTTAGATGTGATTCTTTATGATTTGCTTGAAACCTGGCGCAATATCCCACACTGAACGCAATATCCGTTCTTGTTGCAATCAGGTACAATAAACTTCCTATCATGGATTGGTACAATTTTTGGTCTACCGATTTTTCACCTAGACTAGACTGAAGTTTTCCCGTAGTTGGCATTGGTGTTTCCATAGGCGTTGTACCTTTTAGCTCAAATTTCTCAACTAAATTCCTGGCATATTTTTCTTAAGAAAGAAAAATATTTTCTTTTTGTTACGATATTTGCAAACCTAGAAAATATGATAGTTCTCCAACATTGCTCATTTCGAATTCACCACTCATAAGATTTAGGAATTCATCTGTGAGGCTCTTTGAGGTGGATCCATAGATGATATCATCAACATAAATTTGTGCAACAAGTACATTCTTTCCATTCCATTTGGTGAAAAGAGTCTTATCAGCACCACCTCTAGAGAATCCCTTTTGAAGTAAAAAGGATTTTAGCTTATCATATCAAGCTCTTGGAGCTTGTTTTAGACCATATAAAGCCTTTTTGAGCTTAAGAACATGATCTGGAAATAATGGATCTTCGAATCCTTTAGGTTGAGCAACAAAGATTTCTTCTTTTAAATCTCCATTGAGAAATGCATATTTAATGTCCATTTGAAAGAGCTTAATCTTAAGATTACAGGCATATGCGAGTAAAAGTCTAATTGATTCTAAACGAGCTACAGGAGCAAAAGTTTCATCAAAATCAATACCTTCAATTTGAGAATATCCTTAAGCAACCAGTCTGGCTTTGTTTTGTACAATAGTTCTGTATTCATCTGATTTGTTCTTGAAAATCCACTTTGTTCCAACGATGTTGACACCTTCTGGTTTAGGAACACGTTCCCATACTCCTTGCCGTTCAAATTGATTAAGTTACCCATGCATTGAGCTTACCCAAGCAGGATCACTGAGAGCTTCCTCAATATTTTTTTGGTTTTATCGAAGAAAGAAAGCATGTGTAGTGACAGACATTCTAGAGTTCCCTTCGAGTCATAACTCTGGCATTGGCATCTTCTATGATATATTCCGTGGAATGTCTTTGATGAACCCACTTAACAGGTTTATGGACTACATTTTCAGTATCGTTGGGTTGTTCAACAATATTGTCACTATCATCTTTATCATCTATGTCACAAATAGTAGGAACAATAATTACTGGTTCTTCTTCAATCTGTTTTTCTTATTTATTAACAGTTTCTGAAGGAGGAAGTTCTTCACCAATATGATTATCTTGGCGAAAATCACTGATGTCGTCAATAACTAGATTAACCGATTCCATCATGACTTTGGTTCGGAGATTATATACTCGGAAGGCACGATTATCAGAACCATAACCAAGAAAGATTCCTTTATCACTTTTGGAATCAAATGTTCCTCTATGCTCTCTGTCCTTAAGTATATAAAATTTTCTTCCGAAAACCCTTAAATAGCTTAGATTGTGTTTTTTTCCATACCATAACTCACACGGGGTATTTATAATTTTTGACCTTAGATAAACTCTATTTATAAGATAACAGGATGTGAAAACAGCTTCACCCCAGAAGGTTAGTGGTAAATTTTTGTTGTGAAGCATTACTCTTGCCATTTCTTGAAAATTTCTATTCTTTCTTTCAGCCACACCATTTGCCTGTGGTGTAATGGGAGCAGAAAATTGGTGAGAAATTCCAAGTTGATTACAATATTCATATACTTTTGTATCTTTGAATTCTGTACCACGATCGCTTCTTACTTTCTTAAGCTTGCGACCTTGTTCATTTTGAATTCTACTCACAATAATCTTGAATTCTTCAAGAGTGTCATTTTTGTGCTTTAGGAAAGCAACCCATGTGAACCGTGTGTAATCATCTACCATTACTAAAGCATATTTCTTTCCTCCAATGGTTGCTTGTTGGATTGGACCAAAGAGATCCATGTGAATAAGATCGAGAAGAGCACGAGTGGCTATATCTCGAGAAAGTTTGTGTGGAAGTTTTCCTTGCTTACCATTTTGACAAGCACCACATACACCTTATACTTTAGTATTTATTTTGGGAACGCCTCTGACAAGTTCACGATTAACGAGCTTACCCAGCATTCGGTAGTTGATATGACCAAACTGTTTATGCCACAAATGAGTTGACTCTACCTTGGTCAGGTTTCAGTATAGATTAGACTGTATATCAAGGAGATAACAGTTATTTATACTTTTTCGTCCTCGAAAAATTATTTTTCCGGACTTATCTTCAATATCACAGCCTCCCATATTGAAGATGAAAAAGTGGGGGTACAACAACCTCACCCAATAATTCGCTTAGCAATCTGTATGGACTAACTCTAATATACTTTTAAGAGAATCAACTAGACAGTCAGACTCAATCTTAATAAAAAGTATATCAAGGAGTTATATCTCAATTTATCGATTCAATACTTACTCAAGCAAATAGAAATCTGCGAGTCTAATTGAATACAAGAGAAATTAACTTGAATGATACCAAAGACCAATGTTCAAGTATCAATCAATTTCAATCAACAACCAAAGGTCGGATTTACCAATTGATCGATTTAACGCACAACCTGTGATATTTCAATTATATAACAAAATATAATGCGGAAAAGAAATAACGCAGACACCAGAAGTTTTGTTAACGAGGAAACCGAAAATGCAGAAAAACCCCGGGACCTAGTCCAGATTGAACACACTGTATTAAGCCGCTACAGACACTAGCCTACTACAAACTAACTTCGGTCTGGACTGTAGTTGAACCCCAATCAATCTCATACTGATCCAAGGTACAGTTGCGCTCCTTACGTCTCTGATCCCAGCAGGATACTACGCACTTGATTCCCTTAGCTGATCTCACCCAAAACTAAGAGTTGCTACGACCCAAAGTCGAAGACTTTAATAAACAAATCTGTATCACACAGAAAAGTCTACAGGAATAGATAAATATGTCTCCCACAGAAATACCTACAAGTTTTGTTTCGTCTTTTGATAAATCAATGTGAACATGAACCAATCGATAACCCGGACTTATATTCCCGAAGAACAACCTAGAATTATCAATCACCTCATAATAAACTTAATCGACTAGTGAAACAAGATATTGCGGAATCACAAACGATGAGATGAAAATGTTTGTGACTACTTTTCTATCTTGCCTATTGGAGAAATTATTATCAAGCCAATCTTACGATTGTACTCAAACGATAGAAACAACAAGATTAGATCACGCAACGACAAAGAGAATAGTTGGGTCTGGCTTCACAATCCCAATGAAGTCTTTAAGTCGTTAACCTATAGGGTCTCGGTAGAAACCTAAGGTTAAAGGAGAATCGACTCTAGCTTATACAACTAGTATCACACAAGAGGTGTGGGGATTAGGTTTCCCAGTCGCTAGATTTCTCCTTTATATAGTCTCCAAATCAGGGTTTGCAATCTAAGTTACCTTGGTAACAAAGCATTCAATATTCACCGTTAGATGAAAACCTGATTAGATTAAAGCTAATATCTTTCAACCGTTATATCGAACTATGCTTGTTATACACAAATGAAATGCACGTTCATTTAGGTTTGTGTAATCGTACCTAAACGTGTAGACCTAGTTGGTTCAATAGTAGTTAACCAAATGGTTAGCCATATGAGCACTTTCATATCAACCTTATTCATCTTCACCATAACTATTTCAAATGACTCAAAAGAACTAGTTAGAGAGTTGTTCAATTGCTTAGATCTCATAGAAGTATACAAGACACAATCGAAGCAAAAACGATTTTGATTCACTCGAATCGATTCATGAACTTTATAACCACGGTTTGCAAATATGCATTCCTTAGTTTATATATGTTTAAGTTCACGAATAAACCGTTTTTAGAAAATAACCCACTCAAGTATGCATACCAGTACGCATACTTAAATACCCGGATTGAGTTTGTTTTCAGTTCACAAACTCCAGCAGAAATTCACGGGATGTGAACTTCCGGCAGTACGCGTACAGGTACGTGTACTTTAGTTTCGGTTATCCTGAGCAGCAAAGTACGCATACTTTGGTTCAAGGATTTTGGACTTACACAAGTATGATTTCACATACAATGTTTATATCCAATCAAGGTTATATATTCTAAACTCTCATTTCAATCATTGAAACATTCTTAGAGGATGTTAAATAGAGGTTAATCACACACTATTTTCATCAAAGCAATTTTCAATATATTGAAATAATCAGCATGACTTTCGTCACTTGTAAAGATGAACTTGGCCAAAGCGAAAGCTTACCAACACATATTTCGAGAAATAGATAAGCGAGATAAACTCGGCTCGAAATAGCAAATGTGTATAATCGAAGTCTATATAGCAATACGACTTTTGTCTCAAGATAGGAGATAAAGTAGATAGACTTTTGAGTGATAGATAAGTTCAAGTCTCCACATACCTTTTAGTCGATGAAGTTCCACCAGTTCCTTGAGTAGTTCTTCGTCTTTGTATGATGAACACCGTGGAGTCTATAGCTCAACTATACTTTCTATCCTAGTTCGAGACTTAGCTATAAGTAGACTAGAAATCAAGACTTATAGTTTTGGCAACTAAACTTGACATACAAGCTTGATATAGCAACGCTTGCGAGTTCGACCGAGTAGTGCTCTAACAATCTCCCCCTTTGTCAATTTTAGTGACAAAACTATCAATACATATGGAATACAAAATAAATAAACTTTGTAGCTTCTCTTCCACATGCATGATCTCCTTGGTTTTTCAACATTACTCGAAATCTTCTTCACTTCCAAGTACTCCAATGATTCCAAAGGTTTTAAGTTCAGCATCATCGTTGTTTAAAATCCGTAGCCATAACAATGAGAAAACAAAAGCTCTCAATCATTGTTACACAGTGTCATAGTATCATTACACAACATCAAAGTTCAATTGTATCACAACTTCGACAACAATACTATGGTGATATGTATCACTCCCCCTTAGTCAATACTCCATCTCACATGGAAACCACTCCCCCTTACATAATGATCCGAAAACCATATGTATTTGTAGTGTGAACTACACATTAATTCTCCCCTTTTTTTCCAATAAAATTGGCAAAGGTGCGAAGACTAGTGGGATCCTAATGAAATTTCCATATAGACATTTCATGACCAAAAGAAAGCACATATCAACTTTTTAGATGCAATCATATAGCCGAAACTAAATGAATTCATCAAGGAGTTTATAAAGATACAAGATAACCCCTATAATATTCCACAGCAGCACTCCCCACAAAGATTTGGCAATTAAGCACAAGTTCAATTAAGAACTCTCCCCCATAAAATGTCATTCCCGAAAGAACAACAAGAGCGACCTTACTTTCACAAGAAAAGAAGGATTTCTTTGGGCAACAACAAATCACATAAGAATATGAATTTGTATCCAAAATACTCAATTAAATTAACCACAAGAGAACCCATGATTAATTTAATCGGAAACGCTCAACATAAGAAAACTTACGGAGCCTCACAGCATATACATAAAAATATGGATCAGGGAAGATCAATACCGCGGAATAAACAAAGATTCATTATATCTTTCATCACTATTTGCATAATGACATACAATAGACTTAATCTTCATAAACAAAAGCTCATCCTTTCTTCCATCAATATTTGCATAATGACATAAAAGGCTTAACTTTTGTTTGTCAAAAGTTCATTCAATCTTTTATCAATACTTGCATATCGACATACGAAGGACTTAACTTTTGACCACGTATGGGACAATCATAGTTCACGGACGCAAACACACATATATCATAACAAGTTGCAATATATAAAACCATAAAGATTAATACTGCAAAATCATCTTCCAAACAAACTTTAGAATTTAAATAAATAAATCTAAAAACATTGAAGATGAAAAAACGTTGGACATAGCTATGTGTAATCACAATAATGGCTATTCCAAACTCTAGTTATTCTTCTTAAAAACACAAGAATAAAATTCTCATAAGAAGCAAAACTCATATAAAGCATTTCACTTACTGATGTGGTTTTAAATAGTGGTAGTAATAGGTTCGTAAGACTTGTGAAAGCAATTGATTTTAGACTTATTTAAACTAAAAATAGAGAAAATTTAATTCCAAATTCGATTTCAAGATTGAAAATAACCAAGACATTAGATTCCACTATTACACATGAATGAATGATGGTAAAAATTCCAAAACTCTAATTATTTTTAAAATCTCTTTTTCTTAATTCACAAATGATCAAGCATATTTTCAAACATTAATTGTATCCCTTAAGCATAGATTATCTAACCAAAGTATAACCTATCTAATTGAATCACAACTAATTAGGAAAAATTATGCAAACAATTAAAATTTTACAAAGTAGTAATTGAGTGAATTATAAAATACAAATTAGAGAAAAATAGAATAGTTACCAATTATTCATGCATAAATAGCTTCCTCCGTGCCTTGGTTACGCGAGAATTAGCTCATCATCATGGAAACACGCTCAAAATTCATCTTTATTGCTCAAAAATGGTGTTCACAATAATGAAATGGAAGAAAAACAACAAAACCGGGTTTGTAACAGTTTTATTTGTTACAAACTGAGCTGTTACAGAGAACGATAAAAATGAAGCGTTGTTGTCACTGTAGCAATACGACCCACAAGCAATTGTCGTTGTCACTGCTGGAAAACGACGGTTCGGCGTGCGTCTTATGTTCTTCGTGTTCTTCACAGCAGCAGAAAATGGAGTTTTTCTGCCACTTGATTTCTCGACTCTCTGGTTCTTCCTAACTGCTCCCAACTCTCCTTCCTCCTTCCTATACATCTCAGAAGCTATTTATAACCCAGAAACACCTCCAAATCTTTCCAATTACTCCTCAAAATCTTCACAGTAAAGGAAAATTATTCTCGGGAATATTTCCTATTTCTTTCTCTGCATGCGTCTCTGATCTGTTATTCCTTCCAAGATAAAGCAAAAACTCTTAGCAGAGAAGATATCCTCCCTCTTTGATCCACAAACTTTCCAATTCCAGCTCACAATGAACCCGAGATAAAAATCTTCCCCTGTTTGATGAGATTTTGTGATTTAATCGAAATGAATGCACTTACCACCCCTGTTGTGATCTAACAGGCTGGTACATATCCGAAGCAAGAAGAAAATCCGACTAAATCTTCCTCAAAATATCAAAACACAATGTACGCAGGAACTGGAAATTTGAACCCAGAATTCCTGCCAAAAAAAATTTCTATTCGTGAAGAAGAAGGGTGTCCCCCTAACCAAACTGGGGGTGCGAATAGCAGGTGCCCAACTGAGGTGCCCCTTATCCAAACTGAGAGTCCGAATAACAAATGTCCATTGGGTGCCTTTAGACTTTTTTTTTTGGGTGTTTTCAACACTTTTTCGGGGTTCCTCCGGTGTATTTCTGGGGTGCTTCCGGTGCATTTCTGGGGTGCCTTTAGTACTCTATCCTGGGGTGTAAAACACCACTTTTCGAGCCAATTTTTGCCGCAAGAGCTTATCCCTAGAAAAGACTTAAAACAACTTTATTAGAAATAAAATGAGTCCTAGATAATGTAGTTATGGGTGAAAATACGTCACACTCAGGTGCTTATCACTTACTTTGAATAATCTTCTCATATTCCCTATATTCATCAAGCTCGTCTTCAATCAGATCAATCCTGGATTCAAGATTATCCATCTTTTCTTCAAGTCTTTTGGAAGAGGATTCAAGTTCATTCTTCAAACCACGTATTTGTTCCAAGACGAGATTCATAGTTAAAGAGAGCTTATCAAAATGAGAGTCTAAGGGATTCCCGTCAGGAGAGGAATCACGCTTGTTAGAGCATATCTCATTATCAGATGAATCAAATCGAACCTTCTTAGAGGGAAAGAGAACAGTCCAGACTTCATTTTCTTTGCTTGAAAGACTTGATGAGGACATGATAAAAGAAGGAAAATGAAATGCTCACATCAAGGAGAAATCTTCATCTTAAGAAGAAATGAAGATAGGGGATAAAATTTCCAAAAAGACCTTTGACCAAAACCCTAACAGAATTTGGTTATCCCCAAGAAAAAGTCTTTACAGGAAAAACCGTTTACGTACTCAAACGGTTCTTGACTAAAACTGAAGAGCAACAACAAGAACCAGAGTTAAGCTTAGAAAAATAACATATAAAATTCATTACAACCCTCTTGAAGATTATGATTCTTGCCCAAGAGAGACAAACAAGAATCATCTTAAACAGAATTACAGAATATAACTCCTCCAATCCTCAACAGGACTGGATGATTTCTTCCGAGGGGTTGAAGAATTTGTTATCCCTTGTTTGTGTTTCGCCTTCATGAAAGAAGAGTTATACACATCATTCTTTCCTCATTTTAGCACTGTTTCGAAAAACTTGTTTGTTGTTTTTCGCAACCTATGAATGGCTTTGCAAACCTCTTTAGAAAGTAAAGAGGATTTCAAAGTATATTTCCTTTTTGTTTTCTGATAGCTAGGTTTGACATAGGGAAAATATTCTTGACCTTTAGTGCATATAGTTTCAAGATGTTCCTGATTTTTACACAGGGAGACCAAACAGTTTGGTAAGGCCCTGTAGATTTCTATATCTTCCTCTTTAGGTTGATTTGCGACTGATATAGAATCAGGAGCAATTTGCTGATAATGCTCAAAAGAATTAATCGAAGAAGTTCGATGTTTCTTATTAAGATCACAACTGCGAGTGATAGCAATCTCCTGTCTTAAATCAAACAGTTGACATTCCAGATTTTCAATCTTTTTAATTAAGATTTCCCTTTCTAGTTGAAACACTTATGGGGAAATAAGATTGTTTATCGTGGAGTAATCAGAACTATTCGTAGGACCGGTGTGACTATCAGCAAAAAGATTAAGAGAACTTTCACAGACATCATCCTCAGGATAATAGTCAAGAGTAGCTATCCATGCTTTAGTTAGCTCATTTGACTCTTTATCAGAACTTATGGAAAAGTCATGGATACATCTATAACACTTGGAACAAGTTATGTTATCATAGATTTTCTGAACTTTCCTGTCCTCCTTTCTGACTGACTGGGCTTTCTTTTGAGACTTTCTTTTCTTCTGTCTAAGAGTTTTATTTAGCTGTTGTATATATACAGTGACAGATTTGAATTAAAACGATTCTCATCCCTTGTATCAATCAATTTATGACGTCGAGACCTTTTATCAGATGTAGCAACATGGTTGCTTAACAAGTAACGTTTTTCTCTTTGACAAAGTTCGAGATCGAAAATTTTAAGCTTTCCAACCAGAGTATTCCTGGAAAGTGTATCAAGGTTATTTCCTTCAACGATGGCATGCTTCTTAGAGTCGTATCTGGATGGCAGAGATCTGAGAATCTTCATCATAATGTCCTTTTCAGGAATAGTCTTAACCAATGCAAAGGATGCATTAACAATTTCAGACACTTTGTGATTAAATTCATCAAATGAATCTTCATCTGCCATACGAAGGTTTTCCCAATCATAATTTAGGTTTTGAAGCCTAGCTTCTTTTTCACAGGTATTCCCTTCAAATACAGTTTCTAAGATATCCCAGACATCTTTAGACTTCAAGCAAGTAGCACATGATGCTGAAGGTCTGGGGTAATGGCATGTATGATAGCATTTAAGCCGTCAGAATTTTGCTTTGCAGCAAGGATTTCTTCTTGACTATATCTACCAATATCCTTAGGTATAGATACATCGCCTTCTGTATTAACTGGAGGATCATAGCCATTAACAACACGTACCCATGTTTGAAAATCACGAGCCTGAAGAAAAGCACGCATAGCGATTTTCCACCATAAGTAGTTTGAGCCATCGAAGACTGGTGGTACATTTATGGAGATAGAATTTCTGTCCATAGAGTCAGATCGCTACAAACACAGACTTATTAGGTCTTAAACGTGTTTAGCTTCTCTGATACCAATTGAAAAAGTGAGGGTACAACAACCTTACCCAATAATTCGCTTAGCAATCTGTATGGACTAACTCCAATATACTTTTAAGAGAATCAACTAGATAGTCAGACTCAATCTCAATCTGTATGGACTTATTATATCAAGGAGTTATATCTAAACTTTTCGATTCAATACTTACTCAAGCAAATAGAAATCTGCGAGTCTGGTTGAATACAAGAGAAATTAACTTGAACGGTACCAAAGACCAATGTTCAAGTATCAATCAATTTCAATCAACAACCAAAGGTTGGATTTACCAATTGATCGATTTAACGCACAACATGTGATATTTACATTATATAACAAAATATAATGCGGAAAAGAAATAACACAGACACCAGAAGTTTTGTTAACGAGGAAACCGCAAATGCAGAAAAAACCCGGGATCTAGTCCAGATTGAACACACACTGTATTAAGCCGCTACAGACACTAGCCTACTACAAACTGACTTCGGTCTGGACTGTAGTTGAACCCCAATCAATCTCACACTGATCCAAGGTACAGTTGCGCTCCTTACGTCTCTGATCCCAACAGGATACTACGCACTTGATTCCCTTAGCTGATCTCACCCACAACTAAGAGTTGCTACAACCCAAAGTCGAAGTCTTTAATAAACAAATCTGTATCACACAGAAAAGTCTACAGGAATAAATAAATCTGTCTCCCATAGAAATACCTACAAGTTTTGTTCTGTCTTTTGATAAATCAAGGTGAACATGAACCAATCGATAACCCGGACTTATATTCCAGAAGAACAGCCTAGAATTATCAATCACCTCACAATAATCTTAATCGACTAGCGAAATAAGATATTGCGGAATCACAAACGATGAGACGAAGATGTTTGTGACTACTTTTCTATCTTGCCTATCGGAGAAATTATTATCAAGCCAATCTTACGATTGTACTCAAACAATAGAAACAGCAAGATCAGATCACGCAACTACAAAGAGAATAGTTTGGTCTGGCTTCATAATCCCAGTGAAGTCTTTAAGTCGTTAACCTACAGGGTCTCGGTAAAAACCTAAGGTTAAAGGAGAATCGACTCTAGCTTATACAACTAGTATCATACAGGAGGTGTGGGGATTAGGTTTCCCAGTTGCTAGAGTTCTCCTTTATATAGTCTCCAAATCAGGGTTTGCAATATAAGTTACCTTGGTAACAAAGCATTCAATATTCACCGTTAGATGAAAACCTGATTAGATTCAAGCTAATATCTTTCAACCATTAGATCGAACTTAGCTTGTTATACACAAATGAAATGCACGTTCATTTAGGTTTGTGTAACCGTACCTAAACGTGTACACCTAGTTGGTTCAACAGTAGTTAACCAAATGGTTAGCCATATGAGCACTTTCATATTAACCTTATTCATCTTCACCATAACTAGTTCAAATGACTCAAAAGAACTAGTTAGAGAGTTGTTCAATTGCTTAGATCTCGTAGAAGTATACAAGACACAATCGAAGCAAATACGATTTTGATTCACTCGAATCGATTCATGAACTTTATAGCCACGGTTTGCAAATATGCATTCCTTAGTTTATATATGTTTAAGTTCACGAATAAACCGTTTTTAGATAATAACCCACTCAAGTACGCATACTTAAGTACCCAGATTGAGTTTGTTTTCATTTCACAAACTCCAGCAGAAATTCATGGGACGTGAACTTCCGGCAGTACGCGTATAGGTACGCGGACTTTAGTTTCGGTTATCCTGAGCAGCAAAGTACACATACTTTGGTTCAAGGATTTTGGACTTACGCAAGTATGAGTTCATATACAATGTTTATATCCAATCAAGGTTATATATTCTAAACTCTCATTTCAATCATTGAAACATTCTTAGAGGATGTTAAATAGAGGTTATTCACACACTATTTTTCATCAAAGCAATTTTCAAGATATTGAAATAATCAACATGACTTTCGTCACTCGTAAAGATGAACTTGGCCAAAGAGAAAGCTTACCAACACATATTTCGAGAAATAGATAAGCGAGATAAACTCGGCTCGAAATAGCAAATGTTTATAATCGAAGTCTATATAGCAATACGACTTTTGTCTCAAGATAGGAGATAGAGTAGATAGACTTTTGAGTGATAGATAAGTTCAAGTCTCCACATATGTAACAGTACGTGCCATTTTCTCTGGTTTAACTGAACCTAGTAACCAAATTCTGTGTTTAGAGTGCTAAAAAAATTCAACATTTGGTGCCTATAACAATTTTGGGTGCATTAAGGTTGTTTAAATTTAAACCATTGGTGCCTTAATAGGCCTGTATGCATGATGCACACGTGTAGCCTTTAGAAGCCGAAAATAAAAATAGAAGGGGGAGCTCAATTTCATACTTCTTCTTTTTCTCCTCTTCTCTGTCCAATTTTTTAGAGGATGTGTTTATTTGATCTCATCGCTTGATGCATGTGTTGATTTCAAAGTCAAATCGCCTTATCCCGAAAGGAAGAGATGAAGGGAAATTTATCTTGCTTTACAACACCTAGAGTAGCTGCAGTGCGTAGAGAGGAATAAGAATGGGAAAATAGATGTTTGTCTTGCAAAACAAAAAGTGGAATTATTGGTATTGAATTTGTTCTGACATTCAAAAATGAAAAGTTTGTGTTTTAAATGATGATGTTTTTGAGCCAAGGTGAAAAGGGGCAGATTTCAATCTCAGTCGAGTCCTAGAGTGGATGCTAAACATTGGATATGTCTTAAAATCGAGTTTTAAACGATTGGTAAGGTTTTCTTAGTCTTGCATGTGTACTGACATTTGTTGAATTAAAATCTTGTTCTAGTGATTCTCATAATCAACAAGGTGGGTATTTAGGAAACCTTCTGGTTGTTCCTTTTAATCACCTTTGTGCATGAATATTTTGAGTTACTCCATGGTAAGACTGGTCTTGTTGGCTGTAAAGAAGGTTGGAAATTTCTTAAACTTTTATGATTAGTCTTCGCTAATAGTCCATGACTAAATATACTTGTATGTGTAAAAAAAATATGATATCTAGAATTTGTGTTAACATGGTAGGATGGTGGTATTAAAGTTTAATGAAATTCTCTGATTTCGTACCAACGAAAGCTCCGAATTCTTCTTGTATTCATGTTATACTCTTTGCTTCAAGTAATGGGGTTGTTTTGGATTTGGATTTACTGAATATATTGAGTATAAATTGAAGAATTATATAGGCATACAAACTGTTTGTGTTATTGCCTAGACCAAAATATTGGAGAATCTACATGCAATAGTGCACTAGTTGTTAGATGTTTCATAAGGTATGTTAGCAAGTATAAAATGTTAAAATTGATTAAGTTCAAGCTATTTTTATTGAAGTGGTAATCATCCAAACCTACTGACCTCATATATATATATATAGAAACTTGGTGATTCGTAAATATATATGAAATGGCATGTAGCTAGTTTGCTTAATATCCTGCTTGCGGATGATGCCTAAATTTTGTTTAGGCAAGTTGGATATATTCTTATGGTGTATGGATGGGTAAAGGATCAGTGGAGGTAAGATACTCTTGCTCCATCATTTATTATTGTTTGTATTTGGATTCCAATGTTAGAACTACTTGGGAACTTAGTGTAGACAATGAAACCGTGGCTTCATTTCTGAATCTGTAACTCTGACATGCACTTCTGAAGCCATAAAATGAAATCTAACCGTTGGAATTAAGTAAATTTTAGATATGTCATGATTCGATATGTCAGGAAGACTCGTTAAAAATTTCAGGATGATCGGACCAAGGAAAGTGGCATAAACTGCTGCATTACAGGGAACCATACTACAGAATTTTTACAACACGGCAGAGGTTTTGAGATTAAAATGAGGTACCTAGACTACTTAAATTTCCCTGATTTTTTGATATGAGGAACCCATATTTGTGATGTTTAATCTGTAAAATTTTCAAAGCAAATGGATTATGGTAAGTACCCTAAGTAGAAGATTTTCTACAGTCTTGCTGGTAGGAATTCAATTTCGTTTGAACACACAAAATTAGTCGTAACCCGGCATCTGTAATGCTTATTATTCGTAGCAGTTGAAATGTCGTAATTCTCATATGTACCTGCAGTTGCTTAGTTCTAGTTGGAAACTTTATTAAATCCAAATTTTCGTATTATGCTCGAATGCTTTGATGTGGCCAAAAATGATTGTGTTTATGTGTCTAATCCAATCATTTCTTAGTATGAAAGGAAATACCATTAGTAATAATGCCATTTTGTTTCATAAAAATTTACTGTAGGATGAATTCATTTTATAATAATTTTAAATCTTATCAGCTTACAAACATTTTCACGTGGAAAATCAATTATTATATCTATGTACAGTTTACAAACTACTTAGTCAAACTAATGAATGAGACTAAAGTGGGGCTGGGAACAATGTTTAGAGTCTTAGCAAATATCTACAGCTTTTATTCTTCTTTGCACTTATTGTTCCCTAAATCAATTATACTCAAATAGCATTACACGATTAGCATAATTACAAGCTTGCAGTGAGACTAGCATTGAGAATTTAAGTGATTGGTTGACGTTTAAATTTATTGATCTCATATTCTCATTCAGTTAGCGGTATTGCTGCTGCTTCTCCCCGTGAGACTTGGTTTATAATTTATGCTTTGACGATAAATTTTGTCAGTGGAGGTGTATAATTTAGATAGGAAATATAAATGTTGAGCTAGTAATCGGTAAGTGGAGGCACATACTTGTTGAAAGTTAATAATTTGACTTGGCATTGAACTTATCTTAGATGCCATGGATTAGTGCCTTAAGGTCAGTTAAGTGCCATATGGATTTAGATTGTGAGCTTAGAAAATCTCTAGTACACAGTGGATGTATGTAAAGCTTAGCTATTTTAGTTATAGGTCTAGCTGAGATCTGAATTTAAAATTGGATTGTTAAAGTAAACCTGCTTTTATTGCATTCGGAGCTACAGTGATTAAGAGTTTCCTATTTATTCAAATACAATCCTAATAAGGACTTCCAATGTGTATGATTCATATGAGAATCACATACTCGTTCTCATAATGTAAACTCCAGATTTGTTCTCCATTTTGAACTTCTTCGTCAGTTGTTCTGATGATTATCTTCAAAATGCTCTTGTTTTATGACAGTGGTATTTTAGTAATGAACTTAACATGGATACTCTTGGTAGCATATGAAATCTTGGAGTTTTGTCCTTACCGTAGTGATATATTGTAGCTAATTTGGATTGTATTTTCAAAGTACATATAATGTGTAGTATGTTATTGGTTTTGAGACGCAGGTACATGTACGAACATGGATGCTAACATCTTACTATATATTGATAGTTGTTGAGGTAATTGTTGGTGACGCGTTGTGCTAGGGATAGTTGTTGCTATGCAACTCATGCTATCCATACTATCTAAGTTACTGCTATGGGTAGAGAGATAGTTATTGTTGTGTAAACAGTTCATACTATCTAAGCCAAAGGTGACGAACTACGGTCGTGCTTTATCCCTTCGAGTAACGGAGAGGGTATGTAGGCAGCCGATATGCAGTTCAGCACAACTCCACAAGGGTGTTCATATCATCTGAAAGTGTTGGTTGCTGTTTTGGCAGTTCATACCATATATTCGGAGATGATTGCGACCTTGACAGTGGCAACTAGCCGCATAAATTATTGGGGTTGGCAACTGGCCATCTCCCATTTGGCAACTGGCCATATATATATTGTTAAAATCGGCAGTTCATACCATATATTCGGAGATGATTGCAACCTTGACATTGGCAACTGGCCGCATAAATTATTGGAGTTGGCAACTGGCCATCTCCCATTTTTGGCAACTGGCCATATATATATTGTTAAAATCGGCAACTGGCCGTATAAATAAATGGGGTTGGTAACCGGCCATCTCCCATTGTTGGCAACTGGCCATAGAGAGTGTTAGAATTGGCAACTGGCCATATAAAGTATTAGATTGGCAACTAGCCATCTAAATTTTCAGATTTGGCAACTGGCCATTTAAAGTATTAGATTGGCAACTGGCCATCTAAATTTTCAGAATTGGCAACTGGCCATATAAAGTGTTAGAATTGGTAACTGGCCATATAAAGTAGTAGATTGGCAACCGGCCATCTAAATAATAAACCTTGGCAACTGGCCATATAAAGTGTTAGATTGGCAACTGGCCACCTAGATTATTAGAATCGGCAACTGGCCGTATGAAGTGTTAGAATCAGCAACTGACCGTATGAAGTGCATGTTAGATTGGCAATTGGCCATATGTTATTTTTAGCAACGCCTTTTTGTTATTTTTGGCAACTGGCCAAGGGAGAGTAGTAGATAGAAATCATTATCCGATTCGGTGACCCTTGTGCTTGTGGGATTTCTGAGTACTATGGTATGGGACATATGCTCAGAGAATCCCTATTTCTCGAGTAGCGTATCAGGAAGTTAGAGCTTGCCAAGCGGGTCGTAACCCGACCCGTTGGAAGCAGAAATTTCTTGATCCGTCACAACATACCTTTTAGTCGATGAAGTTCCACCAGTTCCTTGAGTAATTCTTCGTCTTTGTATGATGAACGCCGTGGAATCTAGAGCTCAACTACACTTTCTATCCTAGTCCGAGACTTAGCTATAAGTAGACTAGAAATCAAGACTTATAGTTTTGGCAACTAAACTTGACAAACAAGCTTGAGATAGCAACGTTTGCGAGTTCGACCGAGCAGTGCTCTAACAGAAGATAACCTTATGACCCTTATCACAGATTTGACTTACTGAAAGAAGATTGGCTTTCATTCCTTTTAACATAAACAACATCATGAATTTCAGGAATACCTGGTAGTTTGATGGTTCCCTTTTTGCTAATAAGATAGCTGCTTCCATCTCCGAAAGTTACAGATCCTCCTTTGTAGTCTTCTATCTTTGTAAACCAAGAGAGATCACCTGTCATATGTCTGCCACAACCACTATCTAGAAACCATTGGAAATGAGAAGAAGTTTTGAGTGCAAAGGCTCCCAGACATTTTTCAACAGGTTCCACAGATTGTTTAACTTGGTTTTTTGATTCTGAGTTAGGGTGACTTGTTAAGTTCTTAAATAATCTCTTAACACGTTTAATCAATTTTTTTGTACAACAACTCTTCTGATTCAAGACTTTCCACCCTTTTTGAAGAAACCATATGTATTGTTTCTTCTTGTTTGGTTTTAAATGTCTAGATGTCAATGTTGAACATTTATGAGACTTCTTTTTATGAAGTTTTATGGTATGCTTGACCAGTCTTCTATCAATCAAGATATTACTGATTGCTTCAGTATATGGCCATTTTTGTTCAACATTTTCTTTTAACGTCTTGACAAGTACCGAGTAATAATCTTCAGTGTCTTCCATATCATATTGAAGAGTATTTAAAATCTTTGAAATGTTAACTTAATCATCCATTGGATTCAATTCTTATAGGTTGGAACGCACCAAACACAGATTGTTAGATCTTTTCATATTTGCCTGCTCTGATACCAATTGAAAAGACGAGGGTACCCAAATACACCACAGTCTTTTTGTTTTCAACCTATAAGTCCTCTTACCGAAAGTGATCGTCTATGGACAGAGTCGAGACAATACAACAAATCGGTATTCACACTTTGTGTGATTGTCTATGGATACGAGATCGAGACCATACCAAACTGTGATACTTGATAAAAGGTTCGGATTTAACCAAATTCTATAGGATCACTATCAAGTATATCGGAGTTAACGTATGTGTATCTTACTTTAAATTATATAAACAAATATAATTGCGTAAAACAAAAGTAAATCACACATCAAGATTTTGTTAACGAGGAAAACTGCAAGTGCAGAAAAACCCCGGGACCTAGTCCAGAATTGAATACTCTCATAATTAAGCAGCTATACAAAATCTACACCAACTTCGTATAGTTGAGACCAAACAACTACCCCTAGTTCACGTAGTTTCCTCAGTATCCATGCGCTTCCGACTTCGAAGGTCGCGCACTGGTACAATTCCTTTGGATCGTATTCCAAACAGTAAAGGAACAACAAATCTGTTTGGTAACAACTCTTTTGATTCTTTCAAGATAAAGATATCGCAAGTCATATGCAAAGACTCTTCCGTTTAATCAAATAAACTCCTTTGCCTGGTTAGATCAATCTATCCAATAACTACAAAATTAGTTAAGTTTATATTCGCAATCAATCAATATAGATTCCAACAAGAAACTATAAAGTGATGCCGATCTCAAGCAACTAATCAATCGAATAAATCCGATTCTAGTTGGATCCCAGCCGATCAAGGTTTGTGCACACACAAAGATATGAGAACTAAATAAGAAATCTTCTTCGTCTTCAAATCTTCTTTAATCTTAAATAAACACCTGCACAACACTTGAATCTCTTGTGATCAATCACACACAGAACAGAGTTTGTTAACAATGGATTATCACACGATGTCTTTAGATCTACAAACAATTCTAAAGATCCCGTCGATACTTCGATCTAGTTTGAGTGAATCTTATATCAGAAGAGAAGATTCTCAAGAATAAACAAACTAGGTGCAATCAAAGTTTCAACAACCATTAGTCAATCAAATCAAACGAAAACTAAAAACTAAAAACACTACAATTATCTAGTTTCCCACCAACGGTACCACAGAAGTCTTTAAACGAGCGGTCGTAAGAGATTTCACCTAAATTAGGATACTTTCCTCTCCGATTAGACGGCTCCACCAGAAACAACAAGAATGAAGTTTGCTTGGCTCTTAGGATAGTTTGCTAGAAATGCAAACTTAGGTATTTATAGACCAGGGATGTTTGGACACCATGGAATTTCCAAAACCGAAAATATTATCAAGATATGCAATGAATGTCAAAATCGGTTTTCCTAATTCCAATAAATGCTTGTCCTAAATTTCCGAAATCTCTCAATAGAAAATCTCCAATTAGTAAATGCACATTACTAATTTTTATTCTCTAGATATATGCATTTAATTGCTGATAATTAAAGTATATAAAACCAAAAACCTTAATTAAAAGATTCCCAATTTATTTCGGCACATGATCTCCTTGAGTACTAAGGAATATCTTTGAACGATAAATGATAAGAGTTATTGTACGTGTTCAAAGTATGTTGACATCTTTTTACTGTAAATCCTTATTCATATTTACATGGATTTACATTCTTGGAATTGGTTATACCACACTTCCAAACAAGTTTAGAATTGGTTGACCTGTATTCCAAGATAACTATGTGATTGATCAAATATCAAATCACATACATGGGTTCAATCGGTTCTACCAATCACTAGGATCGATTATACCTCAATATGGAAATACTTGTGATTGGTCACACAAGTTACCAGGACCGGTTACATAGGTTACCAGGATGGTTACCATATTCCATGGTATTGCTTGTGATCGGTCACACCAGTTATCAGGATCGATTACACCAATTATCAGGACTGTTTCCCAATTACAAGGATCGATTACACAATACACTATGATCGGTCACATAAATTAATAGGATCAGTTACACCAATTACTAGGATCGGTCACACCAATTACAAATATCGATCATACCATCTCATGGTGATTACTTAGGATCGGTTACACCAATTACTAAAAACTAGTCATACCAAATCATAAGTCAGGCGTAGTGATTAGTTATACCAAGATACATAACAAAGTTACGATCGGTTCTACCATCTCACACATATTGGTAATCCAAAGATTTTCAATGAATAGTCGTACCAATAAGCCTAACGATTTCCCTTTCGATTCATAAAACAAGTTCATGAATGTACTTCCTTTAAACAAATGTAAAAACATTGTTTCCTAGGATGAAATCTTCATCATAACCCATTCACATAATCATAACAGTATATATACAGATTATGTCGATGTCATATCTACGAAGTTCAAAAGATAAGCGTTATACTTCGTAGTCTAATTCCCTAATACTATGATCATACAAATATGACCATGTCACATCACTAGAGTATCATACAATATGTACAGTATATATAGCTTCGCAGTTATGTTTTCAATATAGCACGACTTGAAAGATACGTTAGGAATGAAATAGTTCAAGTCAATATTACTAACTTAAATAGGAAGGATGATGTCGTCATTGTAGTTCGCTTCTTCTTTACATTCTTCAGGTCTTCGGAGTAATACTTGTATATCTCAACATTCCTAGACTTTCTAGTCTACCTAAACGAAGTTGACTCTAGTATATAATCAAGCGACTTTAGATGAGTTTTGACACACTAAAATATGACAACAAAACTTGACATACCAACGCTTTGTGAGTTCAACCGAGCTATGCTCTAACAAATGGAATATCCTGATTCGATGTTCATTCCTTCCACCTAATTTTTTTACGGATACAACAGTGTCGCTTCAAAACCCAAGGGTGAATTTACAACGGTCATTCTCATTGGAAAATTAGACACTTATGTTACCTTCTGTGTCATGGATGTGGAATTTCCTTACAGTGCAATCATCGGGTGACCTTGGATTCATGGTGTTAAAGGAGTAACATCTACATATCACTAGTGCATTCGTTTTCCCATGCCGTATGGCATCACCGAGATTAATATAGACCTTGCCATAGCAAAGTTCTGTAACGAAGTAGATGTTCGTCAGTATGAAGGATGTAACGAAAAGAAGAAGAAATGTAAGAAACAGGCTAAAGAAGACAAGAAAAAGGGGGAGTTCAAAACTTACGAAATATAAGTGATAGAGGGAAAGGGTATTGTTAGTGAAATTTCATAAGAAAAAGGCACACCTTTATAACAATTAAAAGAACCAACCCCTCTCGGCGATCCAGTGATGAACTTTACGATGGTAGAACCTATAAAAGATATAAACTTGGGAATTGCCGAAGATCCAAAAATAGTTAAGATAGGCACTAAGCTGGATGCGCAAGAAGATGCAAGGTTGGAACAACTATTACGAGAATATCATGATGTGTTTGCATGGAAAATGGACGATATACCATAATTCCTGTTGTAGAATGTCTTCGACTCGACATTAGCCCAACGACGAAACCCTTTAAACAGTAAATCAGGAAGGTGGCGACGACATATCATGAAGCAATCGAGGCTGAGCTCAAGAAGATGTGTGAATTAGGGATCATTCGACTAGCAAAGTACCCGAAGTGGATCGCTAACATGGTGACAGTCCCGGAGAAAAACAAAGGCATCCAAATTTGCATCAACTTCAGTGATTTGAATAAAGCATGTCCCAAAGACAGTTTTCCCTTGCCATACATACCACAGATGGTGGAATCCGTAACCGGATATGAAATGTTTTCCTTGATGAATGGATACTTTGGGTATAATCGAATACCATTGGCAGAAGAAGACCAAGAGCATACAACTTTCTTCACACCAAGAGGATTATATTGTTACACGCGAATGCCATTCGGATTGAAGAATGCATGTGAAACCTATTACCGAATAGTGGAAAAGTTGTTTGCTAAATGGGTGCATATTAAACTAAAGGTATACTTTAATGATATGCTAGTCAAAAATAAGAAATCCGAAGATCATGTAGTAGATCTGAAGGAGATATTCGAGCAAATGCGAAAATATCACCGAAGTGTATCTTTGAGTCACTTTGGGGAAATTTTAGGATACATTGTTTCGAAGAATGGGATTGATGTTGATCCAGCGAAAGTATAAGCAATTCGGAACATACCTTCGCCAGTAACGATAAAGGACATTCTGAAGAGCATTATGAAGGTTCATCGCCAGATCGTTGGATAAATGCAAATATTTCTACGACATCCAAAAGAAGGGAAACAAATTTTTGTGGACATATGAATATGAGCAAGCCTTGCAAAGCATGAAACATTATTATCCAACTTGTCTGTCCTCCAAAGACCAGAACCCAGTGAAGTTCTCTTATTATATCTCGCAGCAACATCAAATGCAATCATAGCAACATTTCTTAAATCTGATGAAGGAGTTGAGAAACCCATTTATTGTATTAGTAAAACCCTCAGCTCCGCCGAAAGAAATTACATGAATATTGAGCAATTAATATTAACATTGGTTTACGCATCTCAAAAATTGCATACATATTTTCAAGCTCACAAAATCAAGGCCATGACTCAAACTCCCTTCGAGACAGTACTAAAAAGAATACATAGAGTGGGCAAAGTCTCAAAATGGAATGATCAGATAGAATAATTTGGAGTAAATGGAGTTTTATCTTCGCCGAAATCCAAAATAATCGTTGAATTCTTAGTCGAATTTCCATGATAAGAAGACGAAAATGTTGAACATGGAAAAAAACGTACAGATCCACTGACTTGTTTAAAGAAAGCAATCCCCGAAGATGGGAGATATTTGTTGTCAGATCCGCGAACAGCGAAGGAAGAGGCATAGGCATCATTTTCACTTCTCCAGGAGGAGCCAGAGTGGTCCATACATTAAGACTAGAATTCCAGTCCACCAACAATGAAACTGGATATAAAGCAGTGATTTATGCTCTAAGATTATCAATCGAGATGAAACTTGAAGATATAAGACCGACGAGTGATTCTCAACTCATTTGTAGGAAAGATAACCATTATGCTGATGTATTAACATTCATCTCGTCAATGATAGCAGATCCGAAAACAAGGTTTATCAAGTTATAATTAAGATAGAATGGTTAAAACACTCATCCATAGAGACACTAACTAAGAATATGGAGATCATGGTTTTGGAAACTCATAAAGAAGAGGAGGAATTTGGAGAACTTGACCGGCGAATCCCTATTTACAAATATTTGATGGAGGAAGAGTTTCCCAAAGATAGACACTAAGCTAATAAAATCAAATGCAAGGCTACCAATTATGAAGTACGATACAGAGTTTTATACAAGCGATCCTTCATATGACCATTGTTGCAATGTGTATCTCGCGAGCAAGGTATCGAGATATTCAAAGCAATACATTATGGATATGCTGGAAACCACAGTGGAACAAGGTCTTTAGCTGAGAAAGCTAAAGCTCATGGTTATTTCTAGCCCTCACGCATGACGACGCAAAGGATGTCTCTCAGCGATGCGAAGCTTTTCAGCGTTTTGGAAAGAAGATACATGCTCCAGTCATAAGATTGAATTCGGTACTTAGCCCTTGGCCTTTCGCCAAATAGGGAATAGGTATCATCGGACCTATGGTACTCGGGAAAAAGCAACAAAGATACCTGATCGTCGCCACAGATTATTTTACCAAATGGGTCTAAGATAAATCCCTAGAGAATATTCGTGATCAGGACGTGTTCGCCTTCACTTTTGAACAGATTATTTGCTGGTTTGGCATCCCAGCAAAAATCATCTCTGATAACGAAAGAAATTTTAAGGGGAGAATATAGACATTCTCTTCAATGCATTCAAAATTCAGCTAGGAAAATCTACCCCGGTCTACCCACAAAGTAATGGTCAAGCTGAAGCGACCAATTAAACCATTACTGACAATCTAAAGAAGAGATTAGAAGGAGAACACAAGAGCTGGTGTGAGCATATGCATAATGTACTTTGGGTTTACAGAACAACCTGGTAAGAAGCAATAACAATGTCTCCATTTCACTTAACTTATGGGACATAGGCAGTTCTTCCGACATAGGTGATGATACCAACCATGAAGCGAGAATCATGGGAGAAGAATTTAACTTCAGACCTAATCCTGGAAAAATTGGATGATTTGGAAGAAAATAGGGAGACAGCCTTACTTCATATGATAAATTATCATCAAAGACTATCGAGAGAATATGGAAACCGAATACATTGCGTGATTTCCAACCCGGCGAGTTAGTGTTGCGAGAGATTCCATCATACCAAAAAGGACCCGGGCGAAAACTGGAGTCAACCTGGGAAGGACCTTATATCGTCAAGCGAACAATGGGGAATAATTCTTACGAGATTGTGGATCACAAAGGCACAAAGTTAGATCATCCGTGGAACCCAAAATTTATTAAAACATATTATCCTTGAGACAAGGAAGTTCGAAAAATAATACAACAACAGGTGCAATGCAGATGGGAACCTCATAAAATAAACTTTTGTTGTAGAGCGTTAGCCCACGGATGTGCGGCCCAATAGCTAGGGTTTTATTCCTATTGTATATAAAGGACTATATCTATGTAACACGTACTAACTCTGATTAATGGAAAAATCCTTCTCTCTGTGCCTTTTTATCCTTCCATATTATCCACTGCAAAACGTTATCATGCACGAAGCAATACCGCAGAGCTAGATTGGATCGTTGATTTTTGTTTACATGGATGATTAATATCAAAGCAATTATGGAATCGTTGGAATCAAATCAGCTAAGTTGGATCTACTTTTTCCTATTTTTTTATTTTCCTTGTTTTTGATTTCGATTTCGGCATATCCAATATAATCGTGACCCTATACATACATAGAAGCTAGCTATTAAATCCCTAATCGTGAAAATTGATTTGATTTGCTGTGAAAATTGATTTGACTATAAACAAACTAGCTATTAAATCTGTTTGTTGGTGTTGGTGAAAATTTATTTGATTTGTTGTACAAGTTATGTCAATGGATTTTGGTTTGATTGATTTGCCGTACAATTATGTCTGTGCAAATCCATTGGGTGATTGCATTTTTTTAACATTATGTATGATTTGTGTTGCGGTTGAATTGTTGACATTAGTTAATTCGCTGGTTGGAATCCCTTCTGAGAAAAGAGGGGAAGGAAAAGATCTGATACGGGAAAAGAAGAAAAGGAAAAGCCCGGTCTGATCCGACCCAGTCTGGTTCAACTCGGTCAAACCCGGTCCGATCCAACTAACCCGGTCCGACCCGATCCAACCAATCCGGTCCGGTCCAATCCAATCTAAGCAACCCTGGTCCAGCTGTTCCTGTTCTCCTGTTCCGGAGCATGCCCAATAAATGTCGTTCTGGTTCTGTGTATATACGGTGGGAACCAAAGTTTGAGGTATGTAAATAATGTGGGTTTTTTTTTTACATCGAAGATTTGTTGGAATTTTTTACTTGTTTTTAGGACACGTGTAGTTCTGTTTTTTTGTCTTAAGATAAGTGCATATCAAATAAATGGTCAACTTAAACTATGATTGTTGATCTCGACCATTAAGAATTTTGGTTTTATTGTTATTTTGTTCTCTTGAATATGATATTGGCTATAATTGAATGATATTTATTTTTGTTCAATTGGTTGTACTAACTCAATTCCAATGTATTCATTTGGGGCTTAGAAGTACTTGAGCACCATTATTGGATACTTGATATTTTCCCAAAATTTGAATGTTCTGTGGGATGTAATCCACTTACTGGCATAGTGAAATATGTGCAG
Organism: Papaver atlanticum; assembly: GCA_023531105.1. Lineage (NCBI taxonomy): Eukaryota > Viridiplantae > Streptophyta > Magnoliopsida > Ranunculales > Papaveraceae > Papaver > Papaver atlanticum. The sequence goes on from JAJJMB010008334.1 coordinate 7,987,363, forward strand.
AGGGACATATGTATAATGAGACAAAATTGTACTTTTGTCTTCGGTATAATAACACCAACACACAAGTGTCAACCGAACATGGGATTAGCTAAAATGTAATTCTAGCTCCCATCATAAATAAAAGAGTTGGAAATGCACCTGGTCATAAGTGTTGATATATACAATGTAATGTGTGTATCATAATAGCAACCAATTTTCACATCAACTTTAATGGCAACAAGAATTTTGCCTGACCAATTGACTATCTTATTGAGTTGAACTAGATCCAATGTCTGCACTTATGGAATGAAAACACGAGACATAAATTCTCTAAAGCACTTGAGATATATTGGGTGACACGTAATATATATTCACTCTAAAGTACTTGAGTTGAACCCCACTTTTATTACGTAATAAGGCCACACCAGTTATTAAACTCTCAAGACCCAAGTGTCTAACTCATAGTTGTTTTACTTCCACTAGCTTAAGGAATTTAAACTAGTTGTTGAACTATTTCCTTATAATGTGACTATGAGGATTGGATCATCGAGCGAAGCACTACTCAAAAATTTATTTTCAAGATAGAACAAAGACATCACAAAATATCTATATGTACCAAGAGATAATCACACCTTGTTGAATTCCAAAGAAACCCATGCAAATGGATATCATGTGGAACCTGACTCTGATGATTGCATCTTTTATAGTCTCTAATGTATTTGGAATGAAACATACTTTAGAGAAACTAATGAGTCAATTTAGTGAAATGTAAATCACTATAGTATTAATTTGGATTATTTAATCCATATTGACTCCGACGATGAAATGTTGGAAATTGACTCATACAGACTTTGACATAACCATAAAAGCACTTTGGTTGTCACATGATGTTTCATTTTGAAAGGAATCATACGTACATCACTGTGTTTGAGTGGACGAAACAACGGGAAAAAGATCGATAGAATGCGAAGTAACGACATATCTCTCAATAAGTGTTTTCTAAAGTTTTAGATGCACAACCCCCTCGCCCCTCCCATTATGCTTCTAAGTAAGAGAGCATATCACTCATTTTACAAAGTCTTCAGTAAAACAAGATCGAGACCATCCTAAGATGGAAATGGTAAACAATCCATATTACAAAGATAACAAGGTGAAATTTAGAAGAAATATTCATGCAGAATGCGGACCATTAAAGTGACTTATGGCTATGGTGAATGTTTTGACATTTTGGACTAATTATAGTTCCCAATAAATTTGCGTTTAAAAAATACTAGCACATATTTTACATGTAAGGGATCACCACTCATTATAAATGCTAGCGAGTGTACATCAAAAGGACTTGATGGTTATTGCATGTTTAATAGGATCAATGTAGAGCATCCTACACCTCATGGTCTCGCAAAGGCTATCATCAAAGGTTACAGATGATGTCTAAGGCATAGGTTACGCATACCAACCTACCTTTTATTGCTTTGGGGATATGCAATATTAACACATCTTCACTTAATTCATTTTAGAACCCAATATTAGTCAACCTTTTATGCATACCAGTTGGTAACTGGATATAAGCCTGACATTCGTGTTCTTACGCATTTTTGGTTGAACTATGTATGTGCCATTATGAGTCCACATCGTACTATGATGGGTCATGAAAACGATTAAGTAGTTATGCTGGATATTTACTCCCAACAATTATCCGCATTTTAAAACCTTTGGCAGGAGATCTCTTACCGCTAGATTTGCGGGTTATCACTTTAATAAGACAGTCTTCCCGTCGTTAAGGGGGAGATAAGAAAAAGCATTTCTAAGGGAATGACAGGAATTATCGTGGTGTGTTCCCACTATGTCTCATATTGATTCTTGTACTCCAAAAATGTAAATATGAAGTGACAAAGAATAATCCATTTTTCAGAATGTACACTGATGTCGCTAAAGTGATGAGATTACACATACCAGCTGCAAACCTACCTGCAAGGTTACAAATCCTCAATAAGGGATATACACCATAGACTAAGGTGTTGCAACTACACTTAGTGGAAGTGTAGTTGAGGCCGTGGCTCCATAAAGGAAGTTGGAGAGACCATTTGGTTCGATCAATCCTCACCTAGAAAGGAAGTAGGTGAGTAAGGGACAACTTATTTATATCATCAGAAATCATCTCATAAGATTGTGTCTAAATATGTCCATGAATCAAACTGGAGGACGCTCCGAAGTTTAATGATTCCAGATAACAATGACATCCCAAGTGGATTATGAGAATGCTCATGAGTCGATGGAAAGATCATGCGAGCATATTGATGATTAATTTCATATACACTTGCTTAATAAAATAGAGCAAGATAAGATCGAACCAAGCTCATTGTTGCTTAATTTCAACGAAGAGCATATTTGGCCTATACAATCCAGGTAGAACTTGGTTCTTTGACAAATATACAGGTATTTGGTGTGGTAGTGCTAACCAACCAAGTGTAAAGCCTATTGAACATACATGATTAATTTGTCACAAAGCATAATGAGAAGAAAGCAGTCTTAAAGCATAAAGACTCACCTTGTGGCGCGAGGTTTCTCACAAAGCCCTGGAATTTTTCTTTTGTAATGAACTTCATAGTGTTCCGCTACTCAGTTAGCTTGGTAATTTCAAAAATACTTGAAATGCAACATATGTATGTGGTTGTTACGTATCTCTGAAAGAATCAAGAGACATAAGATATTTACAAAAGTACTTGATAGCATTTTGTTACCCAAATCAAGTGACTCTAACCCACAGAGTGCGTTTACAGTTAGATAGAACGCTCACTTATAGATAAAAGCAATCAGGCGGATGTGGTATACCCGTCTAAGTTGCTATTTGATTTGGAGGGGATAGACAAGTAAGTTATTTTTACTTGCGTGTTCACAAGAAAGTTCCTGATTTGGAATTGTAACTATCTATGTCGATGGTACAGATATGATGGGTACTCTTTATGTAATAAGAGACCTTAAAAGCTATTTAAAATCCGAATTTGAGATGAAAAATATGGGGAAAGCTCGACCAAATACTGAGCTTGTGGTATATTATTCCACCAGTTTGCATATGTATAAAGTTGTCAGGCAATTTAATAAAGACATGCATCCTGATAGCACTCCCATGATTAGTCGAGGTTCAAATGTAAGTAAGTGACCATTTCGTCTAAACAAGATGACGAAGATGTGTTGGGGATGAAATTCCCATATCTAAGTACAATATACGCATTGTTGTACTTAGTATAGTAATATACTCGATTAAATTTTACATCCTCAGGGAACTTGTTAGCTAGATATAGCTTAGCGCCAACGCAACGCAACGTCATTGAAATGGTACAGTGAATGTAATCATGTACTTAAAAGTAACCATTAACATGAGTTTGTTTTATCCCTGCAAAGACATAAAAAGGAATGCTAAAGGAACTGCAATACAAAGGTTGTTGATTATGAAGGAACAATAATCTCTTCTCCAACGAAAGTAATCAGGGGGAGATATGGTAGACTATTTTCTAAGTCATTACCGATATTCAGTTTTGAAAAGTACATGACTAAAGGAACTGTCTGGAACAACTCTGAAAGTAATCAGGGGGAGATGCCGACATCAGGGGGAGGATCCAAGGATATGACGTCGACATATTTTACTTCGAAATTGAAGCTTTGTTGTACTCTTTTTCCCTTCGATCGAGAATAGTTTTTCCCAAAGGGTTTTGTTACTCGACAAAGATTTTAGCGAGACAACACTAAAAACATCAAGTATGTTGAACGTTGAAGACATAAAGATCGCGTTGATATTACTGAAAATATTTGAATCAAAGAAATGAAACGCGATAGTCTGTTAAGCAACGAAACTTCCAGAATCAACAACAGAGTCATATAAACATTCAAGTCACCAAAGTAAAGTGTGATAAACTCCTTTTTATTGCATTAGACTAATGAAAATTGTCTGACATCAGGGGGGCATCTAATGGTGTGTTGTACTATTTTCTTTCACCGAGTTTGCTTTTTCCCACAAGGTTTTGTTACTCGGCACGGTTTTTAATGAGACAACAACAAACACCGGGAATGTAATTTCCCAGTTAAGGCTATTGTCTTTACCACGAAGATTTTCTGCCTTAAGATTTGTGAAGCAACTAGTCCACAACAACAGAGCAAAGTGATCATCTGTAACGGATCACCTTTACTTGCATTTGTCATGTTGTACTTTTTTCCCTTCGTCAAGGTTTTATCCCACTGGAATTTCCTTGTCAAGGTTTTAATGAGGCAACATATACGCATCCAATTATGTTCTAAGTTTACTTAATATTTTACTCTTTTTCTTTAGTTCAGGTTTTGTCCCTCTGGGTTAGCCTGACGAAGTTTTAACGAGATAATTAACTTAGACTCGACGATCTTTGAAGATCGTATTACATGTGATGAACTACATGTAAAATACGAGACAACATGTGAAGTAATACATGTGAAGAGCTGTACCAAGGTTTTGTCCCACTGGGGTTTCCTTGTCAAAGTTTTAATAGAGCAATTGGCTTAGACACGATAGTCACCTAGGAGAGAACTATGTTTGAAGACCTATATCCGAAGCACTGTATGTGAAGTACTGCATATGGAGTTCTATTGGACCGCACAAGGGGGAGTGTTGTAGGGCGTTAGCCCACGGATGTGCGGCCCAATAGCTAGGGTTTTATTTCTATTATATATAAAGGACAATATCTATGTAACACATACTAATTCTGATTAATGGAAAAATCCTTCTCTCTGTGCCTCTTTATCTTTCCCTATTATCCACTGCAAAAAAAATAGATTTTTGAAGATTTAGAAAGTGATGTATTCGTATGATTTCAAATGAAGATGTTGTGTTCTGGAGCAAAGTATAATAATACATATGATTCGTTAAATAAACGACAAATAAGGCCTTGTCAACAGGCAAATAAGACCTAACATAAAAGGCAATTAAGACCTACAATAAAAACCTCATTAGGAGGCTTAGAGCTGCACAAGACCTGCCCAGCTTACCCAAACCCGCCCGTTGTGGGTGCGGGGTTGGTTATGAAAATAAAAACCCGCCATAATTGGGTTGGTAGTTGGTATTAGCTAAAACCCGCCCGGAAAAACCTGCTAAATATACACCATTGATAAAACTAATCCTAGTCGTCCGTTATTGAAACCCTAGTGGTACTAGTAGATAAGATAATCCTCTTTCTCTCCACTTTCTAGTCTCTTCCTCTCTGTTCGGACTCCTCAGTTCTTCTTCTTCCTCCTCAGTTCTTCTTCTTCACCTACGACAACAACAACAACTACTTCGAATCTTCACCAACAATCGACAACAATTGAAATCAACACTTAATCTTCATCTGTGAACTTCCTAGTTCCTAGGTATGAAAAATTTGGGGTTTTTATTTTTTTGTCATTTAAGATTATTCGATTTCTTTTTTGCTTCAATAATTCAATTTGCTGATTCTGAATTATTATTGTACTGTTCTTATGTGTTGTTTTGATTTGATTGGTTTCAATTTGATTTTCTTGAATCAATCAGTATATCTATATATGGATCCAATATTAGATTGATTAAATATGTGTGGTATAATATGAATATCAATTTGTGCTGATTGTATTACAGATTTAGATCTTATCTGTATTGGATTGTATTGAATCTCTGATTGTTTATCCTTAGGTAGTTAGGTTAGATGTTTTGGTATGAGAACAATTACAGGGTTGAAAGTATTATGAAAAGGGTAAAAGAAGATCTTGTGAGACTCTTTGAAGAGTATAAGTCTATGTTTTCAACAGTGGAGGATGGGTCATATAGTGTTGCTGCTGTGGATGTAACTCCTAATGTTATGGTAGAGGATTCGGTTAGGCTATTCTTGAGTCAAGGAAGAAAAGGCATAGAAAAAACCCAGTTTTTGATGCAAACTCAGAGTTAGATAGGTATTTGATGGATGATTGTGTGATCCCAATTTTGATATATTGGTTTGGTGGAAAGAAAATAGTACCAAGTATAAAATACTCGGACATATGGCAAAGGATATATTAGTTATACATGTTTCTTCAGTTGCGTATGAATCTGCATTTAGTACATGGAAGCGTGTTCTTAGTCAATGGAGAAGCTCTTTGTCTGCGAGGACAGTTGAGGCGTTGCTCTGTACGCAAAGTTGGTTACAAAAGCCTATAGATCTTGATTTTCTAATTGAGTATGTACCATATGATTCCTCCAGCATTGAGGAAGGTAATCTTTAAAATTTTCTTCTTCTTTGTTTTCTCTTTTCTGTATTTGTCAGTAAATAGAAAATCAACCAAGTAATGTAACATAAATTTCAATTTGGTTGCAGAGTTATTTAAAACGTCGGGATCAGAAGTCCTTGATCCTCGAGGATGCTAGGAGGAGAGACTTGAAGATGGTAGAAGAGACATGAGTCACTTACTGTTGGTCTGCAAACTCTTATTGTTTAAGTTTTAATCTTAACTTTGAAGCAGTAGTGCTGTTTAAACTTGTTTTTATTGGAAGTACTCTAGTACTTGTTTAAGCTTAACAATGAAGACTTATGTTTATGGTTTGTTTTTTAAAGTAGTTAAGAACTTAAGTAAGAATTATGTTTAAACTTTAAAACATGTGTGTGTGAAATTGTGAATGATCATTGAATATTAAGCAGGTACAGTCGTACAGATATAAACACTACAGGTGAAAAACTTGCAGAAAATATTGAACTACAATCTGAAGCGGGTTTAAACCCAAACTCGACCGACCCGTAGCGGGCGGGTTTTTTACCCGCCCGCTGTTTGTGGGTGCGGGGTTGGTTTTGAAAATAAAACCCCGCTATAGTTGGGTTGGTAGTTGGTATTAGCTAAAACCCGACCCGCCCGACCCATGTGCAACTCTAAGGAGGCTGGAACCCTATTTTAGCGTGCACCCTGATTCGCTTAAAGGAAAGAGGCATAACCACGTAAGACCTATCGCGCGTCATCTTGGGCAAGTTTTGGAGATATTCGCCACTGAAGGCAAGAGGCACACTGCGTAAGACCTGGTCGATCAAATATCGTCGGGTTATAAACCTGGCGAAAGACGTTTCGCAAGGGTGTGACTACACAAGAGGCCCCGAGGTACACGGTTGAGGCATGGGTGCTCGGGGCGTTTGAAACATTACTGACCATTTCCATACAGTCCGTGGTATATTACACTCGGTACTCGAGAAACCTCTTAGGGTGTAGTCTCGTACCCAGAGCCAAATCAGCGAAGGAATAAGAGGCTACGAAAAACAAGTGATTGTTGCATAACTAGATGGGGGAGCCATGATGCATCAGTCGGAGGTAATCCCCCTTAAAAGGGATTTCATGGGGAACATAGCAGGACGACACCCTCCTTTAGGAATTTGTGTGACCAGATAAGGTGAGGATGAGAGACTTTTGATCATGGGAGTATTAAGGCTCGCGACTTCGTCGCCGAAAGCAAATGGCCATTAGAAATACACCGCTTCGGTTAAAATAAATTCAAATAAAACAAGACCTCACTGAGGCACAATACAAAAATGAAAAAGGAAAATACTCAAGAAAGCAAGATGAATGAAAGACCTCGTTGAGGCATGATGAAATAAAAGGCAAATAAGATCTCATCGACAGGAACATAAGACTTAAAACAAGAGGGAGCTAAGATCTTAATTAGGAGGCAGTTAAGACCTCAAACATCCTAAAGATGAGATAAAGGCAACATACCTACGAATTAATGCTCATTACCGAATGCAACGAAGACTGCTCTCCTCACACACTCAAGCTAAGTATTGCAAAATTTCAACGAGAAACATTATTGTGCGAGATATACCCATATTATATGCCAAGCATTTGTAACAATAACATTATTATTAAAAATACGCAAATATTCATGTTATTACGATTATATTATTGTTGTGTTATTAGTACTCATAATACAGGTTTAAGCTGTGAAGGATGAAAATAGAAGAAAATTTATAAAGCACCATATGCTGAAAGAGGTAGTAATCTAGCGAAGGCTGAGGAAGCATTTCGAGTGCGACAATAAGATAAGAGATAACTAACAAACATAAACATATTCATATCTTTTGTAGAAAAAGAAGTTCAGCAAAGCACTAACACATGCCTCCCAAGCTTGTGAGCGCCCAGATATTGTAAACAACTTCAACATCTGATAGCACGCTAAAGTGATATACAACGAGCAAAGAGTTGAGGCAAACAAATGGTAAAAAAACTGAGGCAAGCAAATAGAGTGTCCTAATTGCTTAACCTATTTTGAGAGTGACATGATCTCATCAGATTTGGGATTGGTCTGGGGAATGTCCTCGCCAGATTTCTTCAAGGTGTCCTCAGCTTCATGACTGGTTTAAGGAATATCCTCACCAGATTTCTTCTCACCAGCATCACCTTCGTGGACTTCCACATCCTCAATACATCCTTACTGGTATTATCTTCGTAAAGAATCTCATCATCAGTCTCATCTTCAACATCCTCTTCCTCAGCATTCTCCTCGTCACGCGTCTCGTCATCATCCTCTTCCTCATCGTTGTCTTCAGCAAAGACCAGTTCTTCGCGAGGAAGATTGTGATTATCACAGAGAAAATCGACAAAACACTGGCATGCTTCATTCAAATCTCTTTGTGAATCTTTCGCCATCTTCTTTGCGTCAGCCTAAAACTGATCAAAATCTTCATGGAGATTCGTGAAGTTGCCAGCAAAACAAAGGCTTCACTTCACTCCCAACTGGCCTACTTCAACCCTTACCAGTGCCTGAACAAGCTTGGAGGGATATTAGCATGAAATTCATTTCAGAACTTCCAAAATCTGAAGGCAGAGAAGTGATTCTGGTGGTGGTAGATAGGTTCACAAAGTAAAGTCATTTCCTACCACTCAGCCAACCTTACACTGCTGCCTCAGTGGCTAAGGTATTCTTAGACTCTATTATTAAACTCCATGGATTACCCAAGACTAATTTTTTAGACAAAGACAATATCTTTTTAAGCAATTTTTGGCAAGAATTGTTCTCTAGGATGGGTACTTCCTTACACATGAGCACAACATATCACCCACAGTTTGATGGCCAGACAGAGAGGGTAAATGCTTGCCTAAAAACTTACTTAAGGTGCATGACAAGCTTCAAACCAAGTAAATGGGTAACTTGGTTACCATTAGCTGAGTGGGTTGATAGGTGCCAAATATGGCATAATTCTATAACGTTTTATTGGCATTTACCCCCTATCATGTGATTTAATTTCCCTTTTTTTTTAATCAAATTTTGTGTTTTACCGTCTTCAATAATAATTACTTTATCAAATTTAATTTTATGATTTTAGGAAATTTAATAAAGCTTGGATGACTAGAGAAGCGAAAAAGGAGCAGAAATCAGTGGCTAATGGCAAGCGAAGAGAGAAAACGAGGTATCTTGTGAAAAAGTGGGGGTCAAACAACCACACCCAATATTTCGTTTGGCAATCTGAATAGACAAACTCCAATATACTTTCAAGATAATCAACTAGACAGTCAGACTCAATCTATAGAAAAGTGTATCAAAGATTTTATATCTCTGTTTCACAATGTAATCAGCAAATCAAACAGATAGAAATCCGCGCCTGATTATTATGTGAAACAACTTGAACGGTTCCAAAGACCAATGTTCAAGTGTCAATCAATATAATCAACAACCAAAGGTTGGATTCACAATTGATTGATCTTAACGCACAACCTGTGATATTTCTATTATATAACAAAATATAATGCGGAAAAGAAATAACACAGACACCAGAATTTTGTTAACGAGGAAAACCGCAAATGCAGAAAACCTCCAGGACCTAGTCCAGATTTGAACACCACACTGTATTAAGCCGCTACAGACACTAGCCTACTGCCAATGAACTTCGGACTGGAATGTAGTTGAGCCCTAATCAATCTCACACTGATCAAGGTACAGTTGCGCTCCTTACGTCTCTGAACCCCAGCAGGATTCTACGCACTTGATTCCCTTAGCTAATTTCACCCACAACCAAGAGTTGCTACGACCCAAAGTCGAAGACTTGATAAACAAATCTGTCTCACACAGAAAAGTCTATTGGAATAGATAAATCTGTCTCCCACAGAAATACCTACGAGTTTTGTTGCGTCTTTTGATAAATCAAGGTGCACAGGAACCAATTGATAAACCGGACTTATATTCCCCAAGAACAGCATAGTATTATCAATCACCTCACAATAATCTTAATCGTATGGTAGCGAAACAAGATATTGTGGAATCTCAAACGATGAGACGAAGATGTTTGTGACTACTTTTTATCTTGCCTATCGGAGAATCAATCTCGATCAAATCTTAGAGAAGATAGTACTTAATACGATTGAACATGGCAAGATCAGAACACGCAACTACAGAGAAAATAGTTGGGTCTGGCTTCACAATCCCAATGAAGTCTTTAAGTCGTTAACCTACAGGGTTTAGTGACAAACCTAAGGTTAAAGGAGAATCAACTCTAGTCGCAACTAGTATCATATATGAGGTGTGGGGATTAGGTATCCCAGTTGCTAGAGTTCTCCTTTATATATTTTTCAAATCAGGGTTTGCAATCAATGTTACCTTGGTAACAAAGCATTCAATATTCACCGTTAGATGAAAACCTGATTAGATTCAAGCTAATATCTTTCAACCGTTAGATCGAACTTAGCTTGTTATACACAAATGAAATGTACCTTCATTTAGGTTTGAGTAACCATACCTAAACGTGTACACTAGGTTGGCTCAACAGTAGTTAACCGAGGTTAGCTATATGAACACTCTCATATCAACCTTATTCATCTTAACCACAACTAGTTCAAACGACAAAAATGAAACTAGTCAAAGAGTTGTTCAATTGCTATATTCTCATAGAAGTATACAAGAACACAATTGAAGAAAAATCGGTTTGATTCATTCGAATCAATTCATGAACATTATAGCCACGGTTTGCAAAGAATGCATTCCTTATTATATAAATGTATTAGTTCATGAACAAACCGATTTTAGAACTTTAACCACTCAAGTATGCAAACAGGTACGCATACTTAAAGTAGCCGGTTTGAGTTTGGGTTCGCCAGTATGCAAACGGGTACGCATACTTCCAATCACAACAGAAATTTCCGGACCCAAACCCTTCGCCAGTACGCGTACGGGTATGTGTACTTAGGTACTTGGAATTTCACAACTAACAGGTACGCATACGGGTATGTGTACTATAGTTCCGGTCATGGATCACATACATGCAAGAATGCATATTATGTTCATAATCCAATGATGGTTAAGTGTTCTAAACTCTATTTTAATCATTGAAACTTTCTTAGAGGATGACAATAGCCGTTTTCACACACTATTAGCATCAAAGAATCAAGTTATTGAAATAATCATAACGAAACATTCCAAGTCTACATCAAATGATTGTATCACACAAACCATGTAAGATGTTACTCGGCGATTTTCACATGATCATCTTTTGACTTTCGTCAAGAATATAAGATGAACTTGGTTGAAGCGAAAGCTTACCAACACATATTTCAAGAAATATGTAAGCGAGTTAAACTCAGCTCGAAATCTCAAATGTGTATAATCGAATACTATATAGTAATACGACTTTTGTCTCAATATAGGAGATAGAGTAGAAATAGACTTTCCAAGTGATAGATGAGTTTTAGTCTCCACATATCTTTTGTTGATGAAGTTCCACAAGTTCTCCTTAGTAGTTCTTTGTCTTCAATTGATGAACGGCGTGAAGTCTAACGCTCAACTACACAATCTATCCTAGTCCGAGACATCACTATAAGTAGACAAGAAATCAAGACTTATAGTTTTGATCACTAACATTGACAAACAAGCTTGAGATAGCAACGCTTGCAAGTTCGGCCGAGCGGTTCTCTAACAATCTCCCCCTTTGTCAATTTTAGTGACAAAGCTATCAATACATATGGATTACAAAATAAATAGACTTTGTAGCTTCTCATCCAAATGCTTGATCTCCTTGGTTCTTCAACATTACTCGAAATCTTCGTCACTTCCAAGTACTCCAATGATTATAAATGTGTTCAACTCAGCATCATAGTTGTTGAAGATCCGTAGCTATAACAATGAGAAAACAGTTGCTCTCAATCATTTTTATACAGTGTCATAGTATTATTACACAACATCAAAGTCCAATTGTATCACAACTTTGACAACAATACTATCCCTTAGTCAATACTTCATCTCACAATGAAAACCACTCCCCCTTACATAATGATCTGTAAACCATATGTATTTGTAGTGTGAACTACACATTAATTCTCCCCCTTTTTGTCAATATAAATTGGCAAAGGTACGAAAACTAGTGGGATCCTCATGAAATTTCCATAGAGATACTTCATGACCAAAATAAAACATCATACCAACTTGTTTCTATGATTTCACATAGTCGAAACTTAGTGTATTCATCAAGGAGTTTATAAAGATACAAGAAAACTCCTATAATATTCCACAGCCACACTCCCCACAAAGATTTGGCAATTAAGCACAAGTTCAATTAAGAAGTCTCCCCCATATAATGTAATTTCCGAAAGAACAACAAGAGCGACCTTACTTTCACAAGAAAAGAAGAATTTCTTTGGACATTAGCAAATTACATGAAACATGAATTTGTATCCAAAAAACTAAATTAAATTAACCACAAGAGAACCTATGATTAATTTAATCGGAAATGCTCACATAAGAGAACTTACGGAGACGCACAGTATTTACACAAAGATGTGGATCAGGGAAGACCAATACTGTGGAATAGATAAAGATTCATTCTATCTTTCATCACTATTTGCATAGAGACGTATAATAGACTTAATCTTTGTAAACAAAAGTTCATCATATCTTTCATCAATATTTTCATAATGACATATGAAAGACTTAACTTTTGACATATATGGGACAATCATAGTTCACGGACGCAAACACACATATCCCATAAATTTTTTGCAATATATAAAACCAATAAAGATTAATACTGCAAAAACAATCTTTTCCCTTAGAAGGTAGAATCAATCTTTTTCGCATGGATTTACACCAAGAATATCTACCAAAGGCATATAAAAATATTTTTTTAACAAAGAAAAACATACAAAGTCATTAACGACCATGCACCATAGTTCACATAAGATGATTGTGAACATTCAAGAATCCCATAGCAATGCGTACTACTGCCCATTCTTGAACTTTCTTCTTTGTGATTCTCCAACAATATTATTGTAAAAGCTACAAATGAGCTATTAGATGAGTAGTACTCCAAGAATCCAAGTGCCCAAGTCCAAGAGAAGTGGAACAAGTGCAACGAAACGGAGCAAAACACTCAAAAACAAGAGACAGGACAAAGACCATCAGGAATTCTCATCTCCATTTTGAATATTATTCAAATAGGAAGAGAATGCAAAAATAATGAGGTCATTCCGAGTTCGGAATAAGAAGATACGGCCAAAAAAAAATTACCGAAAATCGACGTCTACAGGCCAGTATGCATATCAAACGAATTTTCGTGACCAGGAGTAGTATGCAAACGGGTTTGCATACTAAAATCCATGGATTTTGATTTTGAATGATGGTATGCATACCTGGTATGTGTACCATGAAGTCCAAACATCCCGAACTACTATTTTCAAACCTAAACGTTTAAAATCCTTAAACACAAATCAAGTTAGGTAGAAATGAACGATAAGCAAGGTACATGGATCATTATAAGTACTCTAAGCAAATGATAAAAAAAAACACAAATCTTGCTCAAGTTTATAGACATACCTTTTTAGAAGAATCCAATCGAATTCTACATCCTTACCGAACATAATTTGTGCGCCCCAATTCTCGTGCTTCCCTCACCGTATACATAACAGGGAATTCCTTGGTGAGGATGCACTTACAACTCAATCAAGTTGAGTTGAGATGAACAATGTCTTGCTCACCACAAGTGACTGAAATAGACTTTTCCGTAACTATGAAATTTTCACCATCTATAGTTTTTGGCTTATTCTGTTTCATTTTTGGATTATCATGAAAGAGATCGCTTTTAGAACCTTTCACATCCAAACCCATCTTTCCAAAGAACTTTGTAAGTTCCAACATCATGGATACTGCCTTCTCCACAGTCATGGAATTTTCTGGGTGATCATTCCTTTTCACACTCAAAGTATCATAGGCTTTATTGGTATCCACTTCTGAGTGCGTTTAGGAACAATATGAACCTTCTTCCCATTACTCTCTTCTAAATTTCTTGAAAGAGAATTGGATTGACAATTCTTTTGCAAGTTAGTCTTTCTCCAATTGGGAGCATCGGATCTTGTCTTCGTCTTTACAAGTTATCCTTTTGATAACCATTACGATTGTGAAAAGGATTCGTATGATGTTTATAGGCAAATTTAGGTTTATCACAGCACTAATTCCTTTGCCTAAAGGTTGGATAGTTACAACCTGTAACGTTAAGGGGATTAGTCTTAACATATGATCTTGGTTTCACAACTTCTTGTGATGCCCAAACAAGAACATCATGAAGTTTCTCATTCCTTATACGGAAACGACATCTCCTTTCTAAGTGACCTTTATTTCTGCAATAGTGGCAAACATAAGGAATGTTCTTACCTCGATCCGTATGTGCTGACTTTGGAGGTTGATATACATTTTTATTTCGAACTTTATCTTCCAATGAAGGTATTTCACTTTTGCCATCAGTGGAAACTTTTTGTTGAGAAGAATCACTAGCCTTGACAAATTTTACCTCTTTGCTAATACTTGGAGCATCTATTCCCTTATAGACCAATCCTCGTGTATCACGATGATTTTTACTTTCTCCTAGCATTGTGGTTAATTTGCTTGAACTAGTATTGAACTTTTTCAAGTCATCTTCCAACATCTTGATTTTGTCAAGAGCAGCAGCTATAAATCAGCCTCAAGGCATTTTTCTCCAGCGAGATAAACGTTTTCTCTGTCATCAAAACTTGCTTGCTGAGAGTTAATCCTTGCTTCAGTTTCTACAAGTTTCTCTTCCAACAAGAAGTATTTTTTATAAACATTATCACATTCAAGTGACTTTCTACTCAGGTTTTCCTCGGAATCTTTGAGGATCGATTCGCAAGAGCGATTCCAACCATAAAGACCTCCATAAATCCTTTTCAATTTCTTGTTCTCTCGACAGAGAGGAATCAGAAGAGGTGTGACATGAGAAGTTGTCATCCTTTTCTTTTCCAAAGAATTTAATACCTCAATATACCCTGAGACATCCTCATCAACATCTCTATCAATATCTGAATCACCTTCATCAGAAAGTTCATCCAGCTGTTCTACTAGGAGTATTTCCTAATTCAATGGCTACAATCCGGTGATCTCAACACAACCTTCTTCCACACCAAAGCAACCATCCACCGAGCATGCAACAATATACAATAACTTCAGGATCCGCAAAACAATTGGGTTAACAAGAAAGAAGATGTGATTCAACTCATTCTTGGCCATTATACTGAACAATACACGGCTCAACCTACAGTCATAGATGAATATCTCTTCACAAATATCAACCCCAGATTAACACCCAGACAAATAGACCTTCTCACTAAGGAGGTAACTGTAGCAAAAATCAAACAAGCTTTATTCTCCATAAACTCCGAGAGCGCTCCTGGTCCGGATGGCTACACTAGTAAGTTTTTCAAAGTTTTCTGGGAAACAACTCATCCTCAATTGATTGCTATGGTTCGCAGTTTTTTCAATGAACTTAATATACATCCACTCATGAATCACACAAACCTAACGCTAATACCCAAAGTAGATCACCCGAAAAAGACTTCTCAATTCAGACCCATAGGGCTCTGTAACGTCACATATAAAATCATTACTAAAATCTTAGTCAATCGACTTAGACCCCTACTCCCCTTTCTAATAAGCCCCTTTCAAAGTGCCTTCGTACCTCAAAGATCAATTCATGATAACATAGCAATTGCTGGAGAACTATTCCACCATATAAGCCTCACCAAAGATCCGAAAATAGCTCTAAAGCTGGATATCCAGAAAGCCTACGACAGCTTAGATTGCGGATTCATCAAAGCTGCCTTCACCAAGCTAGGATTTCCAACAATATTTATAGAATATATTATGTTGTGTGTCACATCGGTTACATATTCGATCAATATAAATGGTACACCTCACGGATATATCCGCCCAACTAGAGGTATCAGACAAGGAGACCCACTATCTTCCTACATATCCATAATATGTGCGGAAATCCTATCTACAAATCTAGGAAATCTTCAAAATCAAAAGCTAATTCAAGGAATTAACATATCAAAAAAACACCGCCCATCATTCATTTAATGTATACTGATGACCTGCTCATCACTTATAAAGCCTCTGCTCAGAGTAATCTCCAACTCAAAAAGCTGCTTCATTCTTATGGCAATTAGGCGGGCCAGGTAATTAATACATCCAAATCAGTAATTATCCATCACCCAAGACTAGATCCAACAGAGATAAGTAATCTTCAGCAATTTTTCGATATGTCATCCACATCAACACCTCCAATTTATCTTGGAGTCCAATTCAAACAAGGAAGAGCCTCTAATCACACCTTTGCGCCTCTCCTACAAAAATTAGCCCGAAAAGATAAAGGATGGATGACAAAATGTCTGACTCAAGCTGGAAGAGTTGTACTTATTAAAACTTCCCTAACCCCTACCTTAAATCACATTATGCAAACACAAAATTTACCCGTCAAAGTCCACAAACAAATAGATCGTATCACCAAGAATTTTTTCTGGTGGCACGATTCATCAGTCAAAAAGCTTCATCCTATTGGCTGGGATAAAGTAACAAAACCAATATCCGAAGGGGGGGTTAGGTATAAGAAAAAGCAGTGATCATAACAAGGCACTTCTCATGAATAGAATTTGGAGTTTACATGAACAACAGAACTCCATTTGTGGAAGTCTTTGCAGTGAAAAATACCTCAACCAACAACCAATTCTACAGGGCATTGATACCATACCGTCTTCCTCCAGCCCTCAATGGATACAATTAGCATCCCTGGTCCCTATCATGCAACAACTAACTTTTCATCATATTGGAAATGGTTTATCAACACCTATAGAAGCCAATTGGATTCCCCACTCTCCAAACCTAGACCCAGTACAATGCTACCCTATCCGAAAGGTAGCTGATATCATTGATCCGATCTCTCATAATTGGAACCAAGAGAAACTAAACACCCTACCTAATCTTATAACCCAAAAAATCATAAACATTCACCTACCCCAAGATAGCCCCCAATAAAAAAATTATTTGGCTACACTCAAAATCAGGAAAATACACCACTTCATCGGGATACAAATGCCTAACCCATGGTCAAACTACTCAAACCCCCTACCACCTACAAAATTCTTGTGGAAGTTACCATGTCCACCAAAAATTCAGCTTTTCTTGTGGAAAGCAATCAATGAAGGTATACCAACCTTCTCTCTCTTACATCACATACATTTGACCAACTCCGACATTTTCCCCAGGTGCAACGCTAATCAGGAATCGGCAACCCACCTACTGATTCACTGCCCAATTGCGAATACATCTTGGAACACCTTACTCACTCAGATCTCAAACACACCAAACTCCAACTATAACCCCACATTCTCTTTAACACCTCAGACAACCATCTCCCAACTCCTACAACAATCAGCACCAAGATCTATCATATCTTCTGTCTGTTTTCTATTATGGACCTTATGGTTAGCCAGAAATGAACTGGTATACCGCCAAAAGCAAACAACATCAGAAGAAATCATAGCTTGGTCTCAAAAACAGCACCAAGAATATAGCATGGCAATAGAATCCTTACCTCCAGTGCTACCAGGAGACTCACCGGTACTTAACCACTCAAGAATTGACAAAAAGATCTCAACAATATCGGTAGGATGGTCAACACCAAACATAAATTAGATTAAGATTAACACAGATGGTGCGGCCAGAGGTGACCCGGGTTTCGTGAGTACTGGTTTCATTTGTAGGTATTCTGAAGCGCAAACTGTTTTGGCTTTAGCGCAACCTTTGGGAATTATGACTTCCTTAACTGCAGAAATTTGGGCTTTACTTTTGGCATCAAGAACAGCAACAGAAAGGCAATGGCCAAAAGTTTTATTTGAGACAGACTCAGAGAATCTTATGCACTTCATCACGTCCCCTATTGCCATTCCTTGGCACATCTCAGGGATGATTGAAGAAATAAAGAATAGAATCCGTCAGATTCCGCAGGTTGCTATACAACACAACTACAGAGAAGGAAATCAAGCAGCGGATGGCTTGGCCAATCATGCGGCAGATGGAAGTCAATTGGGAAACTTTTCAACCAAAATTTGGGATCACGCAATCCCAACTTTTATTAGTAAAATTATTTTCCATGACTCCGTGGGTACCACATACCCACGTCAAATTGTAATCTAATCCTTTTAATAAAATGCATGCTTCAAAAAAAAAAAATCAGAGAATGTCTAGATATTGACTTAGATGTGACAGTTCTCTCAGGTGAATCCAAGCTTTGAAAAACATCTGGTAATTTCTGACCTGGTACATTATTAGAGATAACATTACTATCCATAGAGTAAGATCACTATAAACACAGACTTATAAGGTCTTAAACGTGTTTGCCTGCTCTGATACCAATTGAAAAAGCGGGGGTCAAACAACCACACCCAATATTTCGTTTGGCAATCTGAATAGACAAACTCCAATATACTTTCAAGAAAATCAACTAGACAGTCAGACTCAATCTATAGAAAAGTATATCAAAGAGTTTATATCTCTGTTTCACAATGTAATCATCAAATCAAACAGATAGAAATCCGTGAGCCTGATTATTATGTGAAATAACTTGAACGGTACCAAAGACCAATGTTCAAGTGTCAATCAACATAATCAACAACCAAAGGTTGGATTCACAATTGATTGATCTTAACGCACAACCTGTGATATTTCTATTATATAACAAAATATAATGCGGAAAAGAAATAACACAGACACCAGAATTTTGTTAACGAGGAAAACCGCAAATGCAGAAAACCCCCAGGACCTAGTCCAGATTTGAACACCACACTGTATTAAGCCGCTACAGACACTAGCCTACTACCAATGAACTTCGGACTGGAATGTAGTTGAGCCCTAATCAATCTCACACTGATCAAGGTACAGTTGCGCTCCTTACGTCTCTGAACCCCGGCAGGATTCTACGCACTTGATTCCCTTAGCTAATTTCACCCACAACCAAGAGTTGCTACGACCCAAAGTCGAAGACTTGATAAACAAATCTGTCTCACACAGAAAAGTCTATTGGAATAGATAAATCTGTCTCCCACAGAAATACCTACGAGTTTTGTTACGTCTTTTGATAAATCAAGGTGCACATGAACCAATTGATAAACCGGACTTATATTCCCCAAGAACAACCTAGTATTATCAATCACCTCACAATAATCTTAATCGTATGGTAGCGAAACAAGATATTGTGGAATCTCAAACGATGAGATGAAGATGTTTGTGACTACTTTTTATCTTGCCTATCGGAGAATCAATCTCGAGCAAATCTTAGAGAAGATAGTACTCAATACGATTGAACATGGCAAGATCAGAACACGCAACTACAGAGAAATTAGTTGGGTATGGCTTCACAATCCCAATGAAGTCTTTAAGTCGTTAACCTACAGGGTTTCGTGAAAAACCTAAGGTTAAAGGAGAATCAACTCTAGTCGCAACTAGTATCATATAGGAGGTGTGGGGATTAGGTATCCCAGTTGCTAGAGTTCTCCTTTATATATTTTTCAAATCAGGGTTTGCAATCAATGTTACCTTGGTAACAAAGCATTCAATATTCACCGTTAGATGAAAACCTGATTAGATTCAAGCTAATATCTTTCAACCGTTAGATCGAACTTAGCTTGTTATACACAAATGAAATGTACCTTCATTTAGGTTTGAGTAACCATACCTAAACGTGTACACTAGGTTGGCTCAACAGTAGTTAACCGAGGTTAGATATATGAACACTCTCATATCAACCTTATTCATCTTAACCACAACTAGTTCAAATGACTCAAATGAAATTAGTTAAAGAGTTGTTCAATTGCTATATTCTCATAGAAGTATACAAGAACACAATTGAAGCAAAATCGGTTTGATTCAATCGAATCAATTCATGAACATTATAGCCACGGTTTGAAAAGAGTGCATTCCTTATTATATAAATGTATTAGTTCATGAACAAACCGATTTTAGAACTTTAACCTCAAGTATGCAAACGGGTACGCATACTTAAAGTAGCCGGTCTGAGTTTGGGTACTCCAGTATGCAAACGGGTACGCATACTTCCAAACACAACAGAAATTTCCGGACCCAAACCCTTTGCCAGTACGCGTACGGGTATGTGTACTTAGGTACTCGGAATTTCATAACTAACAGGTACACATACGGGTATGCGTACTATAGTTCCGGTCATGGATCACAGACATGCAAGAATGCATACTATGTTCATAATCCAATGATGGTTATGTGTTCTAAACTCTATTTCAATCATTGAAATTTTCTTAGAGGATGACAATAGCCATTTTCACACACTATTAGCATCAAAGCAATTTTCAAGTTATTGAAATAATCATAACGAAACATTCTAAGTCTACATCAAATGATTGTATCACATAAACCATGTAAGATGTTACTCGGCGATTTTCACATGATCATCTTTTGACTTTTTTCATGAATATAAGATGAATTTGGTTGAAGAGAAAGCTTACCAACACATATTTTCGAGAAATATGTAAGCGAGTTAAACTCAGCTCGAAATCTCAAATGTGTATAATCGAATACTATATAGTAATACGACTTTTGTCTCAATATAGGAGATAGAGTAGAAATAGACTTTCCGAGTGATAGATGAGTTTTAGTCTCCATATACCTTTTGTTGATGAAGTTCCACAAGCTCTCCTTAGTAGTTCTTTGTCTTCAATTGATGAATGTCGTGAAGTCTAATGCTCAACTACACAATCTATCCTAGTCCGAGACATCACTATAAGTAGACTAGAAATCAAGACTTATAGTTTTGATCACTAACATTGACAACACAAGCTTGAGATAGCAACGCTTGCGAGTTTGACCGAGCAGTGCTCTAACATCTTGACAGAAGGTAGTGGCGAGTGTTAAGGGACTGTCACAAAAGAAGTTACGTAATCCATTCACGGCATCATCTGCAAGTCGTTGGCACCTTCGAACACCTCATTGGTGTATTCATGCCCAACATCGACCCCTATTTCAATCCCTAAACACCAGAACTAGATGTTCAAGCGCTACAACAAATAGTGGCCCTTTACTTCTCTTTCATCGAAACCTTCCTCCAATTTGGACGACCATTTCTCCCTTTGTCCCTTCGGTTCACTCTCCATCCCTTTACTGTGTAGGGATTTCTCTCACCATAACCCCATAATTTCGTATCCAAAAGAACACTCCAACAAAACTCTATGTTCAATTATCTACTCTCAGTTCAGTTGTGCCCCTTTCTAAATCCAATTCTTTCAGCAAGAGTTACCTAGCAATAGGTAGGGTGGCTTGATTGAGCAAAAAGGAGATGGATCCTCTTTGCGGATGCCATACTGGCAATAACAACACGCAATTGAAGACATGGTTATCTGAATCAGTAATAGTGAGTTGTAGTTAATGGTCTAGTACTGAATTGTACTTTATTGTTGTATAATGGGATTGGTGAGATTGGGGGAAATTGATATAAATAGGGAGGATCTGTATTTTGAAAGCAAGCCCGGAGTAGCCGGTGCAAGCTGTAGTAGTAGTTTAGGTTTTGATTTTACTTTTGTTATGTTCTAAAAATCTCTGCTAGGGCAGAGATGAAACCCCTTTATTAATTAGAATTTCTCTTATTTGATTTTACTTCTTCTCCATGGAATTTTATTGAAAAACATGATTTAATCTCTAAATTCATAACAATTTACTTTCACCTTGTATGTGAAGCATCCATGGTAGTTAGAATAATCCTTTGTTATGTATTCAAGCTCTATGTAAACTGATTTAGTTCAATTTGTGATTACCTATGCCTTAAACAGATAGGTAATTTTAGGAATTGACATATTTTGCTGAGATTAAGTCACCATATTTGTTAGTGATTATATCACATCTTCAAGGTAGTTTGAGGCTAGCGTCTCTATAGCTCCTTGATCAAAAAGAGAACTAGTGTATCAAACTAGGGAATTTCTATGCATCTAGGTGGTGGATTCAAAGTCCTAGTTTATCATTGTACTGTTTTCAATCTTGCTTCTTTAGTATAATCATTAATCTCCTCGTCGTATCGACAAACACCGTCTCTAAATTAGTATTAGTAGAACCTTATAAATTTAGTTTCACCAATCTGACTCCCCATAGGATCGACCCGTATTTGCCACTGTCTGCATATATTAGACGCCGTGCGTTTGCGGTATTTTATAGTAGGTTTGTAAGCCTACCAGTGGTGTAACACAATTTTCCATACCAGCCTTAAGCTAACTCCCTTTGAAGCATTGTATGGATATCCTCCACCATATTTTTGGGTGACTGCTTCAGGTGTTGGTATTAGCTCAGCCGCAGAAGATTATCTACAACAAAGACAAGCTATGGATAAGGTTCTGAAAGGAGCGTTTGAGGAAGCTCAACATAGAATCAAGCATCAGTCTGACAAGAACATAACTGGGAAGGAGTTTAAAGTGGAAGATTGGGTGTACTTAAGACTACAACCTTGTAGTCAAACTTCAATACAACTAAGGAGGATCCTTAAACTTGCTGCTAAACATTTTGGACCTTACAAAGTGATTGAAAGGGTTGGAAAGGTAACCTATAAGTTGCAGCTTCCACCAGGATCCAAGATTCACCATACTTTTCATGTCTCTCAGTTGAAGGCCAAGTTGGGTCAAGGAATGCTTCCTCAAACTGCCCTATCAATTCTTGATAATAACAAGGAAATGAAGGTCACCCCCTTGAAGGTCCTAGCCACCAGGATAAACAAAAAGAGTAACCAAACTATTCCACAGGTACTAGTTCAGTGGGAGCACCTACTTCCTCAAGATTCCACATGGGAGGAAAAGGACTTCATGGCAAGCTAGTTTCCAAAGTTGATCCTTGAGGACAAGGATCTGGTGGAGTAGTGGTTATTGTCAAGACCCTAGTCGTATTATCCTGGTAGGAGTAAACTGTAAGGGCAGACCCCGTTACTATGGACACCCAAGCAGTAATTTTTGTTTAATTAGCTAGTAATTAATTTTGTTATTAGCCGTTGCTAATCATGTGGGGCAGTTGTGTGTGTCACACGAACTACTCTTTAGGGTTAGCTTATATATCCTTTCTGCTGTGAGTTGTAGACAGAAAATCATTAATCTAAAAACTCTTATCTTCTTCTTCTTCTTCCTTCTCAACCTTCAACCAAGAGTCGTTCTGCGCCGTTGTAGGGTAAATCCTTACACTGAGTTTCCGTAAAGTGAAAAAATAAACGGATACTCAGTCCCCATGTGATTTTTCTACGCTACAAAGCTTATCAGATCTGATCAACTTTGTAGAGCAGCTAAGGGATATCGTTACTCGAAAGCGATATGGAAGACCATAGCAATTGCATTTCGCTCGATTAACCATAGTGCTAGGCCTTAGGACTTGGCCTAACATACCAAATTAGTGCAAGGGTGTATTACAAATTTAGTAGGATTCTGGAGGAGCGTTACAAAAATAATAAAGTACAAGTCAAAAATAGACAGAAATCTGTGTCGGACGTGGCTCCTTCTATCATCTAAATTCTTTTCTTCTTTAGGTCTTCATTTTCTGTTTCTCTCCTTCAGATGGATTTCGAACAATCAGTCCATGAAATTCAGGCTTATTCTTGAAATTCACGGACAGATTTTTCGACTTCTTATTACCGTTTTTTACATAAATTAGATAGATTTTCTTAAGGTAATCCTAACACTTTCTCAATTTCTTGTACAATTATCAAAGTTTTTATCTTCTTCTCTTTATTATTTCCATATAATTGATTGTTTATGATATTAGGTTTCATTTTGATTCAGTCTCTATTTTTATTTTATTTTCAGTTCATGTATTCATTTCATATTCATAAATAATTTAAATTTTGTTCTGTTGTTAATGCCATGATTATTGTTTTTTTCGTTCAATTTTATCTGGTTGGAATTGCGGGAAGAATTTGAATTTGGTTGGATTCTGACTTTTCTTTGGGCGGGTTGTTCTTTTTTGTAGTAGTTGCTATCAAATTTGCGTTTTGAAGGTGTTTGAAATTTCTGTGTATGTTTTGGTAGGTTTTGAGGGATGGATGAAACCAAGAAAACCGAGAAACATCTCATATCCCCCGCTGCTTTCGTGGAAGGGGGAGTACAAGATGCCTGTGATGATGCTTGCAGTATATGTCTCGAAGCCTTCACTGAAAGCGATCCTTCGACGGTTAGTAATTTGATTTTCATTTTGTGTTTTTACGTTCAACTTTATACTTTCATTGTTATCTATGCAAGTGCCATATGTTGAAAGACTTGGTTGTGCAGTTTTCTTTCTTGTAATAGGTTCGTATTTCTATTGCACAGGTGACAACTTGCAAGCACGAGTTCCATCTTCAGTGCATCCTCGAATGGTAATTAATGACTTGTTTTCTGTTGTGCTCCTTTGGGTAACTGTTTTATTTATTTTGTTCCCTATGATATTTGTCACCCTTGTGGCATCACCTTGTTTACTGGTTACTCAGGAACTAGGCATTAGGTTGAAATCACATTCAGCTTGTCTTTGTTTCATCAACTATAGTTTCTTTGCTAGCATGCTGTTTTCACTCTCTCACTTATGTTGTTTCATTGCACATCTCCTCTTAGCACCTGTTCTCTGTTTGCTCAATTCATGTAGGTTTATGTTTGTGGCATGTTTTTGTACAAACTGTTGATATGTGTATATTCTTTTCGAGAACCACCTTGTCTTTTTTTTCTTTAGTTTGGGTAACTAAACCTGACTTATAGCATCCGCTATCGGATGAATGGAAACAGCTTCATTGATCTCTCTATCTCTCTCTCATTATTTCCCCCCTTCATTATGACCAGAATGATATGTTGGTGCCTCTTCAGACTGATGTTTTTCTAGTGTGAAATGTTGAGATTTTCCCCCTACATAAAATACGTCGTCCGTGCTGGATGAAACCTGGGAAGCTTTTAATGTAGATTGTGTTTTGCTTGCTAATTATCTACTCACGTGGCTGTGATGGTTAACTTATGATTACCTAACTGCCACTAGTCTTCTCATGAATGCTGAAATTATACCAACAATTGTGGCAAACTTGTTGCTCAGGGATTCAGCTTGTGCTGGGTTTGTTTAGACCATCATATAAAAGTTGAGATATGGTAATGCATTGCCATTCTGCTGAAATTTAGGTTTGCTGGAATCGGTACATTCTTAAGCTCCCACACTTTCAGATGTGGTTGAAATTTGGTCTGCCTGAGGCATAACACAGCTTCTTTAGCTTCCTTTTTAAACAAGAGCCATTTTTTGGTACTTTTGAAAGAAATTTAATTGATTAGAGTACTGGGAAAACGAATTGACAAAATTTTCCTCTTGCAGGGCTCAGCGAAGTTCCCAGTGCCCCATGTGTTGGCAAGCCATAAGCCTGAAGGATGCTACCAGGTTCATTGGCTCGTTCTTGTTCTCTTGTCTTAGTATTAAACTTATTTTTACCTGTTACTGATTCCGTGAAACTATTTGGCTTACTTGACCTGGCAGCCAGGAACTCTTTACGGCAACAGAGCAAGAGAGAATTTTCCAAC
Organism: Papaver atlanticum; assembly: GCA_023531105.1. Taxonomy (NCBI): domain Eukaryota; kingdom Viridiplantae; phylum Streptophyta; class Magnoliopsida; order Ranunculales; family Papaveraceae; genus Papaver; species Papaver atlanticum. The sequence goes on from JAJJMB010008334.1 coordinate 8,013,175, forward strand.
TTCGTCCATCCCGAAATGCCACAATATTTCATCATCCCACCTTGCGCAATTTTGACTTACCACATGTCTGTAATTCTATTCATAGTTTTACATTTCTCTTTGTAAAATGTGCTATCTCCCCACACATGAATCACAGCCTGCATCTCTCACTGCAGCTATCAGTAGGTGCAAACGATTCCGAACTTGAAGAGCGTATACTTCAGCATTTAGCTGCTGCTGCCGCAATGGGAAGAGCACATCATTTCGCCAGGAGGGAAAGCCAGCGGACATCTTCAAATCAAGGTCATTCACCATACATGGTGTTCTCCCCCAACTCTGACGTTGGTCCAAGTGGTCCTATTTCTGGCATTTCTTCCCAAAGAAGAAGAGAACATGAGCGAAATCCACTAGTAACTGGAGTTAGTCCATCAGCACCTCTTGTCCGGAATGGAGAAGAACCTCCTCAATCTGGATCGATGTTGCCTTCTGTTCAATCTGACCAGATTCCTGTCCAAGCGAGATCTAGCAATTTAGCCTCCAGCAGGCGACGAACCTCTTTCAACAATACGTATGCTTCATTGATAAAACTTAATTCATATACTGGTTTTTGGGAAGTATATCAGTTTCTGGACTAGATGTGTTAATTGGAGCATTTATTTCTCTCATCATTTTTTGGTGCAGTAGTTCTGCCAGCCGATCTTCCTCTATGAATCGAGATAGGGCCGGACCGTCTGATTTCCAATCGTTTTCGGAGTCTCTAAAATCTCGACTCAATTCAGTCTCAATGAGGTACATCTTAACTTCTCGACGGTTCCTCTTGGAGTTTCTTTTTTTCACCCTATGTTTTTATAATCTTTTTTTTTTAAATTAAAGATACAAAGAGTCAATCTCAAAGGGTACAAGAGGATGGAAGGAAAGGCTGTTCTCTAGGAGCAGTTCCATTAAAGATCTTGGTTCAGAAGTTACAAGAGAGGTAAACGCTGGACTTGCTAGCGTATCACGAATGATGGAGCGCCTTGAGACCAGGGAAAACAGTAGATCAACTGATTCCTCGGTATCAAACAACTTGGATAGGGAAGATACAGATCTTAGTAACCAAGGAGTTGGAGAAGGTCATGCTAACACCCCTATCAGTGATAGGAATACATCAGTTTCTTGTGCTGCACGTCCTGGTCCAGTTTAAGTTGTCCTCCATACCTCACAAATGACGCGTCTTCACCTTTTATCTTTCAGGTATGTGTTGATGTTGTGCTTGAATTGTTTTGCTACATTTAAATTACTGCAGGTTCATAATTTGTTACATTGAATGGTAATCCTAGTATTCACCTTTAATTAGTAAAAGTAAAACTATGTTTCTTCTATTGTTTGAGTTTTTTTAGATCAGCATGAGTCTACTGTACTTAGCTTTGTTATCTAGTACACATATGCTGCTGAATCTCTGAATTTGGTTTGAAAGGTTTCATTATACATTATTTAATTTATTTTGTTTGTTTTAGTATTTGTAAGACGTTTTCATGTCGTCATTATGAGAGTTGAATAGCAGTTGGGATGGATTATAAATCTGTTAGTTGCCAGTGAATTGCACTTGATATGCTAATAAACCCTATTATTCTAGAGTACCTACAGTAGACGGGTTATGTGCGTTTTATGATTTCCTTTGCAAATCATGCAGATCAGCTTCAACTTCAACTGAGTTAACGGGGTTGATGAAAAACTTTTTCTTTTTACCCTTTCTTTCATTTTTCCTTCTTTAGTCTAAGTTTTTCATGGTGAAGCAAAAAAATTCTTCGATATTCGTTGTTCTTTGTTTAAGTTTCAAAGGTATTGCTTTTCCTCGAGAAATATTTACCTTTCTTTTTCTGTTGCTTCTTTTTTCGTTAGCAACTTGGCATGTTTATTTGATTATTCATTGTGTATGGTTTGACAACCTTAACCAATTGGACACCTTCTTATTTAAACCAGTTGCGAGAGGAAATAACTAAGAGTGGTTCAATTCGGTTGTAAACATTTCACTGCCCTAATTGAAGCCTCTTGTCATTCCTGGAATGTCTAATTGTGAAATAGCTTATACTCTGCAGAATTGTGTGAGAAACCCATTATCATTTGGTTGTGGACTGTAATATAACTAAGTGATCTCTATGTGAGTAAGAAGTGTTTTTTTCTTTCTTTTATTTTACATGATCAATATTCGTGGTTAATCAAATATGCTTTGCTTGGTTCGGCATAGTAGGAAAATGAATGATGTTGTTTGGTGTCCCATTTCTCTGTTAGAGATATCCAGGTGACTGACAGAACATGTGTGCCATACTGTAGGTATCATAGTTCCTGTGAGGGACTTGTATACTATGTTAATCATAGTGTAGGCATGCAGATTTGATTCTAATAAAAAATCTTTGCACAGATCATCCTAATCAACCTCAATTTTGTCTCACTGTCTCTAAGATTCGTTTTTTTTGTTTCTGTTCGCTTTTCTGATGATCATATCTCTTATGAATTGGAAATGAACTTGATATAGTGAATTAAATAATTATTCTAATCTTTATGCTTAATTTTTCTCATATGTAAAAGTCATGCATATTTATTATGTTTTCATTCATATGAAAAGACTCAAGATTTTATTAAAGACGACACACAGACAAGTATAGTGTGCCTCACCTCTTACTCTTTTTGGGTTTTATTTTCTTCCAGGTAACTAGTTTCTTGCCAGGTTAACGGAAAGGAGATTCCGAGGGAGTCAACACAATTCTCATCATCTTCTCTATGATGCAGACAAGGAATTTGATTTGAAAAGCATTTTGATAGTTGTGGTCAGATTTGGATTGTATAAAATTATGTTTACAAACAAATTATAAAAAAAAAAAACTGAAAAAAGAAGCTTCCGCCCAGTCGAGTCATACATTTGTTTTTTAAGTTTCATATTTTACTTGTAAATTTGTTTATATAATCTGGAATTTGGTTACAAGTCTGTCTTTCTATGGACATGTGTGGTGTATGTATTAATGGTGCAGATCACATTTTAAGATATCGTGACAATAATTCATGAGCATAAGACATTAAGACCTATCAATTGAGATTAGGTCCACGATTTGTGTCGGGTGGCAGCTGTTCCTAGTGTTGTCATGAACCAACTATTTGCAAGTAAAATGGCAGCACCACCACTCGATCCGATTTTGGTGGGGTTTTTTATTTAAATGGTGCAGTTTTTTAGTATCAACAAACTCAAAGATGCTCATACTTCTGCTTCTTTCAAGTTGCATTATGTGGTTGGATGTTCGCATCAACACCGGGGTAAATGTTGTTTCTCCAAATAATTTCATCATCTCTGTGAGACCAGAGAAGGGTGAAACTAGAAATTTAGAACCTGAAAAGGATGAATTATTTGATGTAGTTGACTTAATAATTGATCAGCTCCATTAGTGGAAAAGTAATTGTTGGGATCCAAAGAATGCACGGAAAGTACCATGCATAATTAACTGGACCTGGCTCACTCTCACTGTCGGACACACTCATTCATTTTCTTGAAAAGAATATTTTGTGATTGTGAGTGTAATTTGTTTTATTAGTTCCAATGAAAATGCAGATTAAAGATAAACTAATCAAATTAATTAGCACTTTTAGATTAGAAGATCCACATGATCTCAAAATTTTCCATTTAGAGTTGAGACATGATAAAACGAAAATGTCAACCACGAATGTTGAATACTACTACTCCCACCGTACCCCATATATATATATATATATATATAGGCGGAATAGTTAAAATATTTTAGATTAAGAAACTCTTTTGATTTTATAAATTTTTATGTTTTTCCTATTTTATCCTTAATTATATTCCCAATGTTAGAGACATACACTCAATTATGATGATTCCCAAACAAATAAATAAGGGTAATATAAATAAAAAATGGTTTTGAAATTTGGACTCCACCTATATAGTAGTACAGGAAAAACTGAAAATTTTCCGCCTATATAATAGATACCGAGGAAGTACTTAAGTATGAAGATCAATAGGCAATTATTCACCTCATTAATGTCAGTGTCTTCTTTTCTACTTATTTTTTCAATTTGACCAAATTATTATTGCTAGGATACCTTGTAAGCAAGTACTGCTGAAAGTTTTATTGTAGCTGCTGCGGCGCTGCCTGCTTACATTTGGATACTCAAATCTTAGAGAGGCGAAGTAACTAGAAATGATATGCAAATTTGAGGGATTTCCAAACCTTGACATTACTGTTTGTCAGAATTACTTGGTTTAAAGATTTCTTGGTCAGAAAATTTAGTTAGCAAATTACTTTCACCTCTGTCCCAAGAAAATTGTATTTGCATTTTTCATTTGCTTAATTGCTTGCAAATTGGTCGATCCAGGCAAAATACTCAACATTTTAAAACTAACTGAGGACAGGTGACCTTCTTGCTATAGGATGTGTCTTGTGCATGACTAGCTGCTCATTTACTAAAGTACTAACAAAAACTTAGAATGACGATAAAAGCTAGAAGGGTCGCATATATATTAGGTATACTTTGTTTCATCTCTTTCTGTTTGTATTATTTTTAATTTTCGGTTGAGGTGACCATAACTTGAGTGTATCCATCTCGAGAAAACAATGAAGAAAATGGAAAAAGAGCTATAAAAGTACATTAGAAGAACATAGGGTATTTCAGAGAAAGAACAAAAACTAAAAATGGGATATGATATGATTGAATTCCTCCTATATAATAATAATATGACATTGAAACCACTAGTATCAACTCCTGTCTTTATAGTTATGAATGTAATTTGGTAGGAGGAGAATGAATATTAGAGGAGATGTATGTTAAGATGTCTATTTATCTACCAAATCCTGATTTTAAGTACACACAAATATAGACTCTATGCACCATGCTTTCATGGTTAACAATTAAGCAAATGCAATTCAATGCATTGCCTTTCAAAGAAAGATCCGCAATATATGTATGGTGCACATTGATCTTATAGTAATTTACAATTATTGCGAGCCTTGCCAGTTAGGACTATACACCAAGAACAAATTTAAGTCTAGTAGGAATCTGTCAATTGGATATTCAGCACCATATAGTTTTGTGACGTATTGGAGTTATTGGCATCATAACCGACCGAGTGACCGACACAAATGCATGCATGGTTTGACGAGTTAGTCAGGTAGGTAACTCGGATCAGCTGGTTAACTAACGAAAAATGGAAGTCGTTGTTCCTGTAGGAGATATGTCATGGTCTATCAAAAAAAAAAAGACTGAGACATTTTAGCTGCTGCTCGCATTGAAGCTGTTGCTATATACACGAGTGTGTATACGCGACTCTAAAATGTCGGTGACCGGTCACTTCTACTGTTTGGTTGAACTAAGTAATCATACCACACAAACTCTTATTGGATTCTCTTTGCTTGTACTTCTCACTATTACTAATCTTTACTTTACTCCTTATCTGAAGGGAAAGGTAATAACACCAACTCCAATGCTAATTAACCAGAATCAATCATAATACTAAGATGATTAGGTTGGATACTAATGACGATGCAGTATATTGTATATGTGTGTTGATGAGTCAAAACTAGAGTGCTAATGAAATTCGAATTCAATTCAAGTATACCAAGTATGAAATATCAATTATATTGCAACTAATGTGTCAATGAAGTATCCGTGTAATGTTTAACATTATCGACTTCTACTACTTCCGTTTCAAGAACATAGGCTGATTCATGTATAAATTACACGTGAAACCACCCTTTAATTTTAAAACGGAAGGAATATTATTTCTTGGAAGCCGGCAATTATACCCAAAAAGGAATTTGATCAAGTGGTACTTCATCCTTTAATTGGTAAGTCATGTTATAATCTTCCACAAATACTTAATATTAGCAAAGGCTTATTTATTAAACACCTTACTAAACTCTGCACCTACATTATAATTTATAAAACAAAAAATTAGTCCAAAAAAGCTCAATTATAAAAACAAAAAAAAGCAAAGACAAAAAAAAAAAAAAATCTAGTCTTGACTCTTGAATAATAAAATCATTGCAACCATATGTTAGGTGTAATAGGATCAATAATTTATATTAAGGGTGCCGCCTAATAACTACATTAGAAGACCTTCTTTGCAATCAAATGGTGAGATGAAGGCCGGAAAACTTCACCCTACTCTCTCTCTCACAGTAAACTAGCATAATTGCCTGCCGGCGAATTTTACGAATTGTCGGCAAATCGATCGTGTTGGACCACTTAATCAACACACTACTTTGTGTTGCTGTGACTGATGTTTACTCTGTGTGATTCTTTAAGACATGTAGGGTGCTCATTCCCACTAGCACTTCAAACTAAAAAGAGTATAGTGAAAGATCAAGTCAAAAAAAAAAACATGAAAAAGTTATAAGTAATAATTCATTTTATGGTCATAAAAGTAAGAAAATAGTCGTAGAAACCGACACTCATAGGAAGAAGAACAGTAGAAGTACACCAAAGAACCAAACATCCAGCCTGTCTTGAAAAGCGCAAGAACTGACCTTCTCTGGACTGGGACAGTAGATTCATTCTCTTATTCTCTTCTACTCCACGTGTTTCTATCTCAGTTTCTCAACTGTAACTCCGTTTTTTACCCGCCAGTTTTAGGATTTACTGATCCTAATAATACACAACTTTTGGTGTTTCTCTTCCTGATTAAGTAATGATCATCATTAAGATAAAAGATTAGTGTAAAGCTAAACTTACCTAAAACCTTCTAGAGAAAAATAGATATTATTATTATTAGAAGAACAATACCTATAAATCACTTCTGATTCTTTCCTCTGCAACTCTTTAATTCCTTCTCTCTCTCCTTATTCTCTCTGGAAGATTTTTCGTTATGGATTTCCAAATCCATGGCGTTGTTTCTAAAACTATATTCTCTGTTCTTACATTCCTCTCTGTTGTAGGTACAATCTATGCAAGTACATTACCAGTAAATTCATCAAGTAGTGTTCAGATTAATTCGAATTCAGTTCTTGTTGCACTTCTAGACTCTCATTACACTGAACTCTCTGAATTGGTTGAGAAAGCTTTGTTGTTACAGACATTAGAAGAAGCTGTTGGTAAACACAATATCACCATCTTCGCACCAAGAAATGAAGCATTAGAAAGAGATCTTGATCCTGAATTCAAACGATTTTTGCTCGAACCTGGTAACATCAAATCTCTTCAGAAGCTGTTGATGTTTCATATCATCCCTAGTCGAATCGGATCGTCCGAGTGGCCTTCTTCGTCTGTTAACGAGTCAACTAGGCATCGAACTCTCTCAGCTCATGAACATCTCAATTTATTCACGAGAAAAGATTCAACCAAGAAAGTCGATCGTGCCGTGGTGATTCATCCCGATGTTGTAATTCGTCCAGATGGTGTCATTCACGGAATTGAAAGGCTATTAATTCCACGATCCGTACAAGAGGATTTTAACCGTCGTCGTAGTCTGCGTTCAATCTCTGCAGTCATACCAGAGGGTGCACCAGAAATTGATCCAAGAACAAACAGGTTGAAGAAAAAAGCAGCACCGGTCCCAGCCGGTTCACCACCGGCTTTGCCGATTTCATACGCAATGGCACCTGGTCCATCACTAGCACCAGCTCCAGCACCGGGTCCAGGAGGACCACGCCACCATTTCGATGGGCACAGTCAGGTTAAAGATTTTATTCAGACTCTATTGCATTACGGTGGTTACAATGAAATGGCTGATATTCTTGTAAACTTAACATCATTAGCAACTGAGATGGGTAAATTAGTATCAGAAGGTTATGTAATTACGGTGTTAGCACCTAACGACGAAGCGATGTCGAGATTAACAACAGATCAATTGAGTGAACCTGGTGCACCAGAACAGATAATGTATTATCACATAATACCCGAATATCAAACTGAGGAGAGTATGTATAACGCTGTGAGAAGATTTGGGAAAGTTAAATATGATACTTTGAGATTGCCACACAAAGTTGTTGCTCAAGAAGCTGATGGGTCTGTTAAATTCGGCAATGGTGATGAATCCGCTTATCTGTTTGATCCTGATATCTTCACTGATGGTAGAATTTCAGTTCAAGGTATTGATGGAGTCCTATTTCCTCCTCATGATAAAGAAAATCAACCCAAGCCTGAAACTGAAAAGACTGTTCAGTCTACCAGTAAAAAGATTTCAGTCAAGCCAAGAAGAGGTACATTATTTCAATTTCTTTCCTTTAACTTTGATTAATTCTGTTTATCGTGTTACAATACGCAAATAGTTTAACGCGACATGATTAAGACAATTTACGTTATTAGAAATTTGAGGACCGTAAGTTGATTTTTGTCCGTACCCTTACTATTATTGACATTATTAACCTGTTTTAGATTGCGTTTTTGTTAAAATCTGCCTAGGAATTTTGATTAAAACTGAAAACATGTTTAAGCATCAAGAGACATAAGTTAATAATACAAGTGGGATTCCCTTCCCATTTCCCCACCTTACTATATTCCAGCTAATTCCGGTGTTTTGGATTGTCGGTGTGATGGTGGTGGTGGTAGGTCATATATGATATTTGTGAAATGCGCTTCTTTTCTTCTTTTACAGTGGCTTTTGCCTTTAGCTGGTTGTGTTTCTTTACCAGGTGTCTATCTATAATATGCATGACTTCCCTTTCTACCTGTTTTGCCTATCAAGCGTAGTGTGTGATGGGGTTTATCTAAGTTATAACTTACAACCCTAGTTTCTAGTTTTTCTACCGATTAAAAAAAAGTAATGTCTGATTCGTTATCTCCATATTCAAGTCTCCAAATAGTGTCATTATTCTTAAGAAAAATATAATTCTTGTGCATGATAATATTATTGTATAAGCCACTTGCGCCAAGTTAAGGGGGGTTTGCACTTTTACAGCTGGTGAACTGGTCCTTTTAAGTCAACTGATAGTAGTTCTCTCCGACAATGAAATAAGAAGAAAAGTCCACTACTAGATTCTTGCCTTGGTTTCTCTGTGTTGCCCTTGGTTTAGTCTAGCTAGGATGGCCAGTGGCTCGATAATAGACTCTGGTTGATCAGATACGAGGATTTTTGAAGGAGAGGGGTCTGGACTAAGTTAATTGGCATCAGAAAAGGTGATTAGTTTGCTGGTAAAGAGAAAGATTTCATGACGATGAAAAGTTAGATTATACGGTGAAAATAACAGAAATGGAATATATACGGAGAGAAAAAGGACACAGGAAAATCCAGGTTGGGAAGGCTGCTAATAATTAGAGAGTAAAAATGATTCTCTGCCGACAAAAACTTTCTAAAATTATAAACTAAACCAGTAGTATTTAGAATCCTTTCTTACTGACATGATTTTGTTTTTGTTTTTTTTCTGAAAATTTATTTACATAAAGAATTAATGGATAAAAATTATAGTACTACCGTAATAGTTATGAACACGCACATAATAGTGATATTACAGTACTTTTGGTGGTATAATACTTCATGAACTTAATTAATCTTGTTATGTTATGTAGGGAAATTGTTGGAAGTAGGTTGCGGGATTCTATCGGCATTCGGCACCGACTGCAAATAAAATCACCAAAAGCAACATTTCTCGAAGAGCAAAAGGTAGAAACGGAACAAACTTTCTTACCTTGATATTTACCTTCATATACAGTGTAAATCATGTCCATGTTGACCTTGGCTCTTGACAAAAAAACAAACATTGATGAAGACGAAGAAGACACTAGCACCTAACAGCTTTCTGGACCACTGATTATCATTTTTCAACAAAAAGAAAAAAAAGACTCAACAAGAATGGTAGAAACTCTCAAACTAGAAAATCTTTAGCATTAAGTTCACCAAGAATTACACTATCCTTTGATGTTCTTTTGATTAAAACATCACTTACTAAGTAATGACAAAATTTCCAATAATTATTTTTACGTATTAATGGACGTATGGTGTTAGGTTTCATCAAAAGATTTAGGGTGATGGTCCCCCGAAATTTGTACCTTCGGTCGTCCTCGTGGAGCCTTATTTAATGCAGTTGGTTTAGTGATGGAAACCATTAAATATGTATATACCAACATACTAGCTTTTATTGTGCATATATGCATAGAAAAATTAGAAATACATTGGTCTTGATTCGCTGCTGATACTGATATTTCATTTACTTTTGCAGTTGCATTGAAGAATCCAAGATACACTAAAAGCTAGCGAAAAAAAGAGTGTACAAATTGTGTCTTATGAAAATGAAGATTTGCCCACCATCCAACCCGAATAATTGGGTGTTTAGTGGGGTTCTACGAATTTACATATTTTGGATTTTCACTTTTTTCCTCGATTCCTGTTGTTCTTTTCAGTGACCACTTGTACGTATATGCTATACTACAGTGGGGAGGAGGACAATTTGATAATTGGGATGGAGGGAGGGAAAGGAATAGAGTTTAGGGCTTTCATTAGTTTTTGTTAGGAGTCATGTGAAGGAGGAAATAGTACAACAAAATACCCCATGTTTATTATTCTCACTCATATTTTGTGTGCAGATATAATGGTAATTTATAAGAAATTGCGTTCTACTGCTTGTAGAACTGTTTGTGGAGTTTTTAAATTTCTGAGCTGATTGCTTAGGGTATTCGGGGAAAGAGAGACTGTTAGTTGTGTGTGTGTGAGGCATTTATTTGTTTATTTTGAGTGTGTGCATGCATTTAATCAATAAGGAAGGTGTCAGTCAGTTTTTGGCCAGTTGTTTCACGTGGATTGAAGTTTCTTCTTTCATCCCTGATTCCCTGTTGCAATAATTTATGCACAATTAAGTGTCAATAGAAGTTAATGTCGTTAAAAACCTAGTTCTAGGCTTGTAGATCACAGAGTATTGGGTTGCTCTGCATGCCATTCTGATTCCGTTGTCTGGTATCTAGCATTCATTTGATGTTTTCTCGATGGAAGTAATAGTCTGTTATGGATTTAATTGCGACCAATCAATTTTGAAGTAACACCAATATTGGAAGGAAAAGAGGTAACAACAGATCACAAACAGTGTACGTTAACTGCGAACTAGGGCTGTCTAGCGGTCCGCTAGTTCTCAATTGATCCAGAATTCCAGATCAAAGTTTCGGGAGTTAGATACGAGATTTTCCCTGCTACTACTTTTGATTATAACTAAAATTACCGGAGATAATAGAAAATAAACTGTGCACGGAATTGTGATCCAGTGAATGGCCTATTAAAATTATAATCTCTGCTGATCATAGCCAGATTAATAGCTAAATAGTTTTCTTTGTTATCGATTACTAGATGTGCACCCGTGCGCTGCACGGGTTCAGATTGGTTGCCCTTAAAATTACATAGCCCGTGCAGTTTATCTAAATTTGGGATATTTTTAAAACCCATGTAATTATTATTATATATTCTAAATTTTGTAAAGCAATTTTCTATTGGTCTAAATATTCTCTGTGGGACCCAAAATTCTAGAATTTATTATTATATTTTCTATTTTTTTTTATAACAATTTACTATTGGTCTAAATATTCTCTGGTGGGGCCAGAAGCTCTAAAAAGAGAGCTTGATTCAACTTTTAACCACAACAGAAGAAATTCACCTGAAATCATATTATTAATACTCTATACGGATCTCAAAAACTTCCTTTCCATCATACGTCTGATCAACTTTATTATGTGGCAAGAATTTGATCCGAAGTCCAATCTGCTACCTAACTCTGCTGCCAGTTATAAGTTGTTGTTGCTGCTTTTAGTTTCATATTAGAAGATTTGAGCCCTTGCTTCTCTGCATCGACCTGTATAATCATAAAGAATCAACCCCGTTCCAACAATGTTAGTTACAATATTTAGCATAGTTGTTACATTTATTTTTCAGGGTGAAAAGCATTGGTTCCTTCCAAATTGATTTTGAGTTCAATTGTTTTGCTATGTGCCTCATCTCTTGTATATTCCATATGTGTATGATTAGTTTTATTTATGGCTCTAGTAGCATTGTGTATGTTTATAAAACTTATAATCTCCTTTTCAATGCTTCTTGCATTTGGTTTGATGTTCTGAAAAGCCGGGTTGTATCTGGCTTTCCATATATGCCATAAGACAGTGGCACACATCTCTGGGCACCCAAAAAGACCTTCTATTTTTCTTTTATTTGTTAGAAGGTAGGTGAGCCAATTATGAAAATCAACCTTTTGATTGTAAACACCATATGGGTGATACTGAAATTTCTGTCAAACCTGTTGGACCAAGGGTGAATATTCTTTTTTGGTGAGATAAATATTCTTTTTTGGCAATTACAGATTTTGTAGATGGTGTCTATATAATTTAGGATCCTTCCAACCCTTTCTCATGTAGGTAAAATTGATAGAGCAACTTTCCATGTAAACACTTTGATGGATGGGGTGGTTCTTGAGTTCCAAATAGCCATCCAGTTTTTCTTGTCATTGGTCCTAGACCGACTCATAATGGTCATCTTTAGTTAGTGTCCAAGTAACTTTATCAAGATTTTATGCAAGCATTCAAGATTTTGTTAACAATCCTATCGTTAAACATATTGTGTATGAGAGGCCTATTCCGCTGAGTATTGTTGGATAGTAAGTCAGATACCTTCCAACATTTACAGTACAATTTTTTGGTACTGGAATTGGAGTCTCCAATCCTTTAACCTAATTATTCTGCCAAATTTTTATTTTAGATCTTGTACTTACTTCCCATTTCCCAATTCTCTGGATGTTAGCTATGTCTGAAAGGATTCCTTTCCAGACCCATGAGTCAGTAGGTTTAGGAATGTTTTGACATATACATTATGCCCTCTTCACCAAAGTATTTAGCTTGCATCACTTGAGCCCTCAGAGTAATAGGTTGTTCCATCATTCTCCAGCCCATTTTGGAGATGATGGGACTGTTGAATTTTTCAAGGTTCAGGAAACCCAGGTTACAGACATCAATCCAAGCTTCATATAGGTTCTTTTGGATTTCACATCATCCTTACCCCAGAAAAAATCACTTTGGATTTTTTTCATTTCATCAGTAGTGGATTTTGGAATTTTAAAAGTGCTCTTCTGATAATTAGCCATTGTAGAAGTTACATGTTTAATCAATACCATTTTCCCAGCAGGTTTATGGTTGTGTTGTTCCAACCAGCCATTCTATGTTTGATATTTCTATGACAGGATAAAAATCTTTTGTTTTTAACTTGTAGTTGCAGGAAATCCTACAACCTACACTCAAGTGATACTATGAAGTAAATCTAAGACATCATAAGAAAACCTCTAAGTCTTTTTATTTAAAGTTAGAACAAATACAAATGAGATATGAGAAAACCCCAATTTAGAAAACAAAACAACTTTCTCTCTCCTAAATTTCTCACCAAAACTTTCAAAAAAGGTCTCTCCCTCTTACAATGGCTTCTTGTCCCTTTTATATGGGTTACATAGTGGAGGACAGCTAATAAAGCCCCTAATTTCGGATCTGGGAGGGCGATAAGATCGCCCTTCCTAGTAATCTTCGCGTTGGCCTTTCTAATTACCGCGCTGATCTTCACATGTTTGGTGTGACTGGGTGACTTCATTGCACTCGTCAATAGTAGCATGATGGGCACGGTATATTCGCCTATTACCAAAACGATCTTTTAGCACTCTTACTGGTTGTGCGGTATTTTGCACCCACATTTTGCCTCTTCTCGTATTGTTCTTTCAAAGGAGATGACGAATAAGAGAAGTATCATTCTTCCGCATCAACCTATCTCTTCGTGTTCTTCACATCTACCGACATTTCTCCGGGTTTTCCGCATGACCGTCTACACGTATTGACCTATCATCCTGTCGACTGACATGTCTTTCTTTCTGACCGGCTACCTCTTTTCGGTGGTTTTCCTATCTTAATAACTGTGGGGTGGAGAGAGATTTTTCTTTACTTTTTCTTCTTTTCTTCTCTGTAAATTTTCTTCATCTTCCTAAAGCTCCCTTCTGCGTCGATCTTTTTCTGATCCATGGATACACTTTTTAGGTTAGTAGGCTTTTCATATATCGTTATTGTTCTGCTTAAACCTTCGTTTCTCTATATTTTACTTCTGATCTTCCATCCTTTCTGTTGCTGCTGCTCTATTGTTATTCATCTTTCTACTGTTGTTCTTCGTATTCCCATACTGTTTTCTGTTTCAGCAAAAAATCTTCATTTGGCAAACTGGTCCTTAAGGTTTCAAACCCTAAGTCTTCTTCGGGTTTAGAAGATGGCGAATCTCATAAAAGGAAACTTTCGCGCAACAAAGGAGTAAGAAATATGCTTTGTTTAACTTTTTCGGCTTTGAGAAAAAACAATATTGTTGCCTCTGTTTCTTATCTGTTTTGTTGTGTGAAGGATACTGAAGGTGAAAAGCAAAGGGCTAAGAAGTCTCGTCACGCTTCCAGAATTGACACGACTGTTGATATGCCTGTAATCTCTTATATATTTGGTGGCGATGTTCCGCTGCCTCAGGCTTTAGCCACGCCTATTACTACCAGTGCTGGTTTTATCGCTCATTCTTCTTCTGCTGAGCTACGGAATAGTTCGCTTTCTGGGGATGTTACCGCATCCGTAAAGGATAATGTCGCTTCTAATCCTGAGAATGTTACCGCCTTCTTAAAAAATGATGCTTCTACTTCTCCCAAGGATGTTTCCGCTCCTGTTTCGTCCCTTACTATGATTATACCGCCTATCCTTGAGACTTCTCCTACCGATGATGACGCAGGAGTCGATTCTGGAGTTAAACTATTGTTGGAGGTTTTTAATGCTGCTATTTCTTCCGGTGACAACCCCTTTCGATCTCAAGTTTGTGACGCCTTCACTAAGTTATTGTGTGAACCTCCTCCCAAGTCAACCAGGCACGAAATTTTCTCTCAGTTAGACCCAAGCGTTAATATCTCCCTTGACCGTTTGGTACGTGCTCTTGTATCTATCTTTTCTTTCAGTGTCATTTTGTCGCGCTCTTATGTTCTTTGTTATTTTCCCTTAGGAATCACGCCGTCGTCAGATCCAAGTTGAGGGTTTTTCTGAGTCTAGCGCTACTATCAAGGAGCTTTCTCAACAAGTTTCTAAGCTGCAGGGTGAGGTGTCTGCTCTGAAAGGGGATCTCTTGGCTAAGTCTGTTGTGGTTGAAGATCTTCGCTCCAAAAATAAAGAACTCAAAGGCAATGTGCTTTCCTTTACTGTTGATTTTGTTTTTACCACCTTCACTTTCATCTTTTAAACTGCTCGCACATATGTAAAGACTTAAACCAGAAGCGCGTTATGGAGAGGTTTAGTTATCAACATTCTGATGAGGATGGTTGTACTGATAATGAGAGATTGCAGAGTCAACTGAACCAATTAATCAATAACCATTCGTACCTGCTTGACCAAATTGATAATCTAAAAAATGATAACCTTTATCTGTGTAACCAATCCGATTTTCTGGGTTCTCAAGTAACCAATATTTCAGGATTATTGTATAGTTCTGATTTAAGAAATCGAACCCTGTCAGATGAAAAACAAACCTTTGCTGAAGAGAAGCGTTCTTTTATGAACGAAAAGGCGATGTTTACTCGCCAATACCTTATTTTACAGAAGACTTACAATAGCCAAAAAGAATCTCTTCTCGTGTTGAGAAGTCAGCCCGATGAAGAGGTGAAGAAATTAACTATGGAGAATGAGAAGATTATGCAGAGTAAAATAAATGTAAGTGTAACTATGAACCAACTCCGAGAGCAGCACAAGCAGCTAGAGGTTTCCTATGATAAATTGGTAAAGGAGAATAACGCTCTGTCTCAGAGCGAGCAGAGGTTCAGATCCCGCCTTCAAGGTTTAGTTGGTGATGATTTTGATAAGTGTATGGAGGTGATTAAAATAGCGGGCTTGCTTTATCCCATCATCTTATTTCACAGAGGGAAGGTAGTCGTGTCAAGCTGGCTGCCTCCGTTTCTATCCTAATTTGAAATTTCCTTACTCGTCTTTTAATTTTATCGCCCTTGTTTTAATTCAAATTTTTACGCCTTTGTAGCATCTGATGAGTCGCATCAACTCGTCATCAAGAAGTTGTAGTCTGATCTTTCGAAGGCGCGGAAAGAACGCGATGATATCTCTTTGAAGCTTTCCTCGTCCCAGAGTGACGCTGAGGTTAAGTTAGGTAAGCTGAAAAGAAGATGTTCTTATCTTCATAGAATGATGGAGATCACCGTAGGGAAAACTAATAAGAGTGTTGAACGTGATCTTTTTGTTAAATCCAAGACCCTTGCGGACCAAATCTATGAAGATTTGAAAACTTCACCGTCAAGGAACATCCTTATTACAGATCCTCCCTGTTTCTATGCACCAAAATGTAATTGCAGGAAATCCTACAACCTAGTGATACTATGAAGTAAATCTAAGACATCATAAGAAAACCTCTAAGTCTTTTTATTTAAAGTTAGAACAAATACAAATGAGATATGAGAAAACCCTAATTTAGAAAACAAAACAACTTTCTCTTTCCTAAATTTCTCACCAAAACTCTCAAAAAATGTCTCTCCCTCTTACAATGGCTTTTTGTCCCTTTTATAGGGGTTACATAGTGGAGGATAGCTAATAAAGCCCCTAATTTCGGATCTGGGAGGAAGATCGCCCTTCCTAGTAATCTTCGCTTTGGCCTTTCTAATTACCGCGTTGATCTTCACATGTTTGGTGTGACTGGGTGACGTCATTGCACTCGTCAATAGTAGCATGATGGGCACTTTATATTCGCCTATTACCAAAACGATCTTTTCGCACTCTTACTGGGGAGAAGTATTGTTGCTAGAGAAAACCCCAGATTTGGCAAAATTTATCATTTTGGCAAAGAAACTACTGAACTGGGCTATAAGATTTAGCAAATTGTCAGCCTCATTTTTTTTGCTTCGCAGAAAATGATGCAATTATCTACAAATAACAGGTGACTAATATGTGGTGTTTTTTTTAACAATTTTCCTACCATGCAATTTTCCTTCTTGCTCATCTTGCATCAGGATTCTAGAAAATACTTTCATGCAAAGAATGAAAAGATAAGGGGATAAATGATCCCTTAGAGAAGATGGGAACTGAACTTTTGGTATAAAAGACACAAAAGTGGACTTCATCTACCTTAGCATATACCCAGTTTCAAATAAAAAAATTAAAAAAAAATTGCACCAGTTTAATTAGGTCCTCACCAATAGCCTCCCGATTTTCTTGGAAGAAATTTGAAGGGAAACCATTTGGACCAGGGCCTTGTTTCCTTAAATAACAAACATGACAACTTTTATTTGACTAGGATGGGGTTTCTCTGAAAGAATTTCATTTTCCGTGGACGGCTAACCTTGGACGATAACGGTTATTTGACGGATGAATGAAGTAGTTAATCAAATGTATGGCTAAAAGTACCAATGAATAAAAAATAAAAGTCTAAATTTCAGCATTATTTCTTAGATTAAGTTATAACTTTCAGATTAATTTATAATGTTGCATCCTTTTTTACAAGATATAAACTTAGACGCTGAAAACTATAATATACAAACTTTAATAAAAATCTCATACAATCTTTGGTCTCCCGTTTATCTTTATTTGATGTAACTTTCATTTGATGTGCTCTTGAGAAGATCTTCATTGGTTCTTGTAACTTCGGTCGTTAACCTTCAAAACCTGACCTCTTCTTTGCCTTTTAACAACATATTTCATGGGTTAACTTTTAAAATTTCTTTCCCGTTTCCCATTCTTTATTTTTTCAAACCATCAAATATTTTTTCAACACCAGCTTCAAGTTTGGCTTCAGAAAAATCACTATATTGGTGTTGATTGGTGATTTGGGATGCAATTTGAGTTGCAATTTGAGATATTTATACTGGGAAATTTAGAGAAGCTAAAATACAAATTAGAAGAAATTTTAATAGAGTAGAGTGAGTCTGGGCGTGAATTGAGTATTTGAAAGTAGTTGTAATCTATAGGTGTAAAAATATAGTAGTTTTATGATTATGGGGATATAACCTCGAACAAGGGACAAACTAGAGGGCTACCTGGTCTTTTAGCGCATGTAGCCCTCTGGCCCATGTCTTAATTTTTGTTATTTTTTCATGAATCCTGTTTTGAGGCATACCTATTGGTGTCAAAATAGGGTCACTAGGTACAAAAACCCATTACCCTTTATCCACTCTTTTTTTATAATGGCAATTATGCCCTTACTTAATTAGCGTTAATGATTATGATTAGATCTTAATATTAATGATTAATTAACAATATTAATGATTGATTAAAATTAAGTTATTAGTGGTAAATTAGCTTTGAAATCATATTTATGTGAGAGAGTTATGTTTTTTGAGAGGAAGAAGAAGAAGTGGAAAAAAACACTTGGTTTTTGAGATTTTAGTGGTTAGAAGTGACCAAATTATGTGATTCAAATCAGATTCACGGGTATAATTGTAGAAGATATTTAATCACCATTTTTTAGGTTGAATTCTTTAAAAGAATTGAATTTTAATTTACAAACTTTTTTGAATGTTCAGTGTTAGATTTGGCTATAGAATTACTAGCCGTATCTTGTTAGGAAGAACCGTTCGGCTGATATTTCTAAAGGCGAACCTAAGTGTATAGAAAAATCATTTGACGTTCGGCTTATTCGAACAACAATCGTAGTTGACCGAACTTGTACTTTGTAGTTTCAATATCATCCGAACTTGTTCTTCTTCATTATAAACTGGGTTCGGCTGAAAACGTGATATTTCAATATCAGCCGAACTGTTCTTCTGAAACATTAAAAAAAACGAAGAACAATGATATGGGTTCTGCAATGCGGATCTAAATCTCTTGCTTAACGCTCCACACGACTCATTTTGTAGTTGTAATTTTAATCAATGATGAAAGATTTATGAACCAACAATTAATCGCCGACAAAAAATAAAATCAAAATGGTTTAATAATGACTAGGTTAGGTTAGGAATGAAAATAATTTCTTATTTTGATTATTTTAGGTTTATGTTTTAAATTTAGGTGAAGGTACTTAAGTAATTTAAAATAATTAAGGATGACTTAGTAATCTACACAATGCCAGGACACCCCTTATAAACCCACCCTAGATAGGAAATTTATTTTGTATGCCTCAAAACAGGTTTCTTTTTCATTGTTTTCGCTTGACCACTACCCTTATTAGGCCAAGCACTATGGTGAAGGATTTCCCTTAATTAGTTATAACTTATTTAAAGCTAAGGGAAAATGGTCTCAGGGCAACCTCACTAATGTTATGTGACATCCCTTAGCTACACTACACGTGTAAATGATGCCAAACAGAAATTGAGTATCCATTTGTTTTTTTCCAAATTTTTTCTGTTGGAATATCTGTATAGGTTAAAAGATAATTTAGAAGAAAAAAAGAGATATAAAATGTTAATAAAAAGTAATAGTAAATCAAAATGGTCAACAAGAGAAGCTTTAGTGTTGTTGATGGTGGTTTTCAGTTCAAGGTTAAAATTGTGAAACCCTGTATTTAATGCGCTGCCATCCTGCAAAGGAACAAAAGCCATTTAAAAGTAATGAGTGCCTAGGCCTCTTCGCTCACATATGTATTGAGCAATTCAATATATTTGCATATATAAAATTTACTCAGAATGGTGCATGTAGCAACAATCCCAAATTTTCTATGAATTTTATCTTCCACCGGCATTATTCACTAATGCATGGCCTGCCTAGTATTTTCCTATGCTATGTTCCCCAGTTGAACTCTCAATATTGGCATGACATGACGATTAATGTTCACTTGCTGCGGAGTAGCATGAATTTCCCGAAGTGTCAGTATTAAGATCTGCATGAAAATACTCAGGAACACGCAGGCTACACCACTTTCTGATAAAGAGGTTTTCGTGTCAACGCGCTTTTAGTTAAAAGTTAGCATGGTCGACGCGCTTAAATTCCTTAAGAAAAATAAGCCTAGACTGTCCATGTCAGTCTTAAAACAACCACGGCCACACGATTTGGCTGGACAATTTAATGAGCTTGGCCTCCTCCCAGCGAGACCAAGCAAATTCCATGGTGCCCACCGGCGGACCCAGTATTATCCCAGCCAATCGGAATCCTCTTAGCCCGCCAGCAACATCCGTGATCGTTGGACAAGTTAGGATGGTCACGCTGTTGAAAATAAAATCAACGAGCTGAGACTGGACGCGACAGTCTCAAACTCATCACATCCACCCAACTTAGCCAGCCTAGTTGGATGGTTTAGGTGTAGGCATGTTCACCGGAGACTCGTCTTCATCCCTAGCCAGACGGACTATCCACAACATCCCAAGAGCATAACAAACCGATCGCTCAAAATAGGGTGATCGCGCATTCTTGAAAACCCTAATTCGTGTCAACAGCAGCATGCTACTGTCGGAAAACGATCACGGATGTCCATCTTCGCTAGCCTAATTGGACGGCCTAAATCTAATTTCAGGAGGTCAACAGGGAACGCCGTAATCACCGGTCACCCCTCTTCCATGAGGAGCGATCGGCTAAGCCGTGGCTTGCCCATATGGCTCCCAAGCGATCGCCCAAAGGTGGCAAGTCGCGCTGCTTACATATGATTTTAATAATTCAACGGCAGCCATTAACTGCCGCAAATCATCTCAGCTTGGCTAGCCGATTTAACCGGACCAGATCTAACCTGGGCCGACCGACAGGATGATAGAATGGCTACCAGCCACCACTCTCCTATAGGCACCGACCGGTCAACCTATGGCATGCGCGCATAGCCCCTACCAGCTCCCTGAAAATGGTCGATCATGCTCCTTTTAAGACATTAAGCTCCGCGACTAATTTTGACGAGCTCTAAAACAACGATGCTTCCTGAACATCGATTATTTTGAACTGCTTGCGATGCTTTATAATATACATCGATTATAAACGATGTTTTATAAATATTGATTCCACAAACAATTTTATTATTTGACCTAGAAAGCACTATGTGCTGCTTTAAGCGGCAAGTCTCACGACTTGACCCACTTACTCGAGACATTAAACATGTCACATACTGGGGATGCTCACTGGGGTATTGGTCTGGTGGTTTACAGCGTGCGGCGTGCAATGCGCCCATTACCAGAAAGTGTCAGGAAATGACAGACGTTTAATAGCAGTAAGAGAGTAGTGGGTGTAAGGCTGACCAGTCTTCCCTCGTAATGGAAATGTGAAGGTCACCACCTTTTCACAACCCCACTTCTCTACTACTTAATTGTCTCCACTTCCTACGAGATCAGGGTGCGCTCAATCATGACTTGTATAAAATAGGTTTTCAACCTATTTCAAAAAAGGAAGGGGTTATCAACACAAGTATTCAGAAAACACCGAGAACTGATAGCTAACATTCTGCAAGTCAGCTCCACATTCTGATCCAAGTCATAAAACAACCACACCTTCATAATTCAACATCCTGATCTCAACACCTCTTTCGCTTCCCTCCCTAAGATCAACCCTTCTCCTTCACTTTGTGACCGAATCGAATCTGGAACGACCATTTCTTGGTTTAGGCCAGAGTCTTATAGATTGATCTCTCGAACCGAAAAGTACTCCTGTGCAGCACATTTGTGTAGGGTTTGAATTCGTCTCTTATCAACACACCCGAATTTACCAAATACAGTAGAAACAGTTTTTACCCCAAAACAAGTGTAAAATAGTAAAAACCAGAAACGGATACTTAATATCCGTTGAATATCACACGGAAACTGAGTTTCCATAAAGTAGATTTTTCAACGGAAACTGAGTATCTGTGTGAGTTCCATTCTCTACTATCCGGATCAGATGTGATCAACTTTTAATTGTAGCTAAGAGATATCACTACACATAAGCGACACAGAAGACCATAATAGTTGGATTTCGCTAAAATTAAGCTATAGCATAGAAAAATCGTGCACCATAGCACTTGGCCTTAGCCCATGCCAAAAAAATAACAAAACATATCTTGGGTCCGTTCCAGCCTCCAACGATCGACTCAATTATCACCGATAACTATTATTCCACTGTGAGAAACTAACTTTGCTCATCCACATGGACCAACAAAATGACTGGACTTGCTCTTATATGCCTCTGAGTAAGGAGAACCCTGTCAGTCTTATTTTAGATTTTGTTACAGCTCCTATTGGCTGCGGACTGCCCTTATTAGGGGTGAGCATGGGCCGGTAGGGGGCGGTTTTTACCTCATCCGCAACCAATCCAATTCATTACGGATTTTTAATTTGGCATCCGCATCCAACCCACATCCAACGGGTTAGCATCCAATGGATGCACGGATAAACGGATTAGGTACGGATAATCCAATGGATTTGTTTTAGTTAAAATTTATGATGAAGAAATAAAATAAACATAGATGACTTCTTATAAAACCTACACATTTTATATATGTGTACCAATATAAAAGTGTCATGGACAACACTCCAAGCAAAAACTTTAAGAATTTCTAAACTAGGTGTGTATTTTCTAAAAACTATATAAATGCGTTTAATTTAACGGATATGGATGTCCAACGGATTTTCAACGTTGCATCCGGGCCCAATCCGTAATCCGTTGGATTACAAAATTCTCATCCGCATCCAAACCATTAGCGAACGATCTGGGCATCCATCCGCAGAACTACGGTTGGTCTCGGTTAAATCCGCCGATTAGGGGCGAAATGCTCACCCCTAGCCCTTATACATAGAGTGAATGGTGTACTTTTTGTGCAGATTCATAAAAGAAACGATATTTCAAAACGTGTAGTTTACTCGGTGCTGAACATGGGAAGGTATCACCTGCGTTGAAGCACATGTAATGCCACTCTTAGTTCATGTGAAGCGTAACGAGGTTATGGGGACATTTCTAGACTTCTAGTATATATCTAAAGAGGTAAAAGATGCTTATTGGCGCAGTTGCAATACAGTAATGCGGCTATTCCAGAGTGCGTCTTAAGAAAACCATCTCCTTTTTTTTTGCTGGATTGAGTCCTCTTTTAATGTCTCTTTTGCATGCAGATAATCTGTCACATTCATCAGGATACCAAACGTAACCATAATTATCACCATGTTATCAATTGTGTAATCTAATCGTCCACTAAATACTAAACCTCAAATGAGAGAACGCGGTTTCTGCTTTCTTCACCTTTTAAATTAAAGCTAAGTATTACCATCGAATGACAGGCAATTAGCACCATAAAAATCAATTTGTTGAATGAAGGAAGATAAACTTGGAATTGGAAAAGAAATATTAATCAATGAAAAAAGTTACAAAGTTCTAGAAAAGAATTTAGGTAGTTCCTATTTTGATGGTGAAATGCGAATTAGCAAGTTCTGAATGAATTTAGGTCAGAGTAAGGAAACTTTGTCCAAAGTAGTTCCCAAGATTTGCTAAACATATTTCATGCAAAGGATTTTAAAGGTTCTTGTCTTACTAATGCAAGGCTTGAGCATATTGAGCACTCTAGTTCTTTATTCACTGCACATATTTCGTTCTTTGTAGTTTTGGGACACTCTCTTTAGCTAAGTAAATGTCTTGGCACACACCATGACACCAACAACGCTGCTTTCCAGTTTCCACCATGCGGAAGGGGTGGAATAATCAATAACTGGGCGGATCGACCAGAGGGTCCGAAGGATCCGAATGGAGAGAGTCCCTCTTATTGTCAGTATACTGTAAAATGAAGCCTCACGCAAATGTACAATTTGATTAAAAGATTGGAAATCTTTGGTGTCCATGGTTACTTTTTCACCTGACACAGTTGTCTCTCTTTTAGTCCAATTACTATTACTCTTTTTTTCAGGGGTATAAGTGGAACGTAAACTAGAATATAACATATTTAAAAATCCGTGCCTTAGAATTTTACAAATTTTATCTCGTTCGAAAGTTTTAAAAAAAATCTACACAATGAGTACAAACAACAATATCAAATTTAAAATTTTTACGAAAAATTCTGAGGTATTTATCATTTTAGGCACAATTTTTGAAAATTGAATACATAGCCATTATGTTAACCACCACAAAGTAAGCATAACGCATTATGTAGCCATATTTTGATTTATAAATCAATTAATTTTGCGTTGCAACTAGTAAAACGATGTACTCCCTCTGTTTCAGGAAAAATGATATTTTCACTTTTTCAATTTAACATATTTGTTTTCTGTTCGATCGGTCGGCCCTCCCCACCATGACAACGATCGGCCCTCCCCGCCGTGACAATTTTTCACCAGTTGAGCTTTCTATCTATATAATCCTGTTTATGATACCTTTGCCGCCCAAAAAAAAAAAAAAGTAAAGTATAGTATAGTCACCGATACCCCTTATCATTTTTCTGTTGCATTATATCTCTTTAGAATCCGATACTATAATAATGAACTTTTTAATTAACACAACATTATATAATTACTATAATAATGATATCATCTATACATCCAAAAATGTAATGAACAAAAGAAAAAATTGGTATTTCTTGTATTGTACTTCACATGCACATGTTTTTGATAGGAACTCATAACAATGAAAAAACCCCACTGGCCACCACCACCACCACCTCCAAAACCTAATACCTAAACCCATAACAGTTCTCTCAGTTTTCTTTGTTCTACTACTTTCACAGGGTTTCCATTGCACAGAACAAAAAAATTCACCCAACAAAAAAAAAAAAAAAGGAAAAGGAAATATATGGAGAAAAAAAAAATATAGCCCCATGATATTAGTGGGTCTTTTCTTCATTCACTTGACACTCTGTACACCTCTTTTCATGCTATGCCTCGCTTTCCATGAATCTGGCTGGAGTAGTAGTACCTGTAATCAGGATGTTAGTGTCTTTGCTTGCGTGAATGTTATTCTTTTATCTTCTTGGGTACAAACTATCTAAACTGGGGTCACAAGCTTCGTAAAGTATGAAGCAAAAAATGATAGTAAAAGTTCTTGATGCTAGAGTAAATAATCAGTTTTTACTAAGAGGAGGGATCCCCTCACACTTTTATTATCACACTATCTCACATGTTGGACGTTATTTTTACGAACTAAAACCAAACCGTAACGGATTTAAAGCTAATACTTTAGGGATATGTTACTATTACATAACTCTACTTTCCTACCAAAAATAAGCATATTCCGAGACGTATAACACCATCATCTACTACTTTGAAAATGAGCCGTTGAAAATCTGCGGATTTCTGGCCGCCGAAATTAAGACCAGTAAATTGTGAGGTTTATATTTCGGAATGAACTCATTTTTGGTAGGTATGTTTAATTTGGTAAGAGGAACATATCCTCAAAATATTAACTTCAAATCCATTAAGATTTGGTTTTATTTATAAAAATAACGTCCAACGTGTAAGATAGTGTGATAATAAAAGTGTGAAGGGATCCTTCCTCTTTACTAAAGGCAATTAGATCAAAAATGGAAGAAAAAGATTTACCTTTTCTTTGCTTTAAAGAGTTTGGACTTGTTTATGTTGGTGGTGTAATGTTTTCATTGGCAGTCCGTGAAATGTGAATCCTGACCAACTGCCCATAGCACCCCGCAAGTTACTTCCAATAATTTCCCTATCCATTTAACATAAAATAAAATGTCAGCACATAATGAGATTAATAGAAAAAATCAGCTAAGAATAATAAATAAAATAATTTCTAAGAATATACAGAAAATCTGTATTACACCAGAACAAATTATGTTCGAGTCAGAGATGACCAGTGATGATAATAATCAATCAATTCAATGCATATAGTATTATACAGAAAAACTATGGGCAATAAATTCACTAATCTAGAAATTAAGAAAAAAAAACTCAACAAAAATAAAACAAATCATGTTCATTTCAGACTACAGATTACATAAAGATTATTTGTTGTTGGAAACTGTCAGTGAAGAATCCAGATTCCTATAAACAATAAACACAAACAGCAAAAAACCCTTTGCCAGCACAGAGCTGGACTTTTCGCTTGTCTTTTCCTAATTCTTTATCATTCTATCATATCCTTTATAATTTGGCTTTCCGCAAATTAACCTTACAAAACTCTTTAATCTCCACCTCTCTGTCTGTAAAAGACTAAAATTGGCTGCCTTTCAGCTGAGAAAAATGGTTACGGTTAGTCCCTAAATCCGTACCAAATTGAATTATTAATTTAGAGTTAATACTTAAAAAATAAACATCACTGCTCTATGCTAAACATGGCACATTTTGCTACTGGTGTTTCAAAGAGACGACTCTGAACGTCATGTTACCAGCGCCAGCCGACTAAATGCGCATTTTAACCTGCACCGGACGGTTCCAAGGGATGGAATTGCTAATGCCCGGCGTTTTTGTTTGACAAATGATGGTTATTGGTTAGAAGCATATAATTGATGACACCAGACCTTCAACAACCCAAAGTATAAAACCCTAACTCACATGCAACAGAACAAAAATTGTTAAGACTTGTAAGAACTGTTACTTTCAGAAGACAGAAGAATTTGCAAGTTGTCATTGGAAGTATTAAGATACAGCTTACTGATTATGACCGGATATCACTTACTAAAGGTTTTTTGTCTGGACTTGACTTTATGGGGTAAGTTGACCTAATCGTAAATGGACTATAAACTCCCCAACCCACATTTCTGTTCTTTAAGCGGAAGCCACATAAATGGTCTGTTGGGGTCATAGTGGTAAATTCTTAAAAGCCTAAAAGAGTGACTGAGTAAAATCCGTGACCACACTACAAAAAGTACACGGTAAGAAACAACTTTTAAAGAAAAACTGTAGAACAGTTTTCAGTGAATCATCTGACCCACCGACAAAATATGATGTATCAGCCGAATCTAGCTGCAAAATGGATGCCGGGATCTGACACCTTGAGTGTGAGAAAAGGATACTGTACTGCCTAAAATATTAACCGGAATAATGACCGGGTTCCGGTCACTGAATACAATTTTAGGAATTCAACTAGCATGTTGTTAACTATGTGCAAAGGAAAGAAACTGAATAGATATTAGAAATTATTACCTCTTCTTGGCTTGACTGAAATTTTACTACTGGTAGACTGAACTCTCTTTTCAGTTTCAGGTTTGGGTTGATTTTCTTTATCATCAGGAGGAAATAGGACTCCGTCGATACCCTGAACTGAAATTCTACCATCAGTGAAGATATCAGGATCAAACAGATAAGCGGATTCATCACCATTCCCAAATTTAACAGACCCATCAGCTTCTTGAGCAACAACTTTGTGAGGCAATCTCAAAGTATCATATTTTACTTTCCCAAACCTTCTCACGGCATTATACAAACTCTCTTCAGTTTGATATTCAGGTATTATGTGATAATACATTATCTGTTCTGGTGCACCAGGTTCACTCAATTGATCTGTTGTTAATCTCGACATCGCTTCGTCGTTAGGTGCTAACACCGTAATTACATAACCTTCTGATACTAATTTACCCATCTCAGTTGCTAATGACGTTAAATTTACAAGGATATCAGCCATTTCATTATAACCACCATAATGCAATAGAGTTTGAATGAAATCTTTAACCTGACTGTGCCCATCGAAATGGTGGTGCGGACCTCCCGGACCCGGGGCTGGAGCTGGTGCTAGTGATGGACCCGGTGCCATTGCGTCTTCAATCGGCAAAGCTGGTGGTGAACCGGCTGGGACCGGTGCAACTGGCTTTTTCAACCGGTTTGTTCTTGGATCAACTTCCGGTGCTCCCTCTGGTATAACCGCAGAGATAGCCCGCAAACTACGACGACTATTAAAATCCTCTTGTACGGATCGTGGAATTAATAGCCGTTCAATTCCGTGAATGATCCCGTCCGGACGAATTACAGCATCGGGATGAATAACTGCGGCGAGATCGACTTTCTTTGTTGAATCCTTATTCGTGAATAAATTGAGATGTTCATGAGTGGAGAGAGTACGATGCCTAGTTGACTCGTTAACAGATGAAGAAGGCCACTCGGACGATCCGATTCGACTAGGGATGATATGAAACATCAACAGTTTCTGAAGAGATTTGATGTTACCAGGTTCGAGTAAGAATCGTTTGAATTCAGGATCAAGATCTCTTTCCAATGCTTCATTTCTTGGTGCAAATATAGTGATGTTGTGTTTACCAACAGCTTCTTCTAATGTCTGTAACAACAAAGCTTTCTCAACCAATTCAGAGAGTTCAGTGTAGTGAGAGTCTAGAAGAGCAACAAGAACGGAATTCGAATTAATCTGAACACTACTTGATGAATTTACTGGTAATGTACTTGCATAGATTGTACCTACAACCGAGAGGAATGTAAAGACGTAGAATATGGTTTTAGAAACAACGCCATGGATTTGGAAATCCATAACGAAGGATTATAGAGAAAGAGAAATGAAAATGAAGAGAAAATTCGAGCTGCGGAGAGAAATAGAGAGGGAGAAACCGGAAGGAGGACGGAGAAGGAGAGGAAAAGATTTTGTTGAATTTTTTTCGAGTTAAAAAAACTAACTTTACTCTCTTTCTTTGTTTCAGCTGTTTGGTGTTATGTGAGGGAGATGTAGGTTACAACTTTCAAGAAGGCTAGTTAAGTTAGTATAGGATTTGAGTGGTATTTTTGGGTTTTAGTTTCTTCTGTTCTCTGGTGGTGGGGAATATGAATATAAAAGTAGCGTTGGACGGACTTGAAGTAAAGGTAATTAAATTGAGTTGGTAAAGTAGTAACGTGTGGAGGCGTCAGAAGGAAAAATATTGTGGAAACGTGGCGATTAGTAGAAGCAAAGTTCTTTTTACTAGGGGAGAGCGACTGGTGTAACTTCTTTTGGGTTAAGCAATGGCTTGTCCCGTTTTCTTTGTTTGTATGGGGGTGCATGAAGAATGAAGATCGTCTTCTCACCATTTACTTCAAGTACCTTCTTGCATTAGCTGTTTTGTTTCATGTTCACTTTTAACTTATGCGTAAGAGAATTAGCAACCGCAATGCTAATCTTAATGTATGATTGATTTTTCTTAAGAATAGACGGTGAGTAGACAATGAATTTTGCAAGCATGAGAAAGAAAACTCATTTAAACCAACTCTACAAATAATCATGGGAACCAAAGAAAATACCATCAATTCCTTAGGCCTATTCCTATGTGCTATGTCAAAAAAATATATATCATATTTGCCATGTTTGGTGGCATGGTAAGCTAGCTGCAACACTGTGGAAAACAACTAAATGATAGTGTTCCTAACGAATAATGTTGTCAATAGTGCCAGCGATAAAGACCATATCTCTGGATATAAAGTTAATATCGCTCGACTGAATGTTTAGAGCCAACGGCTAGTTCTTTGTCACCTATAAATAGGTAAGTTTTAAACTTAAATTTTACACCAAAATCTTTACTAAAAGTTTTTCTCTATTTCTTTCTTTCTCATTTTTTACTAAAAGATTGATCTTGGATATTGATTTTTGAGATCGTCCAAGTATTCTGCTTAACAATTAGGTTCATGGACCTTGTGTCTATATACATACTGATTGAGTAGAGGTTGCGATATTAACTCTATACACATATTTTCAAGGATCATTAAGTTGGTCTACTTGCAATTGTATTAAGTTTTGTCTACACAAGTTGCTGAACGAAAAAGTTGGGCATATTTGGTATCCCTTACGTTTTCAATTGGTATCAGAGCAGGCGAACACTGTTGACCTAATAAATCTGTGCTTGAAGCGATCTGTATAACGGACAAGAGTGTTATCTCTACTGACGTATCACCAGTTGTTGAAAAAACTGTTTTTATAGACTCTATTAATAAGATAGGATCTTCCTTTGTTTCAAAAGTAGATGAACCTTTGGTTCCCATAAAACAGTCTGTTGTTGACAATTGTTATCCCTATTATCTTACTGATGAATCTGATGCAATTCAGAAGTAGAAAGGGAAGCATCCAAAGAAAGTGTTGAGATTCTTAGTCGTCTAGGAATTCAAGCTTCCGAGGTTAATAGGCTGAAAACCAAAGTCAAAAATCTTATTTGTAAGGTTAATGAAAGGATTAACAGATCAGGATTCTTTTTTAAGAAAAGGCTGAAGTAAATAATCATATTATTTCGTTTGAGGCTCAACTTGAGAAAAATTCCTTGGATCTTCAACGTTTACTGGAGACTCCTCCAACTTCATGTGATACGTGTGAATCTGATAAATTGTCCTTATAAATGGCCAATTTAAAAATAAAAGAGTTAGAGGAAGTAATTGCCAATGGCACTCACGTGAACCCGGTTCACGAACCGTGGTCAACTGAGCTCGGTAGTCTAGTAGGGTTTGCGAACCCGGTTCACGAACTATAGCACCCTGACTCGTGAACAAGCCCTACAGTTGGCAAACCGTTGTACCAACTGTCCCGACAATGTTTAACATATGCTTAAAAACTTATTATTTTAATAAGTTTAGCATTACTATAACTCTCTCAAACACTTCTAAGACTTCATTGATCATTTAAACACTTATGTGTGCGAATCATGATTAATTTCTTATGTGTTTAAATGAACATCAAATAGCTTTTAGTTCTTTGGCTAACTTGCCAACCGAACAGTCATTATACACAATTCAGTAACCGAACATATGTGTATAGTCTTCTATTATAGTTTGAAGACCTAATTTGTTCGCTTGATTCTCAAGTTATCTTAGCTAGAATTTTAAGATAACCCTGGTCTTTGAAAACTATAAATAGAGATTCTCTGTCAACTGGGAAAATGAATCCCTGACACTTTGTGTCCTAGTTGATTCTAGAGTCGCCTTTGTTGACTTTTTAGGTCTACGACTAAAAGACTTCGCTTGGGGATTCGTGAACCCAAGTCCGACTATCTTTACCTTGATAGTTCGTGAATCGAGATCTTACTTTTCTGTTATCGAGATTTTCATAATCTCTTTCAGGCAAGATAGATAATAATTGCAAAGTTCTCTTCGTCTCAGACTTTGTGGTTCCTCAAGATAGATATCTAAAGACTGATCTTAGTTGATCTTTCGACGATTGTTCTTGAGAGGTGGTTAAGAATCTAGGCTTCTCTTCGGGAGTCCTAAGTTCCGGATTTGTGAGGTTTGCTAGCTTGTTTTGTGACCCCCCAATTACTAAACCTGCTTAGCTAATAGGATTACAACCTAATTGAAGAATCAATTCCAGATCAATGATTTTAAGAATCATAATTACATAAAGTGAACTAAAACCAAACTTAAACCCAACCCTCTGATATTTATAAATGAAGAACTGTCAAATGATATTAATATATTAGTATGTTGTCTTATAATAAATAATAATAATAATAATACACATAAACAAAAGGTACATAAATGTAACACAATTCGGTAACGCTTTAAACTACGAAAACAGGTATCTTCACGTGCACCATTTCTTATGGTAACTGAAACTGAAGTGGGAATGAGTGAGCACATCATCCCAAAAGGGGGCTCAATGAAAACATGCAACTCTCAAGTAATCACTAACATGCTTCACAATTCTAAAAGAATAACAGAAATTGAAAGAAACAAGAAGAAACTAATCATTCAGAAATTTATGCAATCACGAAGCAAGTGTCAATCTAACCTCGCCAAACTCATTGGAGAAGACGACGCGAGAGCAACCCTAATCAATAATAATAACATCGTCCACACAAAGTGCCCATACAAACCATGATTCAGAATATTACCGTCAAGATCAGAAAGTTAGACAAACAAGTATAATATGCACACGAGTGATTTCCCCAAAATAAAATAGTATATAATAATATTCAAACGGATGACTTACCGCCCTACTATCTTAATAAGCATTAATATTCAAACGGATGACTTACCGCCCTACTTAATAAAATAGTAATAATAATATTCAAATGGATGACTTACCGCCTTACTAATACTATTACCGACGGATGACTTACCAACCTGCAGTATTCATTCCCCTTGCAGAACCCTAAACACTCTCAACTGCAAGGTTATTTATTCTCAACCACACCACCAATACCCCAACAAGGTTCACCTACAACTTCAGATACACATACCACATCACCAATGATAGTTGAGCATAGCTCAAATGCACATCCACTCGATTTGTATCAATATCAGTCCCATTATCATCTTTAGATTCTTGAACTTTATCAAAGTATTACCACCAGCATCATCTCATTCACCCAAACCAATTCATAACACCTATAATTAACATAAATATAGACAACACCACTATCTTTAGCCATAATTCTTCAGCTGAGATTTCCCATACTTCATCCAATCTCAATTCTTATTCAATAAAAGCTCATAAACTTAAATTCAAATTTGTGTTACTCTGCCAATTAAATTTAATTCCTTCTCCACTTGACCAAGTTCACCAGCTCGCCTCAAGACTAACAACAACCCCTCAATTCAGTTCATTAAACACCAAAATATTCCATCATTACCAACAGTTCTCAACTAAACCCTAATTCAATTCACAAATCATAACTTCTCTGATTCTAACACAAACAATAACCTAATTCTTTACATCAAAAAAACCCATCTCTAATCATCCTCCTAGAACAACAATTTTATCTTTTGAATCTTCCCTGAGTTTCTTTTATGAAATCCTAACTCTACAATTCTTCATGAACAACTCCATATCATGCAATTAACCCTATCCCGTTCCTCAAACAATTGAACCCACTCCTTAATTCTTCTTCATCACTAAATCAATCTTAAAATCAATCCTCTGAGAAACCCTAACTCACTAATTTCTCGAATCAGTTTTATCCTAAGATCAATCAACCTCAATTCCAACTCCCTCTTCTTCGATTCATCGTGATACTCGATCTGCTATGAATTTCTCACACGAAACACACTCAATTCTTCGATTTGAAATCAATATGAAAAAGGAAATGAGAAGAACAGAAAAGAAGAAAGAGAAAGAATAAGAGAAATGAATTTCTCTACGAGTTGGTTTTGGATAAAGCCAACAAAGAATGACGAGGCACCCACAACACTGGATATGGGCATCCGGGTTGGTTTGTATACAAAAAGACTATTTCACCCTTTACGCAATATAGATGATCTCTTCTTCGTCCGGTATCGAATGATGCGTTCGAGTATTCCATTTCGCATAACTTTTCGAGATCTATCTAACGGAACTAGTTTCGTATCTAGATTAAGGTTGGATAAATTCCTATTAATTAAGGTTCATATTCGATTAATCGAGTTATTAGTGGCTAATTCGTCTCTTGACTGGTCTAATAGCGTTGACGAGCTTCAGGGTCCTTACATGTTTATTGCGAACAGATTTCCACACCTTGATATTTAATCTAAACAGAAATCAGATAGGCTTATCTGTTAGAGACATATTGGTATCAAAAGTCTTCACTTTGGCTGAAGAAACTCTTAGGCTGTAAAGGACGTCAGCTAAGGGAATCAAGTGCGTAGAACCTTGATAGGTTCAAGAGACGTAAGGAGCGCGACTGTAACTGAATTGCTTGGAGGGTGGAATCAGTCTTAACTACATTCTAGTCTGAAGTCTGATAATAGGCTAGTATCTGTAACGGCTTAATACAGTGTGGTGTTCAATCTGGAAGAGGTCCCAGGGTTTTTCAGCTATTGGGTTTCCTCGTTAATAAAATTTCTGGTGTCTTGTGTTTTTCCTTTTCCGCATTATATTGTTTATCTTTATAATTGGATTTACAAAGGTTTGTACGTATTTAATCTAAGTAGATATGTTCGCGTAATTGCAATCGATTATGAGACTAGTTTCTTGTGTAAATTGTATCTTAAAAGATAGATAACAAGTTTATTACTTGGCAGAATTCTGATTGAATTATTTGGATACGACTAGATTTATCTTGGATATTGATTTTTGAGATCGTCCCAGTACTCTGCTTAACAATCAGGTTCACGGACCTGATGTCTATATACATACGGATTGAGTAGAGCCTGAGATATTATCTCTATATACATATTTACAAGGATCATAAGTTGGTCTACTTGCAATTGTATTAAGTTTTGTCTATACAGGTTGCCAAATGAAAAAGTTGGGTGTATTTGGTATCCTTTATGTTTTCACAGAGGATAGCATATATCTTGTTGTTATAGTAATAAAGTATATGTTGTATACTAGCTAATATTACTTGTCATCCAAGAGAGATTTTGGTATGAGTGTTGGATTTCAATTGGAAGATAACAAAACCGAAATTATATTATTATTGCATATTTTTAGAATTTTCGGATTTGGTAATTCCTTGTTGTTCAAACAAGCCTTGGTCTTTACACTATAAATAATAGAGCTTGTATTCTTACAAACTCATCCCATAATACATTTCCCAACTATTTGTATGGGAATCCCACTAGTAGTAATGTTTTAATACTCATCCAGAGAGGAGAGTATCCTAATTAGGTGAAATCCCTTACGTGGCCTTCGTTTAAAGTCTTATGTGGGATCAAGAAGCTTTTAGTAGTACCGTTGATGGGAAAATAAATCCTATTGTTATTTTAGTTTTCGTTTATTGATTTGGTTGACTAGTGGTGAAGTTGAACCTTGATAGATCTAGTTTGTATTTTCTGTAACTCTTCTGATTTGAGGTCACTCGAACTAGTTCAAGGATCAACAATTTTAAATCTGCTTTATTGATTCAAGATCTGAAGATAGGATTACTAATCATCTATTGTTAACAGACTCTATTCTGTGTGTGAACGATAATTGGTAGGAATCAAGTTATTTGTGCACGTACTTTGAAGATTTTATTTTTGGTATTATGATATTTGTGATACTTCTTGCACACTTGATTGACTGGGATCCGACAAGCTATTTATCTTGATAGACATCATGGTTGTTGTATAGATCGTCAATCTTTATAGTTATTTCTATTTGAGATCTACTTTGATAGTTTGTAAACTAAGATTGATTATTTCAATAGTCTTTGTCTTAGTTGATCTCCAACCGACAAATGAGTTTATATTGATTAAACGGAATAACCTTTTGTACTCAACTTATCTCTGATTTATTTCCTGAGATTGGTAGATATAGGTTACTGAAACAGGTCCAAAGGAGTTGAGTGGCTGAAGCCTTCACAGCGGGTGAAGCGACTTGAGATAATTGATTTTATTTTGGGATTCACGTACGTGGACCAGATTGGTTGTACGTGCAGGGAGAAACTGTGTAACTAGGAGTAGTTTACTTGGTCTCAGCTATACAAAGTTGAGGTAGTCACTTTGTATAGCGGCTTAATTCTAAGAGTATTCAAAACTGGACTAGGTCCCGTTTTTTTTTCTCTTGCCTTGCAGTTATCCTCATTAACAAAATGTTGTGTATCGTGTGATTTACTTTACTTCCACATTATATTGC
The DNA here is from genome assembly GCA_023531105.1 of Papaver atlanticum. NCBI lineage: Eukaryota > Viridiplantae > Streptophyta > Magnoliopsida > Ranunculales > Papaveraceae > Papaver > Papaver atlanticum. Next base: position 8,048,341 of record JAJJMB010008334.1, read on the forward strand.
ACTATTTTTATAAATAAAGTAAATACACTGTACGTTAATCAAGCACTTGGTACGATCCCGTAGATTTGGCTCGGTTTCGAATGTATGCTATATACCAAGTGTACATCCTGTTGAAATAATCTTTTGACATCTTTTTCTTTTTAAGATCATATTGTCTATCGTAGGTTGATATCGAAAAGATTGTGTTGTACTCGGTACCCTAGTCATTTCAAGTGGTAAAGTCATCGGTCTATAATACCAACGACCTGAGTTCAAACTCGTCAGCATCAGGATCGGGGATTTTTCATTCTTTCTTTGCCTAGCTATCTGGGCTTGTAGGTAGTAAACTTTTTCTTTTGAAAAAATGTTTAAACTTTAATATAACATTTGTGATTTAAACCTTTTTAAGGGGAAAAAAAACTAAAATTTGATCATGGAGATTCTCCGAAAGATCAATTTCCAAAAGAACTCTTGAAAGTGACCATATGCTCGATTAAGTGGAGTATTTCCATTCACCCTTTATAGCGTTCCTAACAACAGTTATAATTTCACATATGGTTTTCTTATGCCAATACTTCAAGGTAACGACATATATATGAGCCCACACTTGAAATGAAGTTTGTCTTTAATGATCATTTTGGAAACCCTTAGTCTAGCAATGTAAGTGCATCATGCCAGATTTTAAAGAGATCGAACTAATATAACGAATCACCGAAACAACATCAACTGAATTGAAACAAAAAAAAAAACAACCTCTCCCAAGAAAAGAGATTACCCAGTTGGAAGGCCACACTGTAAGCGGCTTTTTTCTCGTGTCTTCAATCTTCATCGTCTGAGAACCCTTAGGAAGAATTAAACACCCAATAAGATTTTTCTTAAATTCATCGACACTCCTAAGATAGTCATCTTCAGATATGTTAATAGATAAATCATTATTCTTCACAATAGGTTTTGGCAATTGAGAAAGAGAAATCCCTTGATTTTTTGAAGCAAATACCATCTATGCATGGGAGATGGGTTCTTTCACAAGTTGTTGAACAATAAGAGCAGAATTGTTTAATAGAACTTGAAAGGGGTTTGGGATTCAGATACCTTGAAGTGTTTAATAGAGATTTGCTTTCCAAATATGCATGGAAGTTATGCACTGATGAGTCTTTTATATGTGCTAGATCTCTTAAAGCAAAATACTTCCGGATGGTCAAGTTTTTTACATCCAAGAAAATGACAATTCCACGTGGTCATGGAGGAGCATAGGTTCAGAGTTATAGTTCATTAAAAAGTATAGTTGCTGGAGTCTCGGTAATGGTCACAAGATTATGATCTGGAATTACATATGGATTGCAGATTTAGATGTCCCTCCTATACCTAAAGTTGGTTCCAGTCATTATCAGGACTACACTTATGTCCATCATCTCTTTGTTGGAGATATTGGAGGTTGGAATATTAGTATGATTTTCTCATTATTTGGATCTTCAACAACATGAAGATAGATTGGTTTGGATACTTGAGAACAATAGTTTCTTTTCAGTAAAATCAGCATACGGAAAAATGTTTGACCAGAAGAACATGATATCATTCTGTTGGTCAAAGAATGCACGGTATTTTTAGAAGACTGGAAACTCACACTGCTTCCACGAGTTAATCAGTTCATTTGAAAATGTGTCAAATAAATTCTCCCAGCTAGAGACAAACTACAACATATTATTCAAGATGGAGATTCAAGTTGTTCATTCTGCGAGCAAGTTATTTAAACCCCCTACTCACTGCATACTGGAGTGTTCTTCATCCAAAGTGGTTTGGTTTGCTACCTTGGGTTTATATACTGATAATAACAGTAATTTAGTAGAGTGGTTTTGTGGTTGGTTTGACAAGCTATTAGCGCATCAGATACAAGAAAAGGAAACCTACAAGATAGCCATAATCGCTCGGTGCATCTGGTCCGTAAGATGTGACAAGGTCTTCAAAGGCAGTAATTCATCTCCATAATTCATTATTGAAAAATCCAGGAAAGAGATATCAGAGTTTGAAACTAAATCAACACCGGCAGCAAGATTTACATCTCCACAGTCTAGAGCTAATCTTTATTGGACTCACCCTCTAAAGGGAACACTTAAAATTAATAAAGATTGTTCTTTTCTTGATATTAATAAAACGTGTGACAACGGGTTAATCATTCATGATTTTGCAGGTACTCATAGAGGATCAAACTGTATCTACCTAACACAATCGACGAGTCTGGAGCAAACTGAATGCAGAGGTTTATAGGAGGCAATACAATGGGAAATTGAGATGAACATGGAGAAAGTAGAGTTTGAACTGAACTCAAATCTAGTGGTGGATGCGGTGAATATGGACTGCTTGAACATAGATTGGAGAATTCGCAATTTAATTTTAGACATAAGAGGTTTATTTAGAACTTTCAACTCTTGGCAATGTAACTATGTGCCTAAAGAGAAAAATAAAAGCAACAAATATCGTATCTAAATTAGTAAGGGTAGATAGATTGAGCAGTGTCTGGTTATTAGATCCTCCTAGCAACATTCTTGTTCAAATACAGGAGGAGGAAAACTATGTAAACACTGAAGTTTAATCAATTCAATCTTTCTGTTTCAAAAAAAAATGATAAAAAAAATAAGAGCAGAATTGTGTATAGTATTAGCAGTACTAATCATAAATAGAGAATTTCTATCATGATCAAGTAACATAACATCTCGATAATCATCATCGGAAGCCATCGAACCTAGAATTTTTTTCGAGGAAACAAAGAAAAAACTCCAAAATTTTAAGAGCATATTTTCACTCTCTCTCCAATCCTCTACTCACGAAGACCTAATTTACCACCGTGACTCTCTTGTATAAATCATTGACCCACTCTAGGTGCCTTTTAAATTCAGTGATTCAATATCATTTGATATGGAGGCAGGTCACCCGAGTTTTGCTATAGGGAGGAAGAAAACATCTTATGGAAGAAAACTTCTCTTGGATTAACTGATTTGGACCATTGGATAAATTGTTTTCTTCCTCCCTATAGCAAGGTGGAGGTCACTTGATAATCCTTGTAAGCAGAAACAACTGAAATTTTTATTTCACCCGTCATAGTCTTCCCTCCTCAAATCATCTTTTTTTTTTTTTTTATCAGACAGCCGGGGTTAAGGGGACCCCACCCCAAGAACATACTCTACACAAAGAAAAAACACAAAAACAACTAACTACGGGGGTACAACTTCCTCTCTCTATCCTCCCTAATTATCTCATTTAACTCGGGAAAAAACTCCTCAACATTAATATCAACCCATTTGATAAGGGGATGATAACTCGCCAGAAGATCTGCAGCTCTATTGGTTTTCCTGTAAACATGGGAAATATTTAAAATCTCAAACTTAGATGGCAGTATTTCCACTCTTCTCCATATCTGAATCAAGTTCCAAGGGGGACTACAGTCCTTCTGAGAAAGCAAAAGATAAATAAACATGGAATCAATAGCCCAGTGAGCTTTCTTTATACCTCTCACAATGACCATATTAAAACCTAGATCAACCCCTTGGATCTCATGGGCATTAACTGAAATTGAAGGGCCACCTCCCTTAGCAGCAACAATTACACCACCATAGAAAGTTTTCAACACAAAACCCCAACCAGCAGTGAGAAATTTGTTAGACCCATCAACATAGATCGTAGTAAAATTTTGCTCAGGAGCAAGCCAAGGCAGAAAAACTATGGAAGGCAAGATAAAATCACAACTAATGTTGAGTCTGTCCATTAAGCTCCTGGAATGGGGACCATCCTCAAATTTATAGAAAATTGAGAAAACCTTGATTCTCACATCATATAAAATAGAGTTACCCACTTGGTCAGCAGTAGAGTACTTACTTGTAAAAATCCTGTTATTCCTGTCCCTCCACACATGGTACACAAAACACTTCATGATAATCTTCTTTATTCTAGAAACAAGCCCTTGACCACCAAAAGCATTTAAACACAAAGCAATCTCATCCTTCCAACAACTGCACACTATAACCCATTTTGAGAATAATGCCCATCCAAATAGCAGAAGCAAAGGAGCAAGAATGAAATATATGGTCCTAAGACTCCATACCTCCCTCACATAGGACACAATTAACAGTCTGCATTAAACCCCATTTAACCATCTTATCTCTAGTTTTAAGTCTCCCATGCATACTCAGACAAGATATGAAAGAATATTTAGGAACATGAGATTTAAAAAAGCTTAGTCCACAAAACAGCTTCCTTCTCCCCAGCTAAAGTGTTATAAGTATCCTTCATAGTATACACTCCTGAAGAGCTTGGCTTCCACACAATGAGATCGGAAACAGATTTATCACAATCCACTTCTTTAAGTTTTATAATGGTCTGAGAAATATCATCTTCAATAGCATCAAGAAAGTACCACCCTTCTTCATCCATAAAATTAGCCACCTTACAATTAGAGTTATAACATAATTCATCAATGGTATCCTTGCTGACCTATTCAATTAACCTTCCATTAGGATGCCTGATACGTATTGATCTCTGTAACTTGGTGACTATTATTACAGAGGCGGAATTCAGAATAATAATAGACGAAAACTAGAAAACATAACACCCTAGAAACCAGATTCGAAGAAAATATCTTCTCTAGATTATGAACAAGAAAACTATTACAATTCTCTTTTTGTTACCTCACAATTTCTCTAAACAGTAAATAATCTTAAACTGTTTTGCTAAGCTTGCTTTTACAATAATTAATTGCCTCACAAACTTCTCTCTAGGTGATTTGTTTCACAAATCTCTCTTTATAGGTATGTTTGTCTCGCAAAACCACATTATTTTGATCTAAGTGTGTATGTATCACAAACCACACTCTAGATGTCTTAGCTATGAGCTAAAAATCTCTATGTATAGCTTTAATGGTTTCCCAAACCTTATAGGAATCTATTTCCTTATCTAGGAATAATTCATTTCTAGGTATATTTCCTTATCTAGGAATATTACCTTGTCTAGGAATATTCCTAATTTAGGAATAATTCCTTTTCTAAGTATATATTTCCTTATCTTGAAATATATACTTAGAAAAGGAATTATTCCTAGATTAGGAATATTCCTAGACAAGGTAATATTCCTAGATAAGGAAATATACCTAGAAATGAATTATTCCTAGATAAGGAAATCGATTCCTATAAGGTTTGGGAAACCATTAAAGCTATACATAGAGATGTTTAGCTCATAGCTAAGACATCTAGAGTGTGGTTTGTGATACATACACACTTAGATCGAAATAGTGTGGTTTTGCGAGACAAACATACCTAGAAAGGGAGGTTTGTGAGACAAATCACCTAGAGAGAAGTTTGTAAGGCAATTAATTGTTGTAAAAAAAAACTTAGAAAAATAGTTTAAGATTATTTACTATTTAGAGAGATTGTGAGTGTAACAAAAAGAGAATTGTAATAGTTTTCTTGTTCATAATCTAGAGAAGATATTTTCTTTGAATCTGGTTTCTAGTGTGTTCTTTTTTCTAGTTTTCGTCTATTATTATTCTGAATTCCGCCTCTGTAATAATAGTCACCAAGGTACAGAGATCAATACGTATCAAGTTGGTATCAGAGCAAGGTTCGTTTCTTTTAGGGAAGATTCATGTGGTTTATGGTTTTCGCTAGATCTCTCTACATAAATCTTGGTGAGGTACTCGAGAAGCTAGAAGACATTAGGAGAACAAGGGGATCAAGGATGACGAAGTAAAATGATCCTAAGCAAAGTGAACCACAAACTACGGAAGAGAAGGTGGTTGCGCTACAAACAGACATGAAGTCTTATACACCCAAGCCGAAGACGAAGAAAAAGACTACGTTTTCATATGGTGTTTTTGAAGAAAATAACGAGGATGAAGAAGAAAAACAACCACTCGAACAAGATTGCGTTATGGAGCGAAGAGTGACTAAGACAAGACGAGGAGATATGAACGCTTTTCAAATTAGACATCAAGGTCAAGTTTCCAGCAAAGAGAGATGGTTCAGCAGGGTGAAAGGTGTTAGAGCACTGCTCGGTCAAACTCGCAAGTGTTGCTATCTCAAGCTTGTTTGTCAAGTTTAGTGATCAAAACTATAAGTCTTAATTTCTAGTCTACTTATAGCTATGTCTCGGACTAGGATAGATTGTGTAGTTGAGCTTTAGACTTCACGGTGTTCATCAATTGAAGACGAAGAACTACTAAGGAGAGCTTGTGGAACTTCATCAACAAAAGTTATATGGAGACTGAAACTCATCTATCACTCGTAAAGTCTATTTCTACTATATCTCATATATTGAGACAAAAGTCGTATAACTATATAATATTTGATTATACACATTTGATATTTCGAGCTGAGTTTAACTCGCTTACATATTTCTTGAAATATGTTTTGGTAAGCTTTCGCTTTAACCAAGTTCATCTTATATTCTTGACGAAAGTCAAAAGATGATCATATGAAAATTGCCTTGTAACATCTCATTTGATGTAGACTCGGAATATTTCGTATTGATTATGTCAATCACTTAAAAATAGCTTTGATGCTAATAGTTTGTGAAAACAACTATTGTCATCCTCTAAGAATGTTTCAAATAATTGGATTATAAATATAGTATGAGTACTTGCATATATGTTGATCCAAGACCGGTATAGCATGCATACCCGTATGTGTACTGGCGAGGTCATGTAAAGTCCGGGAGCCTTGGTATGCGTACCTGTACACGTACTGGCGAACTCAGTTGAAGTCCGGGAACTATTGTATGTGTACCCGTATGCGTACTGAATTCAACTGATGTTTTAGATGTGTTATAGTATGCGTACCCATTCGCGTACTGTCGGACACAATCCAAGTCCGACTACTTAAATATGCGTACCCGTTTGCATACTTGAGTAGGTTAAGTTCTAGAATCGGTTGTGTCATGAAATAATACATTTATATAATAAGGAATGCAATCTTTTGCAAACCTTGGCTATAACGTTCATGAATTGATTCGAGTGAATCAAACCGATTTTGCTTCAATTGTATCTTGTATACTTCTATGAGAATATAAACAATTGAAGAACTCTATAATTAGTTTCATTTAAGTCATTTGAACTAGTTGTGGTTGAGATGAATAAGGTTGATATGAAAGTGTTCATATGGCTAACTTCGTTTAACTATTGTTGAACCAACCTAGTGTACACGTTTAGGTACGGTTATCCATACCTAAATGAAGGTACATTTCATTTATATGTAAAAAGCTAAGACCATCTAACAGTGGAGAGATATTGCTTTGGTTTCAAGCAAACTTAGCTTGGCTCTTAGATCAGGTTTCGTCTAACGGTGAATATTGATTGCTTTGTTCCAAAGGTATCAAACCCTCATTTGAAGACGATATAAGGGAGAACTCTAACAACTGGGAAACCTAATCCCCACACCTCCTATGTGATACTAGTTGCGACTAGAGTCGATTCTCCTTTAACCTTAGGTTTATTCCAAAACCCTGTAGTAACGACTTAAAGACTTCATTAGGATTGTGAAGCCATACCCAACTATTTTCTCTGTAGTTGCGTGTTCTGATCTTACTTATACTATCGTGATTGAGTATTATCTTTTCTAAGATTTGTTTGAGATTTATCTACGATAGGTAAGATTAAAAGAAGACACAAACATCTTCGTCTCATCGTTTGTGATTCCACTATATCTTGTTTCGCTTCCATACGATTAAGATTATTATGAGGTGATTGATAATACTTGGCTGTTCTTCGGGAATATAAGTCTGGTTCATCAATTGGTTCTTGTGCACCTTGATTTATCATAACACGGAACAAAAATCATAGGTATTTCTGTGGGAGACAGATTTATCTATATCAATAGACTTTTCTGTGTGAGATAGATTGATTTTATCAAGTCTTTGACTTTGGGTCGTAGCAACTCTTAGTTGTGGGTGAGATCAGCTAAGGGAAACAAGTGCGTAGAATCCTACTGGGGTTCAGAGACGTAAGGAGCGCAACTGTACCTTGATCAGTGTGAGATTGGTTAGGGATCAACTACATTCCAGTCCAAAGTTCATTAGTAGTAGACTAGTGTCTGTAGCGGTACAGTATGGTGTTCAAAGCTGGACTAGGTCCCGGGGTTTTTCTGCATTTGCGTTTTCCTCGTTAATAAAATTTCTGGTGTCTTTGTTATTTCTTTTCCGCATTATATTTGTTTATATAATTGAAATATCACAGGTTATGCGTTAAGTACATTCAGTTCTTGAATCCGGCCTTTGGGTTGTTGATTGAATTGATTGATACTTGGATATTGGTTTGTGATACCGTCCAAGTTATTTCTCTTATTCAATCGGTCTCGCAAATTCCTATTTGTTTGATTGCTGATTGAATCGAGAAATTGAGATATAACTCTTTGATATACTTTTCTAAACATTGAGTCTGACTTTCTAGTTGATTCTCTTGAAATTAAATTGGAGTTAGTCCATTCAGATTGCCGAACAAAATATTAGGTGTGGTTGTTGGACCCCCGCTTTTTCAAAAGGAACTATCGAGTCCCTAACCCTCCAAATATAACTTTCACGGGAGTTCAAGTTCTTGGGGGGAGGGGGGATTATACATGTGTATCTTCCTCTCCCCGGGAACTAGTGATCCTCAAGATAGATTTAGGATAGAATTGGAATTTAGGAGGGATTACTGATTTAAGAAGGAAAAAAGATTCCTAAGAGGTTTGGGAAACCAAACCAAATTAAGGAAGTATACCAAGATAAGGAAATACTTTTTAGACAAGGTAATATTCGTTGATAAGAAAATATACCTAGAAAATGAATTATTCCTAGATAATAAAATATATTCATATAAGGTTTGGGAAACCGTTAAAGCTATAAATAGAGATGTTTAGCTCATAGCTAATACATCTAGAGTGTGGTTTGTTATACAGGCACACCTAGATCAGAGAGAGAGGTTTGTGAGACAAATCACCTAGAGAGAAGTTTGTGAGGCAATTAATTATTGTAAAAGCAAACTTAGCAAAACAGTTTAAGGTTATCTACTGTTTAGAGAGATTGTGAGCGTAACAAAGAGAGAATTGTAATAGTTTTCTTGTTCATAATCTAAAGAAGATACTTTCTTCGAATCTGGTTTCTAGTGTGTTATGTTTTCTAGTTTTCGTCTATTATTATTCTGAATTCCGCCTCTATAATAATAGTCACCAAGGTACAGAGATCAATACGTATCAATGCCAAGGATCAGTAAGAAAAAAAGTATGCTCTCCTTCACCAATAATATGCATAAAAAGGTATTTAGCCATCCCTTTTTGTTCTAATATTCTTCTCCAACACCATGAAGAATCTTGAGGTATCTTTAGAGTCAAAAAGTCCCTGCTTTTGATAAGATTTTTCTGGACCCAGTCAGTCCAAATAGTGCTCTTCTCACTCACAAAATCCCACATATGTCTAAGATTAGCAACACAATTGGTGATCTCCACATTTCTTACCTCTAAACCCCCTTCCTTATAAGGGCTCCACACCACAAACCAACTTATGGGATGATGTTTCTTACCCATTTCAGCTCCTGCCCATAAAAATCTCTTGCAAATTGAATTCAACTCTTTTACATCTCTTTTTGGTAAAATAAAACAGGACAACCAGAAGAAAAATCATTCCGCTAAGAACCATTATTATCAACAAGAATCTTCCAGCATAAGTTAATTTCTTTGACTTCGAAGACTTAGCTTTTTTAAAATCTCTTGAAATTAATGGGAGACAGTCTTGATAAGAAAGTCTATAAGTAATGAGAGGGACTCCAAGATATCTTACAGGAGGATTCCAGTACTACAATCCAGACAAATACTAATTTGACTAAGCTCCAAGGAATTAACCGCAGAAGAATGTAAAGCGGTATTATTTTTACTAATCTCAAGCCCAGATAATTTACTGAAAACATCAAGAGCATACTTAAGAGAAGATACAGCAGAGACAGAATCCTTGAAGAAGACTAACACATCATCCGCGAAACAAAGGTGAGTAAGTTTACTAAGTTTGTACCTAGGATGAAGACATAAATTACCAATGTCCACTTGGTGTTAGAGAGAAATCCTAAGAATTTCCATCACAATGACAAACAAATATGAGGATAATGGGCACCCCTGCCGAAGGCCCGTGCTAGAAGACAAATACCCATATGGAGATGCATTTACAAGAACAATAAACTTCGCAGAACAAATGCAAGCATAAATCCAGGAAACAAAAATATCAGGGAATCCCAACCTATTTAAACACAACAAAATGGCATCCCAACTCACCGTGTCATAAACCTTTCTAATATCAATATTTAAAGAACATCTAGGTGTTCCCTTATCCCAATGATAGTTCCTAACAATCTCATGGGAAAGAAGAATATTATCCTGAATTGATCTACCCGAAATTAAAGTTGATTGGTTAGCACACACTATGAAAAAGCGGGGGTCTAACAACCACACCCAATATTTCGTTTAGGCAATCTGTATGGACTAACTCCAATATAATTACAAGAGAATCAACTAGACAGTCAGACTCAATAAGGAAAATATATCCAAGAGTTATATCTCTGTTTCTCAATGTAATCAGCAAATCAAACAGATAAAAATCCGCAAGCCTGATTATTATGAGAAACAACTTTAACGGTACCAAAGACCAATGTCCAAGTGTCAATCAATTTCAATCAACAACCAAAAGTTGGATTTACCAATTGATTGAACTACGCACAACCTATGATATTTCAATTATATTGAAAATATAATGTGGAAAAGAAATAACACAGACACCACAAGTTTTGTTAATGAGGAAACCACAAATGCAGAAAAACCCCGGGACCTAGTCCAGATTTGAACACTACATTGTATTAAGCCGCTACAGATTCTAGCCTACTACAAGTTAACTTTGGACTGGAATGAAGTTGATCCCTAACCAATCTCACACTGATTAAGGTACAGTCACGTTCCTTACGCCTCTGAATCCCAGCAGGACTCTACACACTTGCCCTTAGCTGATCTCACCCACAACTAAGAGTTGCTATGACCCAAAGTCGAAGATTTGATAAACAAATATGTCTCACACAGAAAAGTCTTATTCTAATAGATAAATATGTCTCCCACAGAAATACCTACGAAGTTTGTTCTGTCTTTTGATAAATCAAGGTGAACAGGAACCAATTGATAATCCGGTCTTATATTCCCGAAGAACATCCTAGAAATATCAATCACCTCACAATAACTTAACTATATGGTAGTAGAACAAGTTATTGTGGAATCACAAGGAATGAGACGAAGAGCTTTGTGATTACATTTTATATCTTACATATCAGAGATAAATCTCGAGCAAATCTTAGAGAAGATAGTACTCAATACGATAGAACAAGTAAGATCAGAACACGCAACAACTACAGAGAAAATAGTTGGGTCTGGCTTCAGAATCCCAATGAAGTCTTTAAGTCATTAACCTATAATGGTTTTTAGAAAAACCTAGGTTAAAGGAGAATCGACTCTAGTCGCAACTAATATCGCACATGAGGTGTGGGGATTATGTTTCCTAGTTGCTAGAGTTCTCCCTTATATAGTTTTAAAATCAGGGTTTGATAACTTTGTAACAAAGTAATCAATATTCACCGTTAGATGAAACCTGATTTAAGATTCAATCTTATATCTTTCCACCGTTAGATGGTCTTAGCTTGTTATATATAATGAAATATACCTTCATTTAGATATGGGTAACCGTACCTAAACATGTATATTGAGTTGGCTCAATAACAGTTAACCGGAGTTAGCCATATGAACACTTTTGTCTTAACCATTTTCATCTTAACACTTCTAGATCAATTGATAATCAAATGAATCTAATTGTGTCACTCATAGAGTTGTTCAATTTTTTATATTCTCATAGAATTATACAAGACATAGTTGAAGAAAAATCGGATTGATTCAAAAGAATCAATTCATGAACATTTTAGCCACGGTTTGCAAAGATTGAATTCCTTAATATATTAATGTATTTGTTCATGAGTATGAAATCATATTTAACCGATTTTAGAACTTGAACCACTTAAGTTTGCAAACTGAAAAAGCGGGGGTCTAACAACCACACCCAATATTTCGCTTAGCAATCTGTATGGACTAACTCCAATATACTTTCAAGAGAATCAACTAGACAGTCTGACTCAATCTTAAGAAAAGTATATCCAAGATTTATATCTTTATTTCTCAATTCAATCTGCAATCAAACAAATAGGAATTTATGAGCCCGATTGAATATAAGAAATAACTTGGAAGGTATAAAAAACCAATATCCAAGTGTCAATAAATTTAATCACCAACCCAAAGGTAGGATTCACAAACTGATTGAACTTACGCACAACATGTGATATTTCAATTATATAGAAAATATAATGCGGAAAAGAAATAACACAGACACCAGACTGTATTAAGCCGCTACAGACACTAGCCTACTACAAGTTAACTTAGGACTAGAATGTAGTTGAGCCCTAATCAATCTCACACTGATCAAGGTACAGTCGCGTTCCTTACGCCTATGAATCCCAGCAGGACTCTGCGCACTTGATTCCCTTAGCTGATCTCACCCACAACTAAGAGTTGCTATGACCCAAAATCGAAGACTTGATAAACCAATCTGTCTCACACAGAAAAGTCTATTTGAATAGATAGATCTGTCTCCCACAGAAATACCTACGAGTTTTTTTTTCGTCTTTTGATAAATCAAGGTGAACAGGAACCAATTGATACACCAGACTTATATTCCCGAATAACAACCTAGTAATATCAATCAACTCACAATAATCTTAATCGTATGGCAGCGAAACAAGATATTGTGGAATCACAAACGATGAGACGAAGATGTTTGTGACTAATTTTTATCCTGCCTATCGGAGATTAAATCTCGAGCAAATCTTAGAAAAGATAGTACTCAATCACGATAGAAAACAGCAAGATCAGAACAAGCAACTACAGAGAAAATAGTTGGGTCTGGATTCACAATCCCAATTAAGTCTTTAAGTCGTTAACCTACAGGGTTTTGGATAAAACCTAAGGTTAAAGGAGAATCGACTCTAGTCGCAACTAGTATCACACAGAAGGTGTGGGGATTAGGTTTCCCAGTTGCTAGAGTTCTCCCTTATATAGTTTTCAAATTAGAGTTTGCAATCTAAGTTACCTTGGTAACAAAGCATTCAATATTCACCGTTAGATGAAAACTTGATTAGATTCAAGCTAATATCTTTCGACCGTTAGATCGAACTTAGCTGGTTATACGCAAATTAGATGTGCCTTCATTTAGATATGGGTAGCCGTACCTAAACATGTACACATGATTGGTTCAACAATAGTTAACCGAAGTTAGCCTTATGAATACTTTATTATCAACCTTGTCCATCTCAATCATAACTAGTTCAAATGACTCAAATGAAACTAGTTATGGAGTTGTTCAATTGTTTATATTCTCGTAGAAGTATACAAGACAAAATTGAAGTAAATTCGATTTTGATTCACTTGAATCAGTTCATGAACATTATATCCACGGATTGCAAAAGATTGCATTCCTTAATATATAAATGTATTAGTTCATAAACAAACCGATTTTAGAACTTAACCTACTCAGGTATGCAAACGGGTACGCATACCTAAGTGGTCGGACTAAGTTTAGGTTCGCCAGTATGCGAACGGGTACGCATACCTTCCAAACTCAGTTGAATTTCCCGGAACTGAACTTACGCCAGTACGCATACGGGTATGCATACCTAGTTCCCGGACTTTCGTTAAACCAACCAGTACGCATACGGGTATGCATACCATGGTTCCCGGACTTGGACAACACATATACAAGTACGCATACTGTGCTATATCCAATCATGGTTAATCATTCTAAACTCCCATTTCAATCATTGAAACATTCTCGGAAGACGGGAATAGCTGTCTCACACAAACTATTAGCTTCAAAGCAATTTTCAAGTGATCGAATGATCAATACGAAACATTCCGAGTCTATATCAAATGACTGTCTCACACATATCATGTAAGATGTTACAAGGCGATTTTTACATGATCATCTTTTGACTTTCTTCAAGAACATAAGATGAGCTTGGTTAAAGAAAAAGCTTACCAACACATATTTCGAGAAATATGTAAGCGAGTTAAACTCGGCTCAAAATCTCAAAAGTGTATAGACTAAAATCTATATAGTTATACGACTTTTGTCTCAAAAAGGAGATAGACTTTCTGAGTGATAGATGAGTTCAAGTCTCCACATACCTTTTGTTGATGAAGTTCCACAAGATCTCCTTAGTAGTTCTTCGTCTTCAATCGATGAACGCTGTGAAGTCTAAAGATCAACTACACATTCTATCCTAATCCGAGACATAACTATAAGTAGACTAGAAATCAAGAATTATAGTTTTGGCAACTAAATTTGAAAAACAAGCTTAAGGTAGCAATGCTTGCGAGTTCGACCGAGCAATGCTCTAACACAAACGGGTACGCAAACTTAAGTTCCGGACATTGGTCACAAGCCGCCAGTTTGCAAACAGGTACGCAAACTTTAGCACCAGACCGAACTCAGTTAAAACCATTTGCGAACGGGTACGCAAACTTGGTTCCCGGACTTCAATAGTTAAATCAGTTTGCGAACGGGTATACAAACTTAAGTACCTTGACTTAAACAGTTGAATAAGTTTGCGAACGGGTATGCAAACTTCCGGTCCTGAATTCCGTCAAAACAGTTCGTACACTTAGTACACAAACCGTAATGTATCCAGACATGGGTTTGAGCTCTTAACACCCATTTCAATCATTTAAACATTCTTAGAAGACTACAATAGCTGTCTCACACAAACTATTAGCTTATAAGCAATTTTCAAGTGATCGAATTATCAATACGAAACATTCCGAGCCTACATCAAATGACTGTCTCACACAAATCATGTAAGATGTTACCAGGTGATTTTCACATGATCATCTTTTGACTTTGTCAAGAATAATGATGAACGTAGTTAAAGCAAAAAGTTTTTCGACACATATTTCGAGAAAGATATAAGCGAGTTAAACTCGGCTCGAAATATCAAATGTGTATAATGTAAAGTCTATATAGCTATACGACTTTGTCTCAATAGGAGATAGAAAAGAATAGACTTTTGAGTGATAGATGAGTTCAAGTCTCCACATACCTTTTGTTGATGAAGTTCCACAAGCTCCCCTTAGTAGTTCTTCGTCTTCAATCGATGAACACCGTGAAGTCTGAAGCTCAACTCCATATTCTATCCTAATCCGAGACATAGCTATAAGTAGACTAGAAATCAAGACTTATAGTTTTGAAAACTAAACTTGACATACAAGCTTGAGATAGCAACGCTTGCGAGTTCGACCGAGTAGTGCTCTAACAATCTCCCCCTTTGTCAATTTTAGTTACAAAACTATCAACACATATGGATTACAAAAATAAATAAACTTTGCAGCTTCTCATCCAAATGCTTGATTTCCTTGGTTCTTCAACATTCCTTGAATTCTTCGTCACTCCAAGTACTCCAGTGATTCTGAACGTGTTCAACTCAGCATCATAGTTGTTAAAGATCCGTAGCCATAACAATAAGAAAACAAATGTTCTCAATTATTGTTATACAGTGTCATAGTATTATTACACAACATCAAAGTTCAATTGTATCACAATTTTGACAATAATAATATGGTGATATGTATCACTCCCCCTTAGACAATACTTCATATCACAATGAAAACCACTCCCCCTTACATAATGATCCGTAAACCATATGTATATGTAGTGTGAACTACAAAATAATTCTCCCCCTTTTTGTCAATATAAATTGGCAAAGGTACGAAAACTAGCGGGATCATAATGAAATTATCAAAGAGATATTTCATGACTAAAAGAGAACATATAAACTTTGTTTCGATGATTTCTGTTAGAGCACTGCTCGGTCGAACTCGCAGGCGTGGCTATCTCAAGCTTGTTTGTCAAGTTTAGTCGCCAAAACTATAAGTCTTTATTTCTAGTCTACTTATAGCTAAGTCTCGGATTAGGATAGTAAGTGTAGTTGAGCTTTAGACTTCACGGCATTCATCGAACGAAGACGAAGAACTACTCAAGGGAACTTGTGGAACTTCATCAACAAAAGGTATGTAGAGACTTGAACTCATCTATCACTCAAAAGTCTATCTACTCTATCTCCTATTTGAGACAAAAAGTCGTATTACTATATAAACTTCAATTATACACATTTGGTATTTCGAGCTGAGTTTATCTCGCTTATCTATTTCTCGATATATGTGTTGGTAAGCTTTCTCTTTAACAAAGTTCATCTTTTATTCTTGACGAAAGTTAAAAGATGATCATGTGAAAATCGCCTTGTAATATCTTACATGATTTTCGTGAGACAGTCATTTGATGTAGCCTAGGAATGTTTCGTATTGATCATTCGATCACTTGAAAATTTCTTTGAAGCTAATAGTTTGTGTGAGACAGCTATTGTCGTCTTCCAAGAATGTTTCAATGATTGAAATGAGGGTTTAGAACATGTAACCATGATTGGATATAAACATAGTGTGTAATCACATAGTGTAAAGTCCAAAACCGGGAACCATGGTATGTGTACTCGTACGCGTACTGGTTGGTTTAACGAAAGTCCGGGAACTAAGTATGCATACCCGTACGCGTACTAGCGGAAGTCCAAGTCCAATGAATTTCTGCTGGAGTTTGGAAGTGTAAGTGGTATGCGTACCCGTACGCATACTGGCGTAACCAAACTCAGTCCGGCTACTTAGGTATGGGTACCCATTTGAATACTTAAGTAGGTTATGTTCTAAAATCGGGTTGTTCATGAACTAATACATTTATATAATAAGGAATGCAGTCTTTTGCAAACCGTGGCTATAATGTTCATGAAATGATTCGAGTGAATCAAAATCGATTTTGCTTCAATTGTTTCGTGTATACTTCTATGAGAATATAAACAATTGAATAACTCTCTAACAAGTTTCATTTGAGTCATTTGAACTAGTTATGATAAAGATGAATAAGGTCGATATGAAAGTACTCATATGGCTAACCATTGGTTAACTATTGTTGAACCAACTAAGTGAACACGTTTAGGTACGGTTACCTTTATCTAAATGAAGGTACATTTCATTTGTGTATAACAAGCTAAGTTCGATCTAACGGTTGAAAGATATTAGCTTGAATCTAATCAGGTTTTCATCTAACGGTGAATATTGAATGCTTTGTTACCAAGGTAACTTAGATTTCAAACCCTGATTTGAAGACTATATAAAGGAGAACTCTAGCAACTGGGAAACCTAATCCCCACACCTCGTGTGTGATACTAGTTGTGACTAGAGAGTCGATTCTCTTTTAATCTTAGGTTTTTCACGAAACCCTGTAGGTTAACGACTTGAAGACTTCATTGGGATTGTGAAGCCAGACCCAAATATTTTCTCTGTAGTTGCGTGTTCTTATCTTTCTATTTTCTATAGTGATCGAGTACTATCTTCTTTAAGATTTGCTCGAGATTTATTCTCCGATAGGCAAGATTGAAAAGTAGTCACAGCCATCTTCGTCTCATCGTTTGTGATTCCACAATATCTTGTTTCGTTAATCGATTAAGATTATTGTGAGGTGATTGATATTACTAGGCTGTTCTTCTGGAATATAAGTCCGGTTTATCAATTGGTTCCTGTTCACCTTGATTTATCAAAAGACGGAACAAAACTCATAGGTTTATCTGTGGGAGACAGATTTATCTATTCAATAGACTTTTCTGTGTGAGACAGATTTGTTTATCAAGTCTTCGACTTTGGGTCGTAGCAACTCTTAGTTGTGGGTGAGATCAGCTAAGGGAATCAAGTGCGTAGAATCCTGCTGGGGTTCAGAGACGTAAGGAGCGCAACTATACCTTGATCAGTGTGAGATTGATTAGGGATAAACTACATTCCGGTCCGAAGTTAGCTTGGTAGTAGGCTAGTGTCTTTAGCGGCTTAATACAGTGTGGTGTTCAAATCTGGACTAGGTCCCGGGGTTTTTCTGAATTTGCGGTTTCCTCGTTAACAAAATTTCTGGTGTCTGTGTTATTTCTTTTCCGCATTATATTTTGTTATCTTGTATAATAAAAATATTACAGGTTGTGCGTAGTTCAATCAATTAGTGAATCCAACCTTTGGTTGTTGATTATATTGATTGACACTTGAACATTGGTCTTGGGTACCGTTTAAGTTGTTTCACATAATAATCAGGCTCGCGGATTTCTATCTGTTTGATTTGGTGATTACATTGTGAAGCAGAGATACAACTCTTGGATATACTTTTCTTGAGATTGAGTCTGACTGTCTAGTTGATTCTCTCGAAAGTATATTGGAGTTTGTCCATACAGATTGCTAAGCGAAATATTGGGTGTGTTTTTTAGACCCCCGCTTTTTTAATTTCACATAGTCGAAACTTAGTGTATTCATCAAGGAGTTTATAAAGATACAAGATAGCTCCTACAATATTCCACAGCCGCACTCCCCACAAAGATTTGGCAATTAAGCACAAGTTCAATTAAAAATTCTCCCCCATAAAATGTCATTCCCGAAAGAACAACAAGAGCGACCTTACTTTTACAAGAAAAGAAGGATTTCTTTGGACATTAACAAATTACATGAAACATGAATTTGTATCCATAAAACTCAACTAAATTAACCACAAAGGAACCTCAATGATTAATTTAATCGGAATGCTCAACATAAGAAAACTTACGGAGCCGTGTAGTACTTTCACATAGAAGTGGATCATGGAAAGATCAATACTGCGGAATATACAAAAGTTCATTCTATCTTTTATCAATATTTGCATAATGACATGATGGACTTAACTTTTGACATATAAATCAAAAGTTCATTCTATTTTCCATCAATATTTGCATAATGACACAATAGACTTAACTTTTGAGCATATATGGGACAATCATAGTTCACGGACGTAAACACACATATCCCATAACATTATTTGCAATATATGAAACCAATAAAAACTAATACTGCAAAATCATCTTCCAAATAACTTAGAATTTAAATAAATAAATCTAAAGCATTGCAAGATGAAAATCATTGGTAATAGCTATATGTAATCACAATATTTGCTATTCCAAACCCTGGTTATCCTTCTTAAAACACAAGAATAAATTCTCATAAGAAGTTTCCTAGGCAAAATAAAAACCAACAAGCTAAAAACAAAAAAACTCCTAAACCAACAAAAACGATAATGAACTGAAATCAAGGAGCTCTTCCAGATTCCTCACGAGGCTTGAGACCTTTGAGCTTGTGATTGACAGCTGTTGAGGAGTGAATTTGATTTTGGTTTTACAAGTCCTAGCTATAACACACCTAATTCCCCAAGAGAAGAGAGAGAAAGAGAGAGAGAAAAAGATCCCTTTCTATTGTACTATATGCCTCCTTATATAGACTTTTCAAAAGCCCCTCCTTTTATGATATCATGCCACATGTCCTAAACCTCCTTAATTACTACTAATGTCATTCCTTCTATAATACACCCTCCTTCTTTCATATTAATTCCTCCCTTGTCCTTTCCATCTTATGGATACTTTCTTAGTAGACTTGGGCTTTAGTTCCCAAGTCTCCATATTTCATGTTGGGTTTGCCTCTCCTTCGGAGGCACACTAGCCCGGCTAAGGGGTAATATTTTTCATGTATCAACATTAGTCCCCTGACTATTGGGTTAATTGTCAAATAACACAATAGTCATATTGCATTCCATTCTAGTGTCCCTTGTACTGTCTTCTCGAGTCGAGTCCCCGGTCCGCGAGTTTGAGGGGTTTATAAAACGAGATAGTTTTTTGCAAGAAGCTGCTGACTTGCGCAACGAGCGTTTTGGATAAGTATTTTTTACTGTCTTCTCGAGTCGAGTCCCCAGTCCGCGAGTTTGAGGGGTTTATGAAACGAGATAGTTTTTTGCAAGAAGCTGCTGACATGCGCGACGAGGGTTTTGGATAAGTATTTTCCAAGAATTCTTGCACGAAATGACTGAACGTTTTCTTGGACCTTTGGATTGTATTGCTAGTACAATTTGAGAGTCTCAGGGCTGGGTGGTGAAGACAAGGTGTAATCTTTACTTAGCCCCGCTCTTTTATTTTCTCTAACCGTTCTGCATGGTTGGGGGTGTTTAGATGGGGTAAATAATGGAGGTGCGTCTTCTTCGTGATTATGTCTGGGTAGGAAAAACGCGCCTTCAAGGCGAGGAGTGAACCCCTTGTAATGGAGGTAAGTCCATAAGCTTCGCCCCTCCTTTCCCTTTCCTTTTCCAAGGTAGGCAAATGCGCTCCCTCTTTGCGCGCTTCCCTCTTTACTGTAGCCGATCGGATGTGCGGAGCAATATGTCGCCTTTTTTGTATATCTGTGGCCGATCGGATGTGCGGAGCAACCCGTCAGTTTTTGTATATTTGTGGCCGATCGGATGCGCGAAGCAACCCGTCGCCCTTTTTGTATATTTGTGGCCGATCGGATGAGCATATCAACCCGTCGCCTCTTTGTATATCTATGGCCGATCGGATGAGCATATCAACCCGTCATCTTTTTGTATATCTGTGGCCGATCGGATGCGCGGAGCAACCCGTCATCTTTTTGTATATTTGTGGCCGATCGGATGAGCATATCAACCTGTCGCCTTTTTGTATATCTGTGGCCGATCGGATGAGCATATCAACCCGTCGCCTTTTTGTATGTCAACTGGAACCAACCCACAGCCTTTTGTATAATAGTCAGCTGACCGGGCACCTTTGGCATTCCCGTAGCCTTTTGTATGTCAGCCGAAAACAACCCACAGCCTTTTGTATAATCGTCAGCCGACCGGGCGCCTTTGGCATTCCCATAGCCTTTTTTATGTCAGCCGGAAACAACCCACAACCTTTTGTATAATCGTCAGCCGACCGGGCGTCTTTAGCATTCCCGTAGCCTTTTGTAAATTTGCATTTGTTCAAGCGGCCTCTATGGACCCTTGCTAGCATGGTGCCTGGAGCACGTTACTAGATTTTTTTTGTTACATAGCAGATCATGGATTTCTCAACAAGATAATATTGATGCTTTGTAAAAAATAAAGAGACAACCTACATATGTGACTAGATGACATGCATATTTCATAAATGGCAAATATCAATATTCAAGTAAGTTTTATATTGGACGCTTCATGCTTTTAGTTGGCTAAAATATATGGGATAGGCGCGTGAACTAAAAGTGACGCACAAGAGGTAAGGACAAAAATATTTTACAGCAGCATGCAAGGTCCATGGCGTAAAGGGTATTTACCACTTGCACAAAGCAAACTATATTAGCATAAACAAACAAGTGCATCCATCATGTACTACATAGCTAACTTGTCATCTGTCGACGTATACGTAGGCTTATTAATTTTAGACTACAAATCAGCAGACGCATGCTCTCATACAGAAACTCTAAAGTAGCATTTCAATACGCGTGTGAGGTTCCCACGAGCTTCCAAACATGCATTTTGTACCAATATAATATACAAGGGCAAGGAGAATATGAAGGAAGCTTAGTTTCCGGGGGAAACAGTTAGATAAGCGACACAATTATTCAAGTGATGCCAAGTAGAAATGAATCCTTCATGAAAGATATTCATAGTACAGTAGTAAAACAGGCACTATTTCATGTTGATGGATCAAACGGTAACAACCATAATTCGAGGAACAGATAAGAAGTGCAGGCGTGTAAACAGCCTCATAAAATAGCGGTACGTGGTTATTCTACAAGTCCTAACCACAACACACTCAATTCCCCAAGAGAAGAGAGAGAAAGAGAGAAAAAAAAGATCCTTTTCTATTGTACTATATGTCTCCTTATATAAACTTTTCAAAAGCCCATCTTTTTATGATATCATGTCACATGTCCTAAACCTCCTTAATTACTACTAATGTCATTCCTTCTCTAATACAACCTCCTTCTTTCATATTAATTCCTCCTTTCTCCTTTCTATCTTATGGATACTTTCTTAGTGGACTTGGGCTTTAGTCTCCATGTTTCATGTTGGGTTTGCCTCCCCTTCGGGGGTACACTAGTCCGGCTAAGGGGTAATATTTTTCATGTATCAACAGCATCCACTGCTTCTTCAGAGGAGATATCCTCATTGAAAAGATCTTTAACATGTGTCTTCATGAGAACAAGGTCAGAGTTAACCTTTTTCTACTCAGTTCTTAACACATCAAGACCCTTCATAGTATCAACGAGCTACGGTTTTGCTTCCTCAAAGTATTTAAGAAAATCATGAACCACTTCGGCCGAAACCATTTCATCATTCTCAACATCTTGATGAGTATAAGCATAGTTACATGAGACATCAGAAAAATCCTTAGGATTTCGAAATTTGATATCATCAACTTCTACTAGGGTTCTTTTCTTCTTACCTTTGGACTCGAAACCAATACCTTTATCAAGAAAACCTCTTGCAAAATCACAAGCGCGAGAGGGTGAAGACATTCTTGACAAGAAGAAAATAACCTAGAGTACGCGTACGTGACTCAATAGGATTGGTATTTAAAAGGTTTCTTAGGGTTTCTAAAAATTGGTTCGTGACAAGACAATGTGGATACTCGTACGAAAACCAATAAGATCCCAAAACAAAACTTTTAAGAGACTGTAAAGTACTTATTTACAAGGCAAAAAGGACACAGCAAAATTTTGCTACGTGAAAGATTTCTTTCACAATTTTTGGCTCAATAGGTTTTATATTCTCACAAGAGGAAAAACTAAGAGCACAAAAGTAGCTCACAACTCATTTTGCAAAAACAAACTTTTAAAAAACCTTAAAAGAATAATCGAAGAGATTTTTGAAAAAAAAAATACTTAGGCAAGGCTATCTGTGGACAAAAGTTTAGCTATGAACAATAAGAAAATAACTCAACTAATCAAAAAACATTTAGCCAATAAGTATACCTGATTATTAGCATATCCTACTCAATAGGATTTTTCATGAGTAAGAATTCAACCCTTGTGATAATTAACACAAGTATGAGCTTTATGCTCATCAAATGAATATTTTTCATGGTTAATCCTCTTTTTCCTTTTAATTTTTGGAGGAAACTCTTTTTGATGTGAAAAAGTATCATAAAACTTACTATCATCAAAGTATGAGACGAAGTTTGAATCCTTACCAGAAGAAGTTTGTTTGGAGGATTTTGACAGCCTGTTGAAGAGATCCTTGTATCCTTCAATTATCAGATTAAGGTTGTCCTTCATATCTCAGTTGTTGTTTTCAGTAACTGGTACCTTTCTCACATCTTGAACATCATCCTTCACCGTAAGTTGAGAAGGACTTTTCTGAAATCTCCTTGACCGATTTGTATTAATGCTACAATTAGTTCGAACGTTCGATGAGCCAATAGAACCGACTTTCCTTAATTTGCTCTTCCGTTGAACATGTCCTTTTGAATCACAAAAGAGACATACTTTCTGATCACCGGAGTGATTAGAGTTTGTAGAATTAGTAGCATTGTTAGAAGATTTCTTCCTTCCGTGAGATGTGGTGATTCCTTGATTAGTGGAAGAAGTAACCACATCTTTAGCAAGCGGAAGGGTTTGTAGTTTAGCTTCTGAAATAGGTTTCAATAGAGAAACATGATTACAAGTAGTCATATTTTCCATCATCGCTATTGAATCAGAAGCGATTGGTATAGTGGACTCCATAGAGCATCCTTTACATTGAATAGAGAGATTACTCAATATACGTTCTATTTCGAGGGCATCTTCCTTAAGTTTAGCCTCGAGTAAGGTTCGAGATGAACACACTACAACATTTTCCTCATGAAGAACCCTTAATTGGGAATCACGATCTTTCACCATACCAATGATCGTATTGACCTTGTGTTTCAGCCTATTGATTTCCACTGTCTGGATTCTAACAAGTTTTAAAATCGCTTCACTCTCTTGGGCGGCTTCCCTTTCTACTTAAGAGTCAGACTCGTCAGTAAGAAAATCAGGGTAACACATATCAATACTTGTCTGTTTCGTAGGAACAAAATGTCCATCTATATGCGAGATTGATAAGTCTTTCTCTTTAATAGATTTCATAGAAACATAACTTTTGTCTCCGGTGATGCGTTTGTAAGAGATAATATAACTGTACATAGAGTCAGATTGCTACAAATACAGACTTATGAGGTTTTAAACGTGTTTGCCTGCTCTGATACAAATTGAAAAAGCGGGGGTCTAACAACCACACCCAATATTTCGTTTAGGCAATCTGTATGGACTAACTCCAATATAATTCCAGGAGAATCAACTAGACAGTCAGACTCAATCAAGGAAAATATATCCAAGAGTTATATCTCCGTTTCTCAATGTAATAAGCAAATCAAACAAATAGAAATTCGCGAGCCTGATTATTATGAGAAATAACTTGAACGATACCAAAGACCAATGTTCAAGTGTCAATCAATTTCAATCAACAACCAAAGGTTGGATTTACCAATTGATTGAACTACGCACAACCTGTGATATTTCAATTATATAGAAAATATAATGCGGAAATGAAATAACACAGACACCAAAAGTTTTGTTAACGAGGAAACCGCAAATGCAGAAAAACCCCTGGACCTAGTCCAGATTTGAACACCACACTGTATTAATCCGCTACAGATTCTAGCCTACTACAAATTAACTTCGGACTGGATTGAGCCCTAACCAATCTCACACTGATTAAGGTACAGTCCCGTTCCTTACGCCTCTGAATCCCAACAGGACTCTATGCACTTGATTCCCTTAGCTGATCTCAAGAGTTGCTACGACACAGAAAAGTCTATTTTAATAGATAAATCTTTCTCCAACAGAAATACCTTCGAAGTTTGTTTCGTCTTTTGATAAATCAAGGTGAACAGGAACCAATTGATAATCTGGTCTTATATTCCCAAAGAACAACCTAGGAATATCAATCACCTCACAATAATTTAACTATATGGTAGTGGAACAAGTTATTGTGGAATCACAAAGAATGAGACGAAGAGCTTTGTGATTACTTTTTATATCTTACCTATCGGAGATTAATCTCGAGCAAATCTTAGAGAAGATAGTACTCAATACAATTGAACAAGTAAGATCAGAACACGCAACTACAGAGAAAATAGTTGGGTCTGGCTTCAGAATCCCAATGAAGTCTTTAAGTAGTTAACCTATAATGGTTTTAAGAAAAACCTAGGTTAAAGGAGAATCGACTCTAGTCGCAACTAGTATCACACATGAGGTGTGGAGATTAGGTTTCCCAGTTGCTAGAGTTCTCCCTTATATAGTCTTCAAATCAGGGTTTGATATTTGTAACAAAGCAATCAATATTCACCGTTAGATGAAACCTGATTTAAGATTCAAGCTAATATCTTTCTGCCGTTAGATTGTCTTATCTTGTTACACATAAATGAAATATACCTTCATTTAGATATGGGTAACCGTACCTAAACGTGTATATTGAGTTGGCTCAATAACAACTAACCGAAGTTAGCCATATGAACACTTTTGTCTTAACCATGTTCATCTTAACACTTCTAGATCAATTGATAATCAAATGAATCTAATTTTGTTACCCATAGAGTTGTTCAATTTTTTATATTCTCATAGAAGTATAGAAGACACAATTGAAGCAAAATCGGATTGATTCAAAAGAATCAGTTCATGAACATTTTAGACACGGTTTGCAAAGATTGCATTCCTTAATATATAAATGTATTTGTTCATGAGTATGAAATCATACTTAACCGATTTTAGAACTTGAACCACTTAAGTTTGCAAACGGGTACGCAAACTTAAGTTCCGGATACTGGTCACAAGCCGTCAGTTTACAAACGGGTACGCAAACTTTAGCTCTGGACCGAACTCAGTTGAATCCGTTTGCGAACTGGTACGTAAACTTGGTTCCTGGACTTCAACAGTTAAATCAGTTTGCGAACGGTTATGCAAACTTAAGTACCCTGACTTAAATAGTTGAATAAGTTTGCGAACGGGTATGCAAACTTCCGGTCCTGAATTCCGTCAAAACAGTTCGTACACTTAGTACACAAACCGTAATGTATCCAAACATGGGTTTTAGCTCTTAACTCCCATTTCAATCATTGAAACATTCTTAGAAGACGACAATAGATGTCTCACACAAACTATTAGCTTATAAGAAATTTTCAAGTGATCGAATGATCAATACGAAACATTACGAGCCTACATCAAATGACTATCCCACACAAATCATGTAAGATGTTACCAATTGATTTTTACATGATCATCTTTTGACTTTCGTCAAGAATAATGATGAATGTAGTTAAAGCAAAAAGATTTCCAACACATATTTCGAGAAAGATATAAGCGAGTTCAACTCAGCTCGAAATATCAAATGTGTATAATGTAAAGTCTATATATCTATACGACTTTGTCTCAATAGGATATAGAAAAGAATAGACTTTTGAGTGATAGATGAGTTCAAGTTTCCACATACCTTTTGTTGATGAAGTTCCACAAGCTCCCCTTAGTAGTTCTTTGTCTTCAATTGATGAACGCCGTGAAGTCTAAAGCTCACTACACATTCGTCCTAATCCGAGACATAGCTATAAGTAGACTAGAAATCAAGACTTATAGTTTTGACAACTAAACTTGACAAACAAGCTTGAGATAACAACGCTTGCGAGTTCGACCGAGCAGTGCTCTAACACACTAGGTCTCTTAAACTATACTTTATTCTAATTGCCAGAATTTTTGTTATGCATTTATAGATGATATTACAGCAGGAAATTGGACGAAAGTCAGTTATGCTAGTAGGATTATCAACTTTTGGAACCAACGTTAAAAAAGTACTATTTACCTCCCGATGAATCTTGAATTTAGTGAAGAAGTTCTTAATAGCTTTGATAAAATCAGCTTCAGTGATGGACCAACATACTTTGAAAAAATGACTAGTAAACCCATCTGGACCCGGGTATTTACTAGAGCCAACACAATATAGAGCATGAACAATTTTATCTCTAGAGATAGGGGCTATAAATCTGGCTGCAACATCTTCACTGACAACCTTAGTAAATTGAATAAAATCAGCATCATACTCATAAGTACTAGAGAAGCAGTACCTTGAAACAAACTAGAAAAGAAAGAAGTGCACTCAAGGGAAATTTCATTGTCTTCATCCCAAATAGTACCATCTGCAGATCTTAAAGATAAAATGTTATGCATCTTCTCTCTTTTAAGGAGCTATGGAAAAATTGGGTATATCAAGTCTAGCATAATTACTCACAACCCTTTCTTCAACAGCAGCCATACTAGCACTTAAAGGGTATTCTTGAACAACAGCTTGGGCATTTTATATCTCCCTTTTAACCTCCACCACAGATTGAGAAATATTGCCAAACCTCTCTCTTCTTAACACAATCAACTTTTGTTCCACCTTCTTGAGCTTAGAACAAGAATTAACATAGGATTACCATTCACCTTTTCACCCCAGATTTCTCTTACAATATCCAGAAAACCAGGTTCATCAGTCAAGTAGTTGAAAAAATGGTGTTGATGATGGATTGTTGACTAAGGCTAAAATCGTAAAATCGTAACCTTGCATATTCCTGATCCAATAATCAGATGAGTGTGGAGACTCATGTCTCTCGTTTAAGCATGAAAGCTCATGTCACGATGATCTCTGACTAAGTGTATTTCCTCTCAGATCATCCATAAGAACCTCTGACTGAGTGTATTGCCTCTAAGAGTATATGAATATGCAATCTCTCAATTGAGACCGAGGCATATTTCATCAATACTGAACAATTTCAATAATCACTTTTATATAGAATCGAAAACGATTAGACGGCTCCTAGACAGCTTGCCTGCTAGTATAGAGTGATAACGTCTTCAGGATGTAACAATGTTTTCCCTGACTATATAAAAGACATATATATAGAATCTTAATGATTGGATGTCTCCTAGACAGCTTGCCTGCTAGTATAGAGCGATAACGTCTTCAGGATGCAACAAAGTTTTCTCTGACTATACATAATTAATATTTATAATAAATATGATGCTTCAACTAGCTCATATCGCTCAATTCTCGAATAATCATAATGCTCCTAGACAGCTTGCCTGCTAGTACAGAGCCATCAATTAATCAATTAAATGTTTCTAGTCGCAAGATTCATCAATTGAACTCCTAGAAAATATTCTACGTTCATCATAATATTTCGTTACTTCAATTCATGGCTTTCCCCAACAGAATTCCATGGGTTAGTAATAAATATTCAACGTACGGGCATCTGGGCCATCACCGGGTAAGCCCCGAGAAAATGGTGCGAGTGTACTTAGCAATAATGCACAAACGAGCACCCGAGCGTACGAACGAGCACTCAAAAATATGGACAAACAAGGAAACCAATGCAAAATAGGGAAGAAAAATAATATTAATAAAATAATAAAGAGGCGCCCAGGGGGACCAGGCCCACCGACCGGCTGGTCATGCCGCCGTGGCCGGTCCCATGCCTCTTCCTTTTATTTTACCTTATTTTATTATTTTTCCTAATCTCATGAAAACTCCTTCATTTGAGCAAACTCCCTCATTTAAGCACAACTCTCAGTTTCTCCATATTTCCTTCACACGATGAAAAATATAAAAAAAATAGGGAAAGGTGTCACGGGACTGGGCCTACTAGCCGGCCGGCCATGCCCTAGACGTGGCCGGTAGCACACCTTATGATCCCTTATTTTATTATCATTATTATTTCCTTCATCTCATGGAACTCTGTTTGAGCAAAAACCCTGGTTTTTCCATATTTTCTCAAATATTGCTCAAATGGTCAAAAGCCAAAAATTGAAATGGTCACATGACCAACTAGGCTTCTCACATAAATATTAAAATATTATTATTTTAATATCGATCGCACGAGCAATGCCCTACTTGCTCATTCGAGCAAAATTGAGAGTTTCAGTCAAGATCAAACTCTTCTGAAAATCCAAGATGTTGCTCGAACGCACGTCAGAAAATATCAAAATTCTCAGAATTCAGACACAAGCAACATGGTGACACGGGCATGTCACCTTGACCGACCAGGGTCGGTCCTTTGGCTTGCAAGAATCCGTTCCCACACATCTTCATAATTTGACCTAATTTGTTCATATTATCAAACGACCGTCAGTCGGTCCTATGACCACCAAGGGCCGGTTCCATGACCTATTGGTTGGTATTTTATCTCTCCATAATTAGGTTTTATTACCTAATGTTCATATGAGCACTATTTTAATAAATGATTAAACAACCATTTAATCATTCTTTCCCCAACTGGTCCGCAAAGGAATTTGGTACTTGCTCATTCGAGCATCTGGGCACTACATGGTCGGCCATCATCCCATGTAGCCGGTCCCTCTCTCACACATTGGTTGGTTTTCAGTAAATCATCAATGGATCAGCAATCGATTAAAATTAGGGTTTCAAACCGAATGCTCTGCAAAGAATAATTTTGAACAGGTTCAAACACCACTATTTTCATGTTGATCAAGCAGTCAACATTTTCTGATATAATATTCGGTCCAGCTACCAATATTTTAAATTAATATTTTATTTGGTAGCGTTACCAATAATCATCAAACGAGCAATATTTTCCCTGTTTATCAGTATTATTCAACTATTGATAGACGCATTTATGTGTCTATTTTCATCTCTATTGTGTATATTGTTAGTACCCATTTTTGTACTAATTTTGGTATTTTATCCCTTTGTAGGTATTTTTGGAGAAATAGGCTTTTGCGGCGAAATTGGCTCGAAAAGTTGTTGAAGGCACCTGGGAGGACATTTGCTATTCGGACTCTCATTTTGGATAAGGGGTAACCCATTTCCAGACAGCTGCTAAGCACAAACCGGGATTGGATAGGGGGACACTTTTTCACGTTTTTAAAAGAAAATTTTGGCGGGAAATTTTGCCGCAGTGAAGAACAGAGGAAAGTTTCGATTTTTGGGCTAGTTATGAAGAGATTAAAGCTCTGATTTTTCTTGGGCTTGCTTCTTAACCATAAACAGGCGAGGTAAGGGTGTTGGAATGGATCCAAATTGGCTAGAACCCGGATTGGAGGCGAAACAGGGTTGAATAATATCACGGGTAATTTTTTTGGTTTATTTTTGGAAACAAACGTGAAGAAGAGGAAAGAAACTCTTCTGAGAGATTTGATTCTATCACAGAGAAAATTTGGACAACTTGGATTGACTGAGGAGACGTGTAGCTGATGAGAAAAGGGAAATTTCGTAACTTGAAGAGAAAGGAAAAAAACCAAAGATATTCTCGAATTTTCTTGGCCCTGTGATGTATAAAAGAGTTGGTACGAGTCCTAGGAAGGGAATGAACACTTTGGGGGAAGTTTAGAGCCTTAGAGAAGCGGGAAAAAATCAACTGGAGGAGAACGCGTTCTGCTGCTGCCGGAGAAGACGAAGAAGAACATAAGACGCACATGCAACAGTCGCATAGGCAGACTTATTTTCAGTGACAACGAAGTTCTATCGTTCCTGTCTGCAGTCACCGAAGCCTTTCAGCAACGATCCAGTCTCCTGTTTTAGACTTTTAGCGACTACAGTATACTCTTTTCTCCCTTTTAATCAATTTTTGAGCCATAAACATGTATTTTGAGAACATGATTAATATGAGGAGCTAAACCCCATTGCTGAGGCGATAGAGGAAGCTATTTTTCCAACAAAAAGTGGTTTATTTATTTATGTCAATTATTTTTATGATTATTTTGCCTTGATTGATAATTGTTTGAATGATTTTTGTTAAGCAATTGTTATTTCTTTTGATAGAGCATGCTTAGCCATAGGTTTTTGATGCTCTATACTTTGGATTTACACTTGTTATTTTGAAATTTACATGTTGCAATAGTTTAGAATCAAATTAAACGCAAAAATTGAATAAATATAAATATTGGATTTAATCACTTTGAACTTGGAAAATAGTGGAATCTTGGCCTCAGTGTTCTTTTAATATTGATAACATCTTTTGTCTGAGTTTGTTATAATTTTTAGTGAGTTTGCTATTTTAGTTTTAAAATTTAAGTCTAAAAAATCCTCCACAAGTCTTAGAGTTCGAATCAATTTTTACTACAACTATCAATATTTAATTATTCCTCAAACGAGCAATATTTGCTTAAATAATAATATTGATTCAACTATCAATATTCAGCAATTCATCATACGGGCAATATTTGGTCAGCCTGTCAATATTCATCATGTTGATTCAACTATTAACATTCATTCGAGAACTATACATCTGTCCCAGCAGACATGCTCAATTCATGAGTCCTAGAGCATTTGTCCATCATATTCCCGACTCAACAATACTAAGACTCATCGTCTAATCAAGTCAGCAACTGACTAAATACACGTCTGCTTTGCAGACTCCACATTCATGAGACATCAATCATGTCACATGGGGGGATATTAACTAGGGTTTTGGTCTGGCGGCCTACGGCACGTGTGTTCACCCACGATGAGAAATGTGAGTAAGTCGTGCAAGCAGTTAGAGGATTTAGCAAAGTGGTGGGTGGACAATCAACCAAGTCCCCGCACAACGTGGAACTTTTTTAACCACACTCTTTCACTCCAGCAACTGTCACACTTCATGGGATCAATGTGTCTACTATTCTTGCGATATAAATGAGTCTCTGAATCAATGATTAAAAACAAGAACGCTCGTCTAAGGAAAGAATTCTTACTTGCATCAGAATTCTCGTCCAAGCAATCACTCTCAACAGAGAAAATTCAATCAATCAGAACTTATCTTATCTCTTCACGCAGAATACACAACACATCCACAATCCTTGATCATCATTGATCTCACACACTTCTCAGCTTCCCCCTACAGATCGACCCATCCTCTCTTGTGACCGAATTGACTCTGGAACGGTCATCATCTTGGTTTAGGCCGGAGTCCTACAAATTGATCTCTCTAACTCAAAGCACTCCCGTGCAGTGCATCTGCTTGAAAAAGGTTAAAGCAATTTGCTCGGTCGAGGAGTCTCCTCCACACGGTCGTGTCTTCACTTTCCTAAAAAAACCAGCAAATCGTTTTCTCCCATCAACAGATGAAAAGGTGGAGGACCGTGAAGTCGCTTCTCATACACAGAAATAACCATAGAAGAGTGATAAAAAATTCCAGGAGCTAAAAAATCAGCTTTTGATTTAGTAAAGACAGTAACCCACTCAATATTCACCAAAACTCTGTCAATTTTTGAGACTATTTTACTAGGGTCAACTTGTTTATTAAGCCAAGTATAGAAATCACCCGAAAAAGGAAGATCAAACAACTGATCCTCCTTAGTACAATAAACAAAATCATTCATATAAGAGACACGACTATTACTTTGACCACCAACGCTCTCATTGAAGTTCAGAATTTCATTAAAATCCCCTAGCACCACCCAAGGATTATCATAACTACCAGCAAATGATATTAACTCATTCCATAAAGCACACTTCCTAGTACCATCATTATCCCCATAGACAAAAGTCGCAACAAATTTAAAATTCCTAAAAGTAGTAATTTCCAGAAAAATTGCCTGAGAAGCAGAGTGCAGCAGATTAACAGGCATTTCCAGAGGGTTCCACCCCACCCAAATTCTTCCTGAGCTATCATTTTCATAATTGTCCTAAAAACACCAATTCTTATTAATAGAGAACCTAACTCCATCCTTATTTTGAGCATGAACATGAGTTTCTACTATACCCAACATGGATAACTTATTTAAACTAATAAATCTACCTATTTCATACTGTTTTAGAGGGTCATTCAACCCTCTAATGTTCCAGCATCCAACTTTAAACATTATTTAAAACAACAAGAGGCCTCTTAGCAGGCCTATATTTCTTATGTTCCACCCCTTTAGGATCTAGACTAGATAAAACTGAAGAACTACCCCCTTTAGATAAAAATTTACCTTTAGGAACTTCAACAGATAAAGCTTTTTGATGCTCAGAAGCAAAACCAGATGAACTATTAACTCCAGAAGCAATGGCTGAATCCAATATCTTACCAGAATTTTCCACCACTTGAGGTTGTGACTCCTTATCTATCTCAATTAAGACATCAAACTTATTTGCAGTATGTATAATAACATTATGCTCCTCCTCCATAAATACATTCTCCTTATTACTCTCTAGAGAGATAATCCCTTCCTCCATAAGATCATGTTCTAAAGTTGCACAATCTTCCTTTGAAGTATCAATAATAAGAGTAGAATTTTTCCTAGAGCCCTTCACAACCCAAGTTTGTTGATTCCAAACAACACTAGTCTGCTTAGGCACCTCTACAGAAACTTCCTTTTGTTTAACCCGTGGGCATTTAACAACAACATGACCAAAAGAATTACAGGTTGTACACTTATGATCCTTCCATGGATACTCCACATCAACATCCACCACATGTTTCCTTTCATAAAAACCTGTAACAGATGAAGGATACTCACAAGAAACATCAATTTCAATCAAAACCCTTGCAAAACTCATCCTAGCTCAAGTAGCTGTAAGTTTATCCATCATTATCGGTATACCAATTACACTAGCAATCTTAGACAATGCTTTAGAGTTCCACATATGTAAAGAAACCTTCCTTATAAGATTGACCCAAACAGGAACTGATTTCATCTCTGCAATTTTGTTGGATAAATATCTTCGTTACCGATTCTCCAATAATACAACTCATGTATTATCCAATGATCCGTTACAACTCTTTGTAACAGGGTTTTCATCTATGTATTACGTTTTGTAATACCAACAACGAAACAAGAAAAGAAGGATAAAAAAAATATGATAAATCCAAAAACTTAAACAAACTTACTTGGGTGTATTGAGGCTAGTAATCTCTTTGCTTAAGATATTTGATGCCCTGTATATAATGTTGTTACTGGTTTAGCAGCATATGTCTCCAACATTCAACAATACCTCGATGTTTTTCGCAGCACTTCGATAACAGCGAACACGAATAGATGTAGCACAAACTCTTCTTTAACTCTTGGAGACACATGCAAACTCTTAAATTTCTAGTACTAGTTTTATGACTCTAAAAACACATTTGCAATGGAGAATGAGTGGGGTTTATATTGGCTTAGAGGTGACTTTTGGAGAAATCCTTTCATGAAGAGTCACAACCCTTAGTGGAGAGTCACATCCCTTAGGGATAAGACACTACATATTGAAAAGGTTTAAGTGAGTGGACACATCCATCCACACTAACTAACTAACTCATATTTCTATTCATAATTCTAACAAATTTCCTGCTCAATGAGAGCATGCCAAGGGCGAACAAAAATAACTGGTGAGAAATATAAACATGACCATACTCGAGAGATGCAATACGATCACATTATTCATCAAATTCAAACACATACATAGACTCACCATGAATGGTCGTATGCATTAAACCCTTTGTTCTCCAAGCCCTCTACAAATTATTCTTCAATAACATATAAGGTAGTTTCCTAACAACAATAGTTCCAATAAATAGGTCTTTACAGTGAACAAGGTCCTCTTCGACATCATTAAAAACAATATCAGCTACTTTCTTACTGTTAGCCGATCCAGGATCTTCAAAATCCAAAGAAGAATCAGAGATTAACTCATTCTTCTTAGTAAAAAACTCAGACCAAACGATCTTCAAACTAAAAACCCTAGAAACTTCAGAACGAGAACCTCCTGAAACAGCTCCCTCTACCTGGTGGGAGGAATGGGTAGAGACGAATCCCCTTTAGCAGTAAAAAACCCTCCATCATCATTCATGATGAAAGACCAACCAGAAATCAATCAAAACCAAGAGAAAATCGAAACCCAAAACCCTTGACTTTAGGTTAAAATCGCCCGGCCAAAGTCAAGGTTCTATCCAATGCAAATATTCTCAACAAGAACTTTTTTCAAATCATTTTCTTTCCCGCAGGGCCAGCCCCATAGGGTAATCAGGAAAAGGCCCACTTAGGGGCACCAAGGCCTAGGGAAGCAAAAGCCTAGTTTGACATAGGGGATATTCTTAAAAGTAAAATGTATTTAATGACTTAATGATGAAACTACACAAATGTTTTGGACGAAAGTTTAGTTGATATAAATGTTTGAGGACTTATTTATGGATTTTCTTTAAACTCGTTAATTTGTTTCTAGTTTTCTGCAAACTATTTTATTTTTCCTTCCCCCCGTGAATCTCTTGTACTCTTTGAGTCTTAAACGTTGATTGGAAAATGTATCTCAATAATTCATTTTTATTTCCTTCATTTTCTATTTCTAATACACATATAGATTGATAATATTTAGGGTTTATATTTTAGTGAAATGATGTTGGGTTTTTTGATTGATCTATGTTCCAATAGTTAATTCAAAAATTATTTAGGGATTATGGAAGGGGTTACATAAGGTGACAGACTGTTGATTTTGGTTTTCTTTTGAAAATGTTAAACCTTTGAAAGTTTGGAATTTAGGGTTTTGAAGAACACACAATTATATTTTATCATTAGAGTTGTATAATAAAAATATTTTGGGGTATGAAAAATAATCTTCGGAGCAAAAATTTCTCAGGAACGGCCCAATTTCCCGCTACTAACATTCATTTTTTTTTTTAACTCGTACGAATCATTTGAAACATAAACACTCACCATTTTGACTTAAGGTTACTATAGTTTAGTCTTGAAAATTTCACAACATGCAATAGTAAAGTCAGGAAATAGTACTTGTGGTTGTACTATACGGCGCCAGTGAAGTGTAAACTGATTTGATGAGGAGAGGACGACGAGAGAGTTATGCCGTGAAATTCTGAGTTGTCTGAATTTGCAACAACAGGCCAACGATGCAACATTAACATGGGTCCTCTATGGCTCTACCTACAGGTATGAGGGGGGACCCCCTTCATTAACGCTGTGGGGGATCTCGAAAGACGTTTTTGATCGTATATCTGATGATAATACTAGACGGTTGGATGTTATTTTGCCATCAAACAACACGCTTGACACTACCACATGCATTTTTCACAGGTGGGTCCACATTATATATTTCTCTTGTTGGAACACTGCAGCCAGTGAGCGCTCAATACCCTTTAGTGTTGCCCTTAACCGAGTGGATGGTGTTTCTTTTTTAATCAACCAAAGGATGATTTACGGCGAGATGACTATGACTCGGTGTCCATAATTGTGTTGCACCTATAATGGTGCGCACGGTGCACCTAGCTTTTTGGGGCTTTATAACCAGGAAACAAAATTACTCACACGATTGCTACGTATTTTTGAGCTAGCAGCACAAACCAACAAATAGTTAGCGATTGATTCTGCAGCTTCTGCATTATAATTCGTTTGTAACTTTGCATGGTTAACCGTTCACCGGGAAGAGACTGGAAGATTGAACAGTTCACCTATCGATAGTAAAATTTAAATAGTTTATTGAACTACAAAATAATTGTATTTCCTTATCCTGGGAGTATATAATAATATAATACTAGATGTAAGTAGTAGATAAGTTGTGTGATAAGTTAGATAACCTAGCTGGGGCCTCAAATGTGAGACTGGGATACCTTGGAGATCCGGATTTGATAATGAAGAAAAAGAATGCGTGGCATTATATAATCGAGAGACATTAGATTCATTAAAAACACAATCAGTAAAGAATAAATGATGCTATGTATGCCCATCTTAGCCATAATCTCAGTAACAACCCATCAGCTAGCTACACGCATTGTCAGCACAACTCTATTGCTAAGACGTGAGCTTTAAGGCCCTGAACTGCTGAGGATTGCTAGGCGCAAGATTTATGGTAACTTGGCATCAAGAAAATCCCTATCACGTCTTTTAAAACATAAAAAATACTCCATAAAGTTCCAGTTTGTTTTCATATACTCATATGCTTAGATTTACTGCAAGGACGACAGCGACTTGTAACTAACTTCTTAATTGTTTTGGCTTGACAAGTGGATACTACAATCCAAGACCGAGCCACTCATTTGCCAACAAGACTGTGAGAGTTCAGCAATACACTCTTCCCAATTGACTATTCATATATAGTCCTCAATAATTAAGCCACCCTCTACAGAGTGTGGATGGACATCAATCATGCTCGTCCTTCTCTTAACGCAGCGGTGTAAAATCGTTCCTCGGATCACTGGAAGATCACCTTATCGTCTCTGCGAGACCACCTTAGCTTTGGACTAGTTTCTTATAGCCAAGAAGGGGAGTGCAAACAGATTGTAAGAACAGGTCACATGGAGTTTATGGAAAAGCTACGTTAAACTTTCAAGCCATCCTTCAGATAAAAAGAATGTTAGTTGCATCTACAAGCTTTATGGACCAAGGGATGGTTGATGCCACTGTCACTGAAAATGAAAACATTCGAATATGGGCGAGGAATTTAATAAACTAGTCCAATATATCACAGTAATGTTTCTGCCGATTCCTATAATATAGAAGGATTTTTGAATTTCTTATATTAGGATTAAACTAAAAAAAACTAAAAAAGAAGCCTTGGAAATGAATAAAATGAAAAGGAATGAAGAAACAATGAACACGTAGCACAAAAGATGACTCCAATCGCATAGGAAAATTATAGAGTACACATTCCCTAACGAGCACAGTGAACAATTTACAGCAGGACATCACTTGACAAACTCTAGATTAACATTTTGATTTTTCTGAATGAACTGTCTAAATCTCCTTGGGATATATAAAAAAGAGAAAAAAAGAAGAAAGAAATGTAAACCAAGGTTTTGTGAAGATACTGGTGAGTAGTGTGACTCTCCTTACAAACATAGGCATGATACTTATATTTACCTCACATTGAACTAAAATTTGATGTGTCAAGAAGAAGCACCAACAACATATAAACCCACAAACCCTTGCTATTCACAGAGCGTTGGAGCTTAAAAACCTGCACAAAATGTAACACAGCAGAGCCATGGAGAGTACAAGTCTCACCACTTTTAACAAGTAATCTCAGGATCAAGCAAGTTCACGATGACCCTCTTCTCCAACGACAGGATGTTCTGAAATAGATTCGGTTTCCTGGGAAGGGTTCTCTGAGGAGTTGCATTTGTTCTCCTCGATGCTAGATTTGGCTTCAATGCAAGGGTCCTCCACAGTGTTTGATGTGTTCCCTTCGACCTCTCCTGCTACACCGCTACACACGACCTTTTGGTTATCAACATTTGGGTCTCCTGATTTAGGCTTTGTAGTTGGAAGCTTTTCTTCAGTTTTGGTGGTTATTGACTTCTTCGATGGAAGCTTGGAGAGGGATGACCTCCTAACTGGTGTCTTAGAAGAAACTGAGTCTCCATTGGTGTCCACAAACAGTCTTTTGGAAGATTTGCTGAGGTCCAGGCTGCTCCTTTTGGGGCTCTGAGAAGATCTACCTCCTTCTGAAGAGTTATTATCTACTGCACCAGAAGTCTTGTTCCTTCCGAGTTTTGGTGATTTTGGCCGTGTTGTTGGAATCTAAAACAAAGAAAATGACAAAAAGATTCCTCGCTTAATGAAATATATTACCAAACTAATGTAGATAACTTGAAAACACAAGCTTCCACAGACCCAACCCCCACCATTAAAATGGTGACCTCTTTACAGTATTACTACTAGAAGTTTTAACTTAAGCTCTTACCTGGTAGTTACTTATGGTCACCCCAGAATAAGATCTGAGATGACCCTAACCTTAGGTAACAGTAACATCCCAAAAGATGTCCATATACATGTAGTGGTAGCATGTTGGATGAAAACATACTGTCTTCGAGGTTTATTGTTATATGTTAAGATTGCGCAGGATGAGCAACAACCTTGTAGACACTAATTTTCTAGTGTTGAAACAGTATATTTCAAGAATAAATATCAGCATAAACATTTTACTTACAAAACTATGCTTCTTGTTTGTTTACTAAAGTAACGAAATCAACAATGAACACTATCAGACTTCGGTGATACGCCACTGGCACGATTCAGATATTAAAATAATACTGGACCGAACTACAAGCCAAAGTCGGACCACAGAGCTCATTCTGTGGATGGAAAGAAAGCAAAAGAAGAAAACATGACAAACTATGCGAATTTGAATGCAAGTGAATAGCTGTTAAGAATCAATTACTCTTACTAAAACACTAACAATGTTGAGACGAGAGGGAAAATGCATAGGTGGTGGGTCTAACAAGAAATCGGTGCACATTCAACAAGAAACGATCTGAAACAAATGAAGAGGTTTAAGCTCACTTAAGAAAAATTCAAACACAAATTGTAATTGGAAGAATTTGAAAAAAGTGAAGAAAACCCCAGGCAAGGAGACCAAACTCGACTGCTTATGATTTACAAAGTACTGATGTCTTCACTAAAAGCAATTCTAACAACTTCCTACCACTAGGGGCTATGGTTCACCATTATATTGATAAAAAGTAATCACTCCTAACATCTTCACTAAAAGAGTTACGACTCTAGTCAGGCAATTGAGAATTGTCACATGGATACTCTCTCAATACAATAAAAGAAAAGCTACATAATGGAAGATAAAACACTAGCATCTTCTAATGAGATTGCAGTAAAACACCCATCAAGCAGAATTGTTTTTAAGCCGTAACCAGTAAATATGCATCTGATGTGCAGCACCTAGGTTATGACAGCAACCAAACTCTTGAAAACTTTCTAAAGTAGTTACGAAGCATTTTAGGTAATTTGCTCAAAAAGCCTTTTCTAGAATTACGGTAACCTACACCTTAAGTTTGCTACATGCAAATGGCTTCTCCACCTCCAGTTTGTTAACATAGATGCATATAGTAATATAAATAGTTTAAAGTTGCACACACCAAAGAAACACGGATCACAAGAAATAACCGTGAGTAACCAACCAACCAACCACGCAAATTTATATAAATAACTGAACATTACCAGTACAGAGATGAATATTGATGATACGAGATCACCAAGACCAACTACATAAAGCTACAAAGAAAAAACCTATACAGAACGAGTAGAGTATAGGAATTGCATAGCTCAGGTGCACCATCCTTGAAACGAAAAGGTGATATAAAATCATAGTTCATCAACTTACCTTCTTTAGTTCAATTGGAGGAATGGGTTCTTTGTAGAAAGTTGGCATTGGCGTAGCTTTGAATGCCAAGCTCTTCCTGAGTTGTTTGATTTCTTTCTCCTGGCTCTCCTGTACATGAAAACCAGAAGTGACTAATTGCTTGATAGCATCTAAAACAGACAAATATATGGACAAAGATTTTAGATTTAACCTTGGTCTCATTTTTTACCTTTGATTTTGCCTGCATATCAGTTTTTTCCATTTCCTTGGCGTGGATCTTCTCTTCTAGCTTAGAATAGAACTAATGAAGAGAAACCAATCAATTGTACTGAGCAGTTAATCTAAAATCCTCAGTTAAACAGAAAAGGGTAAGGAGATCCCACCTCTCTTCGTTTTTCAGCTCGCTCACCCAATCTGAAAGCAAATCCAGAACCATCTCTCTGCGACCCGCAAGGAGTGGTGCTTCTGGTAAAATAAAAACTATCAACCTTAATACTATTTCGATAAAAATAAGAAACTAAGATATAGAACAATACTGACAGAATGGACGAAGATGATTACGATGTAATGGAGTGTGTATCTTCGTCATCTTTTGCAAGCTGTGACTTCCCCACTTGCTTTGAATCTTGATCATCTGATCTGCAAACAGATTGACCAATTTAGCTACTGAAAACAAATTCATAATGTGTGCTATACAATTTGACCATGAAGCAACATCAACTATGCTATGCTTACAAGAAATGTCATCCCTCCATGACAACCAATCAAATTAGCCAATTTATATAAGGTGGAGGACTTACTGGGTGACTTCTAATGATGGCTTCTCTTCTAATGATGGCATCTTGTCATTGACAGTTGCACTCCCAGAGGCCGCCTTTGTGGACTGATTTCAAATAAAATATGAAGTAAGAGAGTAAAAAGACAAAGGAATTGGTTCCCAACTCTCCTTTAAACAAAGTAATGCATACTAAATACACCAAATACAAAGGAAAAAAAAAAGTACCATCCAAATAAAATATGAAGTAAGAGAGTAAAAAGACAAGGGAATTGGTTCCTAACTCTCCTTTGAACAAAGTAATGCATACTAAATACACCAAATACAAAGGGGGGGAAAAAGTACCACAGATCCTTGAGCATTAGGCACGGCTGCCAACGTAGCCCTCCTAGCGGTGGGCTTTGCATTCACGGAACTGGCTCCAGTGGAGACCCTCCTGATTGGACGACTAAGGCGAGCAGCAACTGTCTCTTTGGATGCCTCATCCTCAGCTTCCCCGTTTGTTCGAGAATGCCGAGCATTTGTTTTAGCTGGCTTACTATCAAGGCTCTTCTTCAAACCATTGCCGGCAGCCCCCTTTGATGGGAACGAAAGACTCTGAGAAAGGCTCTTTTGGGTCTTAGAAACTGCTGTTGAACTTTTCTTACTAGGTTGA
Source organism: Papaver atlanticum (assembly GCA_023531105.1). Classification (NCBI taxonomy): domain Eukaryota; kingdom Viridiplantae; phylum Streptophyta; class Magnoliopsida; order Ranunculales; family Papaveraceae; genus Papaver; species Papaver atlanticum. The sequence continues at coordinate 8,089,785 of JAJJMB010008334.1, forward strand.
ACCTTGGTCGTTTTAATGTTCTTTAGTCCATGACCATCCCCAACAACAAGTTTCTGCAAACAAATGTACAGGATTTTGTAACCAAGTGCTAATAAGCAACCCAACTAAAACAATCATAATATAAAAGAAGTAATCTATAGAAATGATTGTACCTCAGAAGAATTTGAACTTATGGGAATAGTCGTAGAAGCTTCAATTGCTACTTCAGTAGTATTCCGTTCTTCTGCATTCAACATATCTTCAGAAACAACATTTACATCCAAAACATCAACAACTTTGTTGTTCTCTTTGTCCATATTCAAAACTAATCCATCAACCGAAGTAGTTATTTCCACAACACCACCTTGGTTTTCCAACGCCACCCCACTTTCAGGATTCATCCTGCAACTAAAAGTCGAATTCGAATAGACAAAGTTCTGCACAAACAAAACAAAAACCAAAAATAACTTTCAGAAACTCACATCTATCTTCAAAACTAACTTTAGTGATCTCAGAAAAAGAGTATCTCTCTAGAATCCTCACAAATATTCTTTCAAGTTTCATCAAACAATAACAACAAAAACGATCTAAAAATAAGGCATAGTTCCACTAAAATAACCAAATCAAATCAAAACAAGAAAACTATCTATAAACACACAGATCAACTAGATTTTTTCCCTATTTCCACCGACTACAACAGTAAAATCAAATAAAACTGAGAGCCAACAACACTTCCGGATTTCAACATCAAATGTAATAAATCAAAGAAAATGAAAACTCCTAACAGATCAAGAACAATTAGAATAGCAGAAGAATAATTAACATTAGTATTACCTATAAAAAGACAGGAAAAGGAGATATAATTTATGGGACAAATATGCTTCGATGGTTGGAACAACGATCAAGAAATGCAGCGATTTCCATAAAGCAGATAACAAATGAAGTTCAGTAGAGAAGTTGGTGAATCGAAATCGAGAAGATGATTAAGAGTTGTTTTCAATTAGAAACCCTAGTTTATGGTACTTGAGTAGAGTGAGTTGTTCGTTCTGGTTCTGAAGAGGAATACAAAAATTTAAGAAAAGAACCTCGTCTGCCCAAAAGACAGTAAAACAAAAGTGACGACAAAGCTTTTCAAACGAGTAGATAAATAGTTATATTATTTACGAAAACTGCCCCCATATTCTTATGTACGATAATACCCCATTAGTTATGGAAATAATTGAGAACAAATCACATCTGTGACCAATCAGGCAATCACCAACAACTAGCTGTATGCAGAAGGGTGGGACTAGGGTTGGTCTAACCCGCCCAATGCTCGCCTAACGTGGGCAAGTATCGACATAAATTTTACTTAACTTGGACTAATTTTGACAAGCATGGGCAAACATAATCTGTAACTTTCATCTAAAAAGTTAATATAGAATCCATGAAATTAATTTAGTATTGAAGAGACATTGAAAGAGCTTGAAGAGATGTGAACTCGATGTCCGATGTTATAGTTTAAAGAAATGCTGCTCTTCCTCTAGCTTTTGCAAAAAAAAAAAAAAAAAAAAAACTATTGATGTTTTACCGTAAACTCAAAAACAAAACGTGAATTTGTGCATTTTTAGTTTTTTCATATTATATAATTAAAAGGTTTGGTTTTTCTAAGTGACCAGCTGTTGGATTGGATACATCAAATCAGACGATCTAATGTAGATAAACAGCGACACCGCAGTTTCACTATTATTGACACATGACAACAACAAGAGTCAAATTTCCAGTCATTCTTGCCTTATGATTTTGGGTAATCGGTGCATATGGACATTTTAAAATGTTTCGACGTGTGGTCAACTTAATAAACAACAAGAATAAAAAGGGGTATTTTCGTCAATCCAGATAAAAACAAAGTTTCCTGTCTTGGTTTATGCCCCTGGATTGTGGACGTTGATAGCTAAGGGAAATAAGGAAGGTAGGGTGGCTCAGGTCATGGATGGTATTCCGATATCTACTACGCTGACGTGGCAAGACAAAGGGCGATTAAATTCTCAACCACGATCAAACATAACTGACGTGTATTGGTGTAACCGTATGAACTGGCAAGAACGTGCTTCCGAAATAATTGTGTTTTGGTTTTTTCAAGTTATTCTGTATCATCCCATCAAGCGGTTGTTAAACTGTCCAGAATGATACCGTTTCTAATTTAATGCTAAATTCTTTGAACATCTCCACGTTTATTTGTTTAAGTTCATTCTTGATTATTTTTGTTTCGAGAGGATCCTAAGAGAGGATGATATCAACTGGTGTTGGTTGTAATAATCAAAAACAAGGGAAAATCAAATAAACAAAAATTATTGATACTTAGCTCCGTTATTACGGAAGTGATTGCTTTGACGAAACGAACAAGCTCCCCATATCTCCGCAACAACAACAAGGCAAAACTTTGGAAAACAGAGTGAGTCACGTGTTCAACACGCTGTCCTTAAGACATTAGCGTCCGGCTACACTCAAGAGTGATGCTATAGCCCTCACAGGACGGATATCTCCAGGATAAAACACCCTACTACACCTATTACTAGCATGTGTAGTAGATGCTCAACTTGAGCTTGGCAACTCCGAAAAAACCCTTAAGGAAAATCGCGAATGCTAAAGAAAACAATAAAAAAATATTCTTGGGGGTCTCTCTAAAATATAGAGAAACCCATTTCCCATAGATTTTACAAAAGTAGTGAATTTGTTTATATAATTAACAAATACAACTTAAGAAGAGCAACTTCCCGATGTGGGACTAAAAATCTTATATAGTCTCTTAAAACAACTAAA
>JAJJMB010008334.1:8092575-8126804 GCA_023531105.1 Papaver atlanticum
AGGAGGAATGGCTACCTTATCCAAACACCCCCACACTTTGACGTATGAATAAGTAGGTTGGCTATCTTTCCATACTCATATGGAGTTCTATCTGATCTTTTAAAGGTTACTCTATTCAGGACAAAATTAGAGCACGACCTCCCCCCACAAGTTGGCAGTTAATCCTTTAATCAACATAGCATATATCATCTCCTTAATGGTTCTGCTCTTACGTTCAACTATACCATTAAACTATGGTGAATAAGGAGGTGTGATCTCCTATATGAATTTCATACTCACCATCACGTTCAGACCTAACCCTTTTAGTGGTAATATATACTTCGCTTTCAATTTCAAGTTTATACTCTTAAGGCTTCTAAGGCATTATCCTTATCCCTAAGAAAGCATACAAGATAGTACCTCGTACAATCATCTATGAAAGTTATAAACCACCTTTTACCACCTTCGTTTGGGTTGATTCCATGTCAACTAGGTCTAAATGAATTAATTCTAAGGGCTTAGAATTACTCTGAACAATTTTGCTAAAAGATTTTATAGCATATTTTGATTCTGCAGAGATTTAAATTTTGTGTTGAATATCCAAACTAAATTTGGGTACGCAGCCTACGCTAGCCAGTTTATGCATTGACTTATAAGTTTACGGTTCCAAGTCTACCATGCAAAACATACAATCACACAAATGAAAACACAAGAATCAACTTTTTTCACTTCATCTTTTTTTTCTTTTCGTTAAGCATATATAGACCCTAAGTCTTATAACCGTTTCCTAAAAAATCATTGCCCTTAGTTACGACAAGTTTTCAAGATTCAATTAATATCTTAATTCTATTACCATCTACAATAGAACAAGATACAAGATTCTTGCATATGCTCGAAATATGAAAACTTCATTCAATGTGAGAACATTACAGATATAAGCTTCTGCTCGACCTTTCCCTTTTATGCAACCTCTGTCGCAGATGAGTTACTCATATAGAGTTTCTCAACATCCCTTATCCTCTGATAAGAGGTGAACAGGTCTATGTTTCAACAAACATGCTTAGTGGCTCCAGAGTCCACCTACTGGTCTCTCACATTGGTTATTAAAATAACTTCCGACATCATGCCACTGAACTCGTTCTAGTTTGTTTCAACTAAATTAGCATTAACTTTCTAATTATTAAGGTTTTTATGTTTCTACAATTTACTACCGTGTGGCCAGGAATTTTACAAACATAACAATCACCCTTAATTAAAGTAATGTCGGATTCTGTTTTACGAAACATACCTTTCTTATGAAGACTACGCTTAGAGTTTTGTTTGATGTTCTTGCATTTGTCATCTTTGGAAGAATTGTGTTCATCCACATGCGCCTAGTAGTGATGTCCCTTTTCAATTTCATGTCACAATCTTCGTTTATACTCTTACCACGGACAAGGTAATTTCCCAATCACCTAATACACCACATCTCACAAACCTTAGTTCCGAATCGGAAAATAAAATATGAGTTTTGAAGATAACATCTAGATCTACAAACTTCGTTTGAATCACCATTTCAAAAAACTCATGGTTACCCCATAAAAACTACTTTAGTTAACAACAAATTTCTGCTCGTCAGAATTTTTCAGGAACGTTTCTCTGTTTTGTAAAATATCAAAAAAATACTTTTACAACTCCAAAAATTCTGAAATTTTTTGTGGATAACTATCAAGATTTCTACTACATTATGTCAAAAGGGTTCATCGAAATTCCTTCTAGGTTAATAGAAAAATTCGAAACTCTACAGCTGACCAAAAATTCGTTTTTTGTTTTTCACTCCACAATTAACATCCATGATTATTACAAACTCTAATGTCTTAAGATTGTTGGGTGCAATAATAAAAAACAAGGAAAAATCAAATAAACAAAAATTATTGATACTTAGCTCCGTTATAATGGAAGTGATTGCTTTGATGAAACGAACAAGCTCCCCATATCTCCGCAAAAGCAACAAGGCAAAACTTTGGAAAACAGAGTGAGTCACGTGTTCAACACGCTGTCCTTAAGACATTAGCGTCCGGCTACACTCAAGAGTGATGCTATAGCCCTCACAGGATGGATATCTCCAGGATAAAACACCCTACTACACCTACTACTAGCATATGTAGTAGATGCTCAACTTGAGCTTGGCAACTCCGAAAAAACCCTTAAGGAAAATCGCGAATGCTAAAGAAAACAATAAAATATTTTTCCTTGGGGGTCTCTCTAAAATATAGAGAAACCCCTTTCCCATATATTTTACAAAAGTAGTGAATTTGTTTATATAATTAACAAATACAACTTAAGAAGAGCAACTCCCCAATGTGGGACTAAAATTTTTATATAGTCTCTTAAAACAACTAAAGAGTGGAAACTCCACGATGTGGGACTAATAAGTTTTTTCATTCACAAAAGAAACAATTAAATTTTTTTATTTTTTTAAAAAACCTTTAAAAATCAATTTTATTAATCGTTTTCCAACAACTGGTTTAGTTTTATTCAAATTCATTCGCGACAACTTGATTCACTTGTAACAGCATTATAGATTGCTGCGATTGAATTAAAATAAAATTCATGTTCGGTGTGTTGCAATTTTAGAGAAGAGTATTTCATTTGCGTGAAGAGCTTAAGTTTATTCGACATATCACTTTTTAGCGGATGCGCATTCTAGTAAGGCCAAGCATTATGATAGTCTGTTTGGTTTACTTTTAGCTACATTATAGGGAAAGCTAATAACTATGAGCCGCTTAGCTGGAATGCAGCGAATTCGCTTGTCCTGGCTAGGCTAGTGAATGGAACAGATCTGTTCCACCTTATAGCTAAGCGAAGTACTAAGAAAACTGAATTTCCATTTAGAAATACACTTTACAATTCAGTTTTTATATAGTTTTGGACGGAAACTTAGTTTTCATATTCAATTTTTAATATGTCACCTAGGTTTTAGGAATTTCCTAACTTATATATCAGAAATCCGAAGTATCGGATCTAAAAAACAATATACGAAAATTGAGTTTTCGTCCATTAGGCTAAGCGAAATAGCAGCATTGTGGTGGTAGAAATGTGCCTCCCTTTTTGTTTGGCTATATTAGTGCTATAGCCAATCAAAATGGTCAACCATGGTGCTTGACCTAAGAGTTTTCTTATATTAATTCTGGCAGTTTTGATAATGAGATGAAAGGTATTAAAGAGGATGCTAATAGGCGCAGAGTTACTAATAGGGTGAATGAGTCTGGTTTGCAGTTTTTAGTTTGTAAAGTTTTGGGTTCGCATTAAACCTAGCGAAAAATGTCAAATTCGAAATACTGATAGCAACAAGATCAAAATTTTGCTAAAGTAATCAGAGATCGGTTGAAAGAGATAATAACTCACACCAAATGAAGTGTCATGGTACCAGAATAACTCGAGACAGTTTTTTAACCCACACCGAATGAAGTGTCATGGTTTACCGCATTTTTTTCTTTTTCATTTCATTCTTTTTGTAGCGCTTTTTTTTTTTCTTCAGTTTTTTTATTTTTACGTTCTTAGAAATTGTTATGATTTCTTTGTATCTATACAAGTTAACTTTATGTGTAATGGACAAAATGCTTACCGAGAATCTCCCAAAATGAAATTGTCTCTGTATCTAAGTCCTAACCGAGATTCGAGATCGACTACATTACATGTAACCCAAAACTATCATTACGACCAAATTTTTATCTGGTGATCTAAATTTTGTATCTTAACTTGAAATTAAACCCAAATTCTCTTTCTCATGACCTTAAATATATGACCTAAAATATAGGTCATTACCAAAATTTACTAAGTTGTCGGAGTCTCCCATGTCGCCCAAAAATATGCATGTGATTTTGTAGTATTTGTACGAAAGCCAAACTACGTCTTGTAAACAAAATTTTACCATTGTGCCACAAAAATATATATCTTAACTCAAATCTACTCATGGTCCAAAATTTGTCATGTGACCCAGAATCTAATCCCGATCCAAAATTTGGCAAGTGACCTAAGATTTATCTCACTGCCTAAAATTCTACATATTGCGATAAATCTACTTCTGGTCCAAAATTTGTCACGTGACCCAAAATCTACATCATACCTAAAGTTTACCACATGATCAAATTTTGTCGAAGTTATTCACTATTGTTCCCCCTAAAATTTACCACAAAGTTTACCTTTTATCCCATGATCTAAAAGCATATCTCGTGAGCCAAGAAATTCCCCATAACATATAATTCACCTACCTTTTCCACCCTAACCCACAAAAATATTAACAAAAATATGCAACCTCGAACCAAAACGATTACTTTGTGACACAAAATTAACATAGTGTCCCTTAATCTGCTTTATAACAAAAAATTCTCTCAATACCACATTTCCAAGAAAGCTAACCATTAGACTTTGGGAGCTGGTCAAAGCAAACGATCCTTACGACAATCATCATTTAAAGAATAATGCAAAAGTGTGTGTTTGTATCTCTATTGAAAAACCACCGCCAACCGGAATCCTTTTAGTGACTAAAGGAAGAGCTCAATATTTGGATGACGGATATACTTTCTGCCTAGGAGCTAGTATAATGTGGGTTATATGGAAATCGCGCAACAACTACTTATTTGAAGACAAGCAGCCTAATATTCCATCCATTCTCGATTCGTCTTTATATTGGTTTAATTCCTATTACTATGCTGGGGATATGGATGGTACTCAAGTGACTACCTATAACAGTCAGAGCATTAATCCTTCTATACCACAATGGTGTCCTCCAGTTAGACCTTTTGTGAAAATAAATGTCGACGCTGGGTTATTTGAGTCGAGAGAAGCTTGTGCTTCCATTGTGTGTGACTGCGATGAAACCCACTCATGTAGCCAAACAAAGGTTTTTCCATGGGAGCCACCTCTTGTTGCCGAAGCTAATGGGTTTCTCTTCCCAGTGAAGTTGGATATTTCAATGAATTTCAATCATATTATTATCGAAGGGGACTGTCAGGTTATGGTTAACATTCTTAATGGATCTGTTAGAACTATACCTTGGAGAATCATTCGTGTCATGGAAGAGATCAAGGCAACGAGTAGTCATTTCAGTAATGCGAAGTTCAGTTTCATCTAGAAGAAAGCTAATTCCTTGGCTCATAGTCTTGCTCAATACGCTGTTAAGCATAATGTCCAACAATTTTGGAAACCTTCTCAACTCCCTCCTTGCTTAGTTCCTGGTCCTGACTAGAGTTAGATAGTCGGTTCTTGCCTAACAAAAAAAAACAAAAAAAATATTCTTATTGAGTGTAGGTACTTCATGGTTCCAAGAGCTTTCTGCACTCATGTCGTATTATTGATCATAGAGAGGCTTTGTACATTAGAATCAATCCAAAGTTTTCTCACCAAAATGGAGACTCAAGTAACTTCTCTTCTCGTGATTATACTCTTCCAAAGGTAATTGTTTCCCGTTGGATGCCACCCAACCCAGAATTGCCCATACTGAGTCTGATCCGGTAGAATAAATAGTTAACCATTTGTTGGTCATCCATGATATGGTAGTCATGGTTCCTGTAAAACCAACAAAGGTAAGGGACATTGTTATTGAATCGAGTGTTCAAGAAGATAAACTTGAGCATCTGAGAGTAAACAATATGGTCCCTTTCTGCAACAGATCTCCAACCCTGAAGATTTTGGACATGAACCTACCTCGATCCCATCTCATTCCTCTTGTAAATGGTTTACCAGTTATATCTAAAACAAAGTCACAACTGGGAAACTTCTCCTACACAGCTGGTTACTCCTTTTTCCAACATGGTTGGTCTGCTTCGTACTTTATCTTCTTCAAGAAAGTTCAAAAATGATGTTGCTCCTATTCAACCACCTTCCTTAACTAGAGATGAGGTTTCATCTTTAGCTGTTGATCATGATGTTCTTATCAATCTTACAATTAAAAGGAAAGTTAACCTAAGAGTTGACATGAGAAAGCAGATGCGTGATGCTAAAACTATTCTTTATAACATTTACCTAAAACTTTTATTGATGTTGAACCAGATTATACCAATCTATACCTTCTATTACCATATTGGAAATTTATCTTGTTTTTTATTTCCTGAGTACTCAATCTGTTCACTGTCGTTGTCAATCCCTATGGGAATGTGATAAATCCAATATAAGAATCGTGATGTCCGTAATAATTCTCCTCATGAGGATGCCTTTTTGCATTTGAATGCTACTCAAAATACCCAAACCATCGTTACTTCGGCCAATTCCCAGCTTAATGGTAGTGCTGACTCTACCAGTTAGGTAAACTCTGTTAGTCCCTCTAATCTTGTTGATAATGTCAACCCCACAAATAATATATCTCATCCTTTTTTCCTATCAATAACATCAATATGTTATGTTGGAATGAGTGTGGTTTAGCGAAAAAATCGGTTAACAATAAGGTGTCTTCTAAGAAATGTCAATCCTGATATAGTGTTTTTATCTGAGACTAAAATGAAGAATGATATTGGAGGTATAAGTGGTGGCTTGGTGTTGGAATGTAAACAAATATTAGATCTCAATATAATTTTCTCGAGTCCTAGATGCATTTATGTCACTATTGAAAAAGCGTATAACAACCACACCATATAATTCGTTTGGCAATCTGTGTGGACTAAACTCCAATATAATTCCGAGAGCACCAACTTAAAAGTGATAATCAATCAAGAAATATATCAAAGACTATTTCTCAATACAATCAGCAAATCGAACAGATAAAAATCCGTGAGCCTGATTGATATGAGAAATAACTTGGACGGTACCAAAGACCAATGCCCAAGTGTCAATCAAGTTATATCAAACAAACAAGGTCGGATTTATCAACTGTGATTGAACCACGCACAACCTGTGATATTTCAATTACATAAACAAATATAATGCGGAAAAGAAATAACACAGACACCAGAAATTTTGTTAACGAGGAAACCGAAAACGCAGAAAACCCCCGGGACCTTGTCCAGCTTTGAACACCATACTGTATTAAGCCGCTACAGACACTATCCTACTACAAGTTAACTTCTGACTGGAATGTAGTTGAGCGCTAACCAAGTCTCACACCGATTAAGGTACGGTCGCGTTGCTTATGCCTCAAGAACCACGCCGGATTATGTGCACTTGATTCCCTTAGCTGATTTCACCCACAACTAAGAGTTGCTAAGACCCAAAGTCGAAGACATATAAACAAATCTGTCTCCCACAGATATGTCTATCCTTTATTCTTTTTGTTCCGTCTTTTGATACAAAAATCAAGGTGAACAGGAACCAACTATTACTCCGGACTTATACTCCCGAATAGCATCCTAGAAATATCAGTCACCTCAAAATAACCTAACTGATTAACAGAAAAAGTTATTGCGGAATCACAAGAGTCCGAGACAAAGAACTGTTGTGATTAGTTTTTATATCTTACCAATCGGAGATAAATCTCGAGTAAATCTTAGAAAAGATAAAACTCAATACGATAGAACAAGTAAGATCAGAATATGCAACAACAGAGAAAATAGTTGGATCTGGCTTCACGAATCCCAAATGAAGTCTTCAAGTCGTTAACCTTATAATGGTTTTGGAAAAACATAGGTTAAAGGAGAATCGACTCTAGTTTGCAACTAGGACACAGGAAAGTGTCGGGATTAAGTTTTCCAGTTGCTAGAGTTCTCCCTTATATAGTCTTTCAAATCAGGGTTGCTTACAATCCAACAAATAAATTGTTTCCAACTAAACTCATCAAGAATATGATGAACATAGCTAAAGCAAAAAGCTTCCAACACATATTTCGAGAAATAGATAAGCGAGATAAACTCGGCTCGAAATATCAAATGTGTATAATGTAAAAGTCTATATAGATATACGACTTAGTCTCATTAGAAGATAGAATAAAATAGACTTCTGAGTGATAGATAAGTTTTAGTCTCCACATACCTTTTGTTGATGAAGTTCCTCCAAGCTCCTCAGTAGATCTTCTTCTTCAATTGGTGAACGCCGTGAAGTCTAAAGCTCAAATACACATTCTATCCTCATCCGAGACATAGCTATAAGTAGACTAGAAATCAAGTATATAGTTTTGATCAACTAAACTTGACAAATAAGCTTGAGATAGCAACGCTTGCAAGTTCGACCAAGCAGTAATGGCATGGATGATAGCATTTAATCCATAAATTTTTTGCTTTGCAGCAAGAATCTCAAGATTATCATACTCACTAATATCCTTTGCAACAGTTACACCGGCTACTGTAACTAATGGAGGATTATAGCCATTAACAATACGAACACATGATTGAAAATCTCAGGCTTGTAGAAAGGCACGCATAGTGATTTTCCACCATAAGTAATTCGATACAGTGAAGACTGGCGGTACGTTTATAAAGATAACACTTATGTCCATAGAGTCAGATTGCTACAAACACAGACTTATGAGGTCTTAGCGTATTTGCCTGCTCTGATACTAATTGAAAAAGCGGGGGTATAACTACCACACCCAATAATTCGTTTGGCAATCTGTATGGACTAAACTCCAATATAATTCCGAGAGCACCAACTTAAAAGTGAGAATCAATCAAGAAATATATCAAAGACTATTTCTCAATACAATCAGCAAATAGAACAGATAAAAATACGTGAGCCTGATTGATATTAGAAATAACTTGGACGGTACCAAAGACCAATGCCCAAGTGTCAATCAAGTTATATCAAACAAACAAGGTTGGATTTATCAACTGTGATTGAACCACGCACAACCTGTGATATTTCAATTACATAAACAAATATAATGCGGAAAAGAAATAACACAGACACCAGAAATTTTGTTAACGAGGAAACCGAAAACGCAGAAAAACCCTGGGACCTTATCCAGCTTTGAAAACCATACTTTATTAAGCCGCTACAGACACTATCATACTACAAGTTAACTTCGGACTGGAATGTAGTTGAGCCCTAACCAAGTCTCACACCGATTAAGGTACAGTCGCATTCCTTACGCCTCCAGAACAACGCTGGATTCTGCGCACTTGATTCCCTTAGCTGATCTTACCCACAACTAAGAGTTGCTAAGACCCAAAGTCGAAGACTTATAAACATATCTGTCTCCCACAGATATGTCATCCTTTATTCTTTTTGTTCCATCTTTTGATACAAAAATCAAGGTGAACAGGAACCAACTAATACCCCTTACTTATACTCCCGAAGAGCATTTAGAAATATCAGTCACCTCATAATAACATAACTGATTAACAGAAAAAGTTATTGTGGAATCACAAGAGTCTGAGACAAAGTACTGTTGTGATTACTTTTTATATCTTACCAATCGGAGATAAATCTCGAGTAAATCTTAGAGAATATAAAACTCAATACGATAGAACAAGTAAGATCAGAATACGCAACAACAGAGAAAATAGTTGGATCTGGCTTCACGAATCCCAAATGAAGTCTTTAAGTCGTTAACCTAATAATGGTTTTGGAAAAACCTGGGCTAAAGGAGAATCGACTCTAGTTTGAAACTAGGACAAAGGAAAGTGTCGGGATTAGGTTTTCCAGTTGCTGAAGTTCTCCCTTATATATTCTTTCAAATTAGGGTTGCTTACAATCAAAGCTAAGATAGCTTAGTAACAAAGCATTCAATATTCACCGTTAGATGAAATCATGATTTAAGATTCAAGCTAAGTCTGCTTAGAAATTAAGCAATTAATTTCCACCGTTAGATGGTCTTAGATTGTTACACACAAATGAAATATACTTATATTTAGATATGGCTAACCGTACCTAAACGTGTATATTGGATTGGCTCAATACCAGTTAACCGAAGTTAGCCATATGAACATTTTTGACTTATCTGTATTCATCTAACACTTCTAGACCAAATATGATGATCAATCAATCATGATAGATAATCAAATGAATCTAATTGTTTTTCAAATAGATTTGTTAAATTGTTCACTATCTCATAGAAATATTCATGAACAAATTGAAAGAAAATCGGATTGATTCGTAATCGTACAAAGTACTTATACAAGAATCAATTCATGAACATTAATCCACGGTTTGCAAAGTTAATTTGCATTCCTTAAATCATAAATGTTTTAGTTCATGAGTATGAGAATCATACATAACCGGATTTAGAACTTAACCACTGTGTTCGCAAACTAGGTACGCGAACAACAGCTCCGTACCTTGGCCTAGTCAAGCCATTCGCAAACCCAGTTCGCAAACAATTGTTCCGGACCCAACTCAGGTAAACTCGTTCGCATACTAGGTACGCAAACAATAGTTTTGGACCTTCTCAGGTAAATCTGTTCGCATACTAGGTACGCAAACAAGATTTCTGGACCTGAATCATAACAATACAGTTCGCATACTGGGTATGCATACCGTGTTGTATCCAAACATGGGTAATTGTTCTAAACTCTCGTTTAAATCATTGAAACATCCTTAGAAGACAACAATGGTAATCTCACACATACCATTAGCTTCAAGTAATTTTCAAGTGATCGAATGATCAATACGAACTTCCCAAGCTAACATCAAATTTGTAGTGATCTACGCTACAAATTAGCTCATAAGCAACTCAAGATCTCTAGGGATAGAGATCGAATTTTGGGAAGAAAAGAATTTGGGAGAAAAAGAAGTTTTAGATTAAAATTCACATAGGTTCGAACAGCACCAATCAACAAACCTTATACTCACCCACTCACAGGGACAACACGTGTGAGAAGCACAAGGGTGTAATTAACTTAAATATAAAAACAAAACATAATTAAAACCGTGTGCCCCCTAATAGCTGGATGCCCCTTAACCTAGTTAGCAAGAACTTGACATCAGAGATTGTCATTCTATGACAAATGCTCTCATTTCTTTCGATTCTTGTCCTCAAGAATCACCTTTGGAAACTGCACCTCCATAGCTTGCTGGTCCTCCCAAGTAGCTTTAGAATTTTCCATTCCCTCCCATTGGATCAACACTTGCTTGACTGAACAATTGTTCTTTTTGACAACTCTAGTATCTAGCACCTGTAAGGGTCTTACCTTCATCTCCCCTTCCTTGGATAGTTTGGGTAAAGCTGTTTGTGGTAAGACTCCTTATCTAAGCTTGGGTTTCAACTGAGAGACATTAAAAGTTGGGTGGATTTTAGAGTCAGCTGGTAACTTCAGTCTGTAGGCTACTTGGCCAACCTTTGCTTCAATCTGGTAAGGACCAAAGAATTTAGCTGAGAGCTTGAGACTTTTCCTAAGTTGGACTGATGTCTGCCTGTATGGTTATAGCCTTAGGTATACCCAGTCCCCAACTGCAAATGATCTCTCAATCCTCTTCTTGTCAGCTTCGCTTTTGATTCTGTGTTGAGCTTCTTCTAGATCCCCTTTTAGTAGATGTTTCATGGATTACCTTTGCTTTATGTAGTCATCTACATTAGGATGAACTCCTTGTGCTGCTGAAGAAACTCCAAACTGGGGTGGTGCATATCCATACAAGGCTTCAAATGGTGTGAGCTTTAAGCTTGTATGGAAACTGGTGTTGTACCACCATTGTGCCAATGGCAGCCAACTTACCCAGTTGCTTGGTTTAATGCTGGTCATAAATCTTAAATAGGATTCCAAGCAAGCATTCACCCTCTCAATTTGTCCATCAGTTTGAGGGTGGTAAGTTGTGCTCATGTGTAGTGCAGAACCTAGCCTAGCAAAAAGGGCTTGCTAGAAATTTCCCACAAATATTGCATCCCTATCTGACACTATTGACTTAGGAAGACCATGAAGTTTGAATATAGTTTCAATAAATACCTTTGCCACTGAATCTGCTGTGTAGGGGTGTCTCAAAGGAATGAAATGGCTAAACTTAGTGAGTCTGTCCACTACTACCAGTATAACCTCCCTGCCTTCAGATTTTGGGAAACCAGAGATGAAGTCCATGCTTATGTGCTCCCATGCTTGCTCAGGAATGGGCAGTGGCTGAAGTAGGCCTGCTGGACTGGTGTTAAAACCTTTGTGTTGCTGGCACACATCACAAGCTTGGACAAAAGTCTTAATATCATTATGCATTCCTATCCAGAAGAAGTATAACTTGGCCCTTTGGTAAGTGGCTTGTGCTCCAGAATGCCCTCTAATGGGTGAAGAATGAGTGGAGAGAATGACTTTCTGTCTTAATCCTCCATGTGTTCCAATATAGAGCCCTCCCTTGTACCTCAACACCCCTTGCTGATAAGAATAATTTTCTACTGCTCCATCTTGTATAGTTAACTTAGGGATTAGTTCTTCTGCATGAGTATCTTCTTTATAACTGTCATGAACTTCTGTGAACCACTCAGGTTGTAGTTGAATTAAACTCTAACAAGAAGGTTTCTCTTCCAAGTGAACTCTAGATAAAGCATCTGCTACTTGGTTTTCAGACCCCTTCTTATACTTCAATTCATAATCATACCCCAACAGTTTGGATAACCATTTCTGCTGTAGTAGTGAGTGGATCCTTTGCTCCATGAAGTATTTAATACTTTGTTGGTCTGTGAACATTGTGAATTTGTTTCCAAGTAAGTAAGATCTTCACTTAGTAACAGCCATCACCACTACCATTAGTTCCTTTTCATAGGTGGACATGGCCAGGAATCTGGGTCTCATTCCCTTACTATAGTATGCTATAGGTCTTCCCTCTTGCATCAGTACTGCTCCAACTCCAGTGTCACAAGCATCAGTTGAGATCTCAAAAGGTTTGTTGAAGTCTGGTAACACTAAGACTTGTATAGAGGTGACAGCATTCTTCAATTTTTCAAAAGCAACTTGAGCTGAGTTGTCCTAATGGAAGCTATTATTTTTCAACAGATCTGTTAATGGCTTTGCAATGAGACCATAACTCTTAACAAATTTTTTATAGTACCCTGTTAGGCCTAGAAATCCTCTTAGGTCCTTGATGGTTGCAGGAGTAGGCTATCTTACCATGCAGTCTATCTTGGTGGGGTCAGCAGCTACTCCTTTCCCAGAGATGATATGCCCTAAATACTCTAAGGTGCCTTGGCCAAATGAACATTTGTTGAGCTTTTCATATAGCTGGTTCTCTTGTAGAGTTTCTAGAGTCAACTGTAGATGTTTCTGATGTGACTCCATGCCAGGGGTGTAGACTAAGATATCATCAAAAAACACTAATATGAACTTCCTCAGATAGGGTTTAAACACATCATTCATTAAGGCTTGAAAGCTAGATGGGGCATTAGTTAAGACAAAGGGCATAACCAAAAACTCATAATGCCCTTGGTGTGTCTTGAAGGCAGTTTTCTGAGTATCTTTAGGTGACACCCTAATCTGATGGTACCCTTCTCTCAAATCTATCTTGGAGAAAATAAATGACCCTTTTAGTTCATCTAATAGCTCCTCAATGAATGGAATTGGGTACTTGTCTTTAACAGTAATCTCATTAACCTTCCTGTAGTCCACACAAAACCTCCAGCTCCCATCCTTCTTCTTGACTAATAGAATTGGGGAAGAAAAAGGGTTGTGACTTGGCTTGATTACTCCTGACTTGAGCATTTCCTCAACTAGTTTCTCAACCACTTCTTTTTGGACATATGGAATTCTGTAAGGTCTTTGGTTAGGTGGTGCAAAATTTGGTTGTAGAGGTATATGATGGTCATGAGACCTTATAGGTGGTAATGAAGTTGGTTCTTTGAATATAAAGGAGTATTTGGTGAGTATAGGCTCTAGCAATTTTGGTGTCTGAGGGTTGGGCTTTATGGCTGTGATGCAAAACAGATGTCCTGCCATCCCATTTTTATTCTTCTTAAGGTACTTCTGGAAAGCACTCACTGAGATGGAGGAGATTCTGATATCTTCAGTAATTCCCTTAAGCTCAATTTATTTACCTCCCTGAGTGAAAGATACTGTCATCATCTTGAAGTCAAACTTCACAAGATTTATATTCCTCATCCAGTCTACTCCTAACACCATGTCACACCCTCCCAATTCTAAGACCCTGACTCAAAAGAGAAGTTATACCCTTGCATATTCCAGCAAAACTGAGGACATTTAGCATCACTAAGCACCTTATTACCATCTGCCACAGCCACATGTAAGGCAGCAGTGGACTCTGATAGAGCACCACTTAGTCTGGCCATCTTTGGGTCAATGAAACTATGTATACTACCACTGTCAATTTAGACGGTGAATGCCATTTTGTTCTTAGTAATTCCCTTAATCTTAATAGTGTTGTGAGAAACATTACTAGATAAAGCATGTAAGGAAATCTCCACTTCTTCTTCTAGCTCTTGTATGACTGGGGAACTACCAGGAGATTCTTCTTCAGAAGTAGCTGACTCTTCCTCATCACCAACCAACATGTATAACTGTTGTTTAACACACCTGTGACCCATCTCATATTTTTCATCACAATTATAGCACAAACCCTTCTCCCTTCTTACTCTCATCTGAGCATAAGTTAATTTCTTGATGGGGGTAGTTTAAGGCTGCCACCATTGGTGGGAGATGGTGAGTTGGACTTTGGTGGAGTTACAAAGATTTTAGAGCTGCTACTTCCCATTGAGAGTGGAGGGAGTCTTGAGACAAATTTGGCCTTCCTAACTGCCCTTTCCAACACAGCCTCCTGCATCCTGGTTAAGTACATGGCCTGATTGAGTGTTAAAGGTGAATGTATTTGAACTACCATTCTAATTTCTTCCTTGAGTCCACTGAAAAAGCTAGAAGAAAAGTAAGTCTCATTCAGATATCTATTCTTAGCAATCATTAAAGCTTTAAGCTTTTCAAAAAGCTCTTGGTACTCTAACACTGTACCTTCTTGACAAAGCTTGTTAAATTCTCCTACCACATCATCATGACCAAGCTCCTGAAATCTAAAATTGATATCATTGCAAAGCTCTTCCCATAAGATTACCTCCCTTCCCACCTGATAGTCTTGATACCACACGTCTGCCTTACCCTCTAAATGTATAGAAGCAACCATGACCTTCTGCTCCTCATCCATCAGATGTAATTGAAAGAACTTATTTCACTTATGAATCCAGGATCTAGGGTTTCTCCCATCAAACTTAGGAAAATCAAATTTAGGTTTATGAGTATTTGAAAATTGGTTACATACAATTCTGTGGTTACCTCCAGGTGTTGGACCGGTATGACCAGGTTGGGGATGATTGAAGGGGTTCTCAAACAATCCATTACCGTTTTTTTTTCGACTGAGAATCCTCTCCTCCAGAGTTTCCATCTTAGAATCGAATAAGCCTCCTAGACCTGCTAACAATGCCGGTGAGACTGTGTTCTGAGCTTCATCAATTTTCTTGCTGAGTTCCTTGAAACTCTCAGTTTGATTGCTAGAAAGTTCATTCACACGTTTGTTCAAAGCGTCAAATTCCTTCTGAGTCACCATAATCACACAGGAACACTCGGATTGAGTGCTCTGATACCAATTGTAGTGACCTACACTACAAATTAGCTCAGAAGCAACTCAAGATCTCTAGGGATAGAGATCAAATTTGGGGAAGAAAAGAATTTGGGAGAAAAAGAAGTTTAGATTAAAATTCACATAAGTTCGAATAGGACCAATCAACAAACCTTATACTCTCCCACTCACAAGGACAACACGTGTGAGCAGCACAAGGGTGTAATTAGCTTAAAGAGAAAAACAAAACATTATTAAAACCGGGTGCCTCCTAACAGCTGGGTGCCCCTTAACCTAGCTAGCCAGAACTTGACATCAGAGATTGTCATTCTATGACAAAATGACCATCTCACACAAATCATATAAGATGTTTAGGGTAATTTTCACATGATCATCTTTTGACTTAATATTCAGTTTCCAACAAATAAATTGTTTCCAACTAAACTCGCCAAGAATATGATGAACATAGCTAAAGCAAAAAACTTCCAACTTACATGTTTTGAGAAATAGATAAGCGAGATAAACTCGGCTCGAAATATCAAATGTGTATAATGTAAAAGTCTATATAGCTATACGACTTAGTTTCATTAGAAGATAAAATAGAATAGACTTCTGAGTGATAGATAAGTTTTAGTCTCCACATACTTTTTGTTGATGAAGTTCCTCTAAGCTCCTCAGTAGATCTTATTTTTCAATTGGTGAACGTCGTGAAGTCTAAAGCTCAACTACACATTCAATCCTAATCCGAGACATAGCTATAAGTAGACTAGAAATCAAGTATATAGTTTTGATCAACTAAACTTGACAAACAAGCTTGAGATAGCAACGCTTGCGAGTTCAACCGAGCAGTGCTCTAACAACTATTAATGACATTAGCCACTCCAAACTTTGTCATAGTTATTTCGCATATGGTGAACCCAACCAGGCTCTTAGAGATGCCTTTAGGGATAGTCAACGTGATTTACCACCTATTCCTGCTAGCGATCCTGTTTGTTTGTTTTTTGTAGGAGATTTTAATTCTCTTTTAGGAGCGAAGATAAAAATTGTGGCTAGAGTTGATGATATTGATTTCAATAATTTTAATGTTTTTTTTGAATTGTATGATCATGGTTTTTCTGTTCCTATATTCACATGGTCCAATATGAAAACTATATACCTGGTTTAATTTTGGAAAGACTCGATAGATGTTACATTAATCAAAATGATGAAATGTTGTTTCTTAAATTTCGTGTGAAAACTTGTCTAGAGACTCTTCATATCACTGCCCCATGTATACGCCAGGGCTATGATGTGGTCGGGCCACATAATTTAAGTATGTGGCCCCTCTTCATCTATGTACACGTATGGTAAAGTTAGTTTATTTTTTTAAAAAAGTTATCTACTTTTTCTCTCAGAAAAACATGAAAAATTAGTTACCTAAAAAATAACCCACTCTAAATCTCCTGAAAACATAAGAAAACTGACAATTTCCATGACGTGTCCTAAATATAAGATGGACCACATACTTCTATGATGTGGCCCGACTACATCGTAGCTTTCCCGCCATGTATATTAGTTTTAATTTATATGATATTTGTATGTACAAATATTTTCGATTTATAGAAATATGGATTGAAGATCCCACGTGTAGAGATATTATAACAAATTCTTGGTCTGTAAATATTGTGGGTTCTCCTTCTTGTAAGCTACTAGAACTTGACCCATGCCGTAACGGCATGACCTCGAAAATAAGTGAAAAAAATTACATTCATTTTAACCGGAGTCATTCATTTGTTGTACTATATAAAATGGCAATTGTTCTTTATGCTTTTTTATTGTTATTTTTTCTTTTATATTATAACCGAGCTTTATTAACGCTAAAAAAATCAAACATAACTTCCATAATATAATGTTATTTATGTCATTATGACACGGAATAAACATTGCACACTACTACATTGATCAACTACAGTCCCTCCAATAGAACCACCCATTTTCACTACCTTTTCCACCAGCATCACTACCGCCACCAACTCCATGCACCACCACTCACAAATACCACAGTGACCATCTTAATATCTATTGATGTAATTATTGACAAAGTTGTTATCTATTTAATGAGAATATTTATTTATTAAGATAATTTATAAGACATTTATCATGAAGGATTAATAAATAATTATTATGAATAATTAATGAGAGAATAATGATGTACACAAATTAAGACCATCGGATGAATTTCTAACTTCTAATCATAGATGTCACTATAAACAGTTACGTAACCAACCATTGATTTATCTTATCCATAAACAGACCTTGAGGATGATACCAATAACAATTTGATAAATTAAGGAAGATATCAAATATTTCGAGGATGATACCAAATCATCAAGGAAAACAGGTTGAGCGGAAGTATGTTCTTGGATTTAAGTTGTCCTGTCTTTGTTGTCTATCTCTCCTTTCCAAATTTATTTCTGATTTAGGTTTGCTCAAAAGTAGGGAACTAATTTTTTTTAATCCACTTGCGCAAGTAGGGAACTAAACAACCAACTATATCTTTCACAATATGGTGTTGATCGTTTTGTAAAGATACAGAACTATTATTGTACTATTCACCAACACCAACCACCATGGAAACCAGCCACCGCCACTATTTCTTCCACCACCAGTAATGTTACCGCCTCCACCACTCGCAAACACCCGCCACCGTTTCTACCACCCACTACCTCTTCCACTACCACCATTGATATTCATTAATATAATTTTTAGTAAAATTATTTATCAATTATATTAAGGGGGAATTTATAATGAAAAATCAATTAATCATTAACGATGAGCAATTAATATCACACTAATTAATAAAACATTTATAATGGTTAAGTTGAACAAACCACGACCGCAGATTTATCTTCTTCTTAGACAAATCTGTGCCACTCTTCATATAGGCTAAGTTAGTTAAATTCTGCTTTGTATTTTTGAAAAGCTAAGTTGCTTAATACCCAAAAAAAGAGAGGAAGGTTGAACCAATATATTTACCACTAGAACTGATCTCTCTAATATCCAAACTTCTGACCAAACCAATTTTTTTACCCATTTCCATACTAAAAGCTAAGTTAGGCTTGTTGTATTCTATGGAGGAACTTTATTGGAACGATACATTTTGAGAAGTTTGGTTCATGGAAGGAAATATAAATACTTTATATTTTCATTAGATTACTCTTTTCAGAAGAAACAGATATGTTATTAGTTAGATCAAGGACAACATTGGTGTTACTCTAACTGATAGACAAAGCATAGGTTCTTCCTTCGTAGACTATTTCAAAAGCCTAAGTTCTTCTAGTCCTCAACTTTTCTAAGAGGAGATTCTTCATGATCTTCCCTCTAAATTCTCCTCGGCTGATAATAATATTTTTAACATACTTCTCACTCCTGAGGAAATTATGAATGTTGTTTTTTAAATGGGAGAGAAAAAAGCTCATGGACTTGATAGTTTCATTAGTCTCTTCTACCAAAAACACTGGGATATTGTAGTTGATTCTGTTATACATATGACTCAAACATGTTTTAGAACACGTCATGTAACTAAGTTTCTGAATCATACTAATCTTGCCCTCATTCAAAGGTACCTTTGGCTGAGTTAATTTCCCAGTATAGACCTATTTGTCCGTTAATTTATTTTACGGAAATGCTATTCCCCTCTCCAAACTACTCTCTATTCTGCGCATGGTCTGAGGTGGCAATCCTAACTGTCTAATACGACCAGAGAAGAAGGAACACGTAAGGGATCACTGAAATTCTCTCTCTCATTTATATTATCTCAGGAGTTTCCTCTCTCTTCACTTTTTTTCTTTATCTTTCTTTTTGTTTCCATACATCATAATCACCGTCTCTCTGTAGCTCCGATCTCCGCTTTTCTATTTTTTTTTCTTAAATTTCTAATAATTACTGGTTCTTACATCATATTTTCTCTCCCAAAACACACAGTGAAAAAAAAAAAAAAAGAACCACGGGATTTGCCTGTTCTTGGAAGTCAAATTAGAAACCAAAGCTTAAGAAACAATCTATAAATCAGATCCCACCTCTAATATCTTTGAATGATTGAATCGGGCTATATTTTGAATGTCTGCAAAAATTGGAATTGGAATTTTAGTTTTTTCTTTAAAGTAGTCAATTAGGTACTTTAGTTATGATTCCCACCTCTGTATCAAAAGGACCTAGCTTTTTGATTTCTACTGTTGGAATATGTTGTGGGTTTTCCATAAATTATGTTTCTCAAAATCAAATAAATCACTGCTCAGTGCTCACTCTTCACCTAATTTGCCCCAGTAAATCATGAACATCTTAATATTAGGTTGATTCTTTTGAAATCAAATTGTTTATTGTGATGATTAGTTACATTTTTTTTGTTGTAACTTTTAACTGTGAAAATCTACCATGATTACTTATGCCTAACCTATTGAATACATGTTTGACCAGGTAAGCATCACTTTGGTAATTTGATTGGTTGGTTTATTTGGATCCATAAGATATTCATTCAAGGTTTTCAAATAAAAAAATCCAGCAATATAGTAAGAGAATCATGAATCGTAGTAATCCCAAGTGAATTGCAAGATCTGCTATTGGAAAGAGGTTAAGAAATCAGTAACGGAGTTCATTAGATGACCATCATTATCATGAATGTGAAGCTTATAACAATTGGTTATTCAAAGAAAGAGAATTAATACCAGACTCCGGTTTACCACCACTGGAATGAAAGAAAAAAAACAATGGACAAAAATCAAGTGAAGAGATCTTAAAAGAAACCGTTTGATAAATGATAAAGAAGATGAATGAGTTAAAGTTACAGAGAGAAAAGAAACATAAAAGAAAGGAAGGTTGTAAAGAGAAAAAAAATGAGAAAATCATTTTCGGAGAAAAACCTTGACGTGGTGTTTCAGTATTTTGTCTTCAAGTACAACTCACCCTACCACGTCAGCTCGAGGGCAGAATAGAGTGCTAAATAGAGAGGAGAATAGCAATTCCGTTTATTTTATTTTCATAAAATAATTTCTAAAACTCTAGCAAATACACTAAAACCCCTCATGGATAATTTGATCTCCCAGAACCAATATATTTTGGTTTCCAAAAAGAATATATATACCTCTGACTATATTCTTCTAGCCAATGAGGTAATGTTTTATTGTTAATCATTACAAGGGAAAGAAAGGTTTAGTTGTTATTAAGCTTGATATGTCTATAGCTTATGACAAACTTGAATTGAGTTTTTTTTTTTTTTTTTTTTTAAGTTTTTCGGAAACTTGGCCTACAAGAACATATGATTAATCTGATAATTTTATGTCTTGCTACAATGTCTTATTATGTTTTAATCAATGGTAGTCCTACTAGTTTAATAAAACTTCGAGAGATGACTTAGACAGGGAGATCCTATATTTCCTTACCTTTATATCCTTTGCTCTGAGGTCTTATTTGCTTACATTGATAAATTGACTAGGAGATGTAGTGTTCAAGGTATTAAGATTAGTAAAAATACTCCAGCCATCACCCATTTACTCTTTGTTGATGATTGCGTGCTTTTTTCTAACGTGACCACCCATGATTTCCAAAATATTAAGGCTTATCGCCAAGTATTGCCTAACTTGGTACTCCAACTACTTTCCAAAAGTCTAAAATCCAAACCCATATGAGTATTTTACAATCTGTTGATTCCTGGTACCATAAACATCTGTCGCAGGTTGCTATAACTTTTCTTGTTAAACATGTTGTCCAGGCAATTCCCATATATCTGATAGCAACTTTCCTTATTTTCCTAAAATCTCTTTCCAGGAAAATGGGATTCTCATCTTTGTAAATTCTGGTGGGATGAAACTCTGAATCCTAAAGCTAGAAAAATCTATCTGCTTGGGTGCTGATAAGTGCTTAATTCTTACATATTTACTACTCAAATTTGTATTTATTAGTTCTCCATTTTGTACATATTTGATAAGTTTGGTTATTTTTGCAATTTTTAGGAAATAAAGCTCGATGAACTAAAATGCGGAATTATGCTTTAGGAAATGAAGTGATTTAGTGAGCTAGGCCCGAAAGGAAACACGAAGAATTATTGGGCAAATTATTTGGATATGGGAGTGTGGTAAGCGTGCCACTGCGTGTGTAGAAGTGTCGAGACCATGTGCAAAAAATTAATTATGATAAAAGATATTTGACATATATTTTCAATGAAGAAAATATTTCTTTATGAATGTGGAGTAATGGAATATAAGAAGATTTGTGAAAGAATATTATTCTTTATGGTTGGAAATAATAAAGAAAATATTTATTGACACATGGCACATTTTGATTGGGGGATTTTTATTATTTTACACATGGCATACTTTCATTGGATGATGATGTGATAGTGGGAATGATAAAGGAAAGTGGTTTCCTTTGAAAACTATATAAATAGTGGTGGAAGCAGATGGAAAAAGGGGGAGACGGCCAAGAGCCGAGAGCCAATAATAGTTTTTAGAATTTATTTATTTTCTTCTTTTAGTTTTTCTCTTTTATTATAATGAGTAGTTGATTCTATCCGCTTGGGTTGAAAATGAAGCTAATTACATCATGTAAGAAATTCTATTAATCTCTAATTTAATTTCTCTTCATATTAAGCTTCGTTCTCAAACCATATTGGATAGTCTTCAGCTATTGATATTTAATAAGCGAATGAGATTATACCGTTATGGTACAACATAAAAGTTGTAATTATTATTTTAATCATAGTATATTCCGAGACATGAGATTGGTTTCAATCTTGAATGATAACAAGAATATTTTCTAGAGATGAAATGAGTCTTTTACATGATTAATTTGGTGGAATCCTTAAATTATAGTGTTCTTTTATTTTCTATTCATTTTTTTTAATTAGTTTTATTAATATTTTCTTAATTCATTTATTTAGAATTTATTTAATTATAAATTAAAGGTAACAATTTTAGTCCATGTGGAACGAATCACATCTGTATACTGTCTAATTGACAACCATGCAGGTGGGACATTCTATGTTCCCCAAAGCGTGAAGAAGGTTTAGGTTTAGGAAAGTCGAGCTTAAGAATCTTGTTATGCTTGTTATAAATGCTTGGAAACTTATTGAGAGTCCTGACTTTCTATTAGGCATTGTCTTAAAGGATAGATATTTCCCTAACTCTGGCTTCTTCAATGCTAAGTTCCCTTCTGCTTGTTCTTGAACCTAGAGATATCTCCATATCATCAAGGAGATCATAATTTTTTTTATCTCATGGATCGTTGGGGATGACTAATTTATTAACCTATGGTGTGATAGTTGGATTCCCACCATGGGGTCTGCCAAGCCTAATCCTTTGGTTTCCTAAAATCCTAAAGCCTCTTATTTTATCTAACTAGAAATCTATATCTTGGAATACAACTAGATTAAATGATCACTTTAGCAATGCTTTTAGGAACGGGATCATCAACAAATGGCTTTGACAAAACTAATCAATCGTAGGATCCTTAATATCCGACATCCTAAATGTCTGATGACTTGGCACAAAATATCTTTCTGGTTTGTGTTTGGATGTTAAAATATTATCTTTAGGAATGAAACTAAACAATGCAAGCCCTAGTCATCTCCTACCGACAAATTTGAGTATCGATCATCCTAATAAAGTGTTGATCATCCTAATAAAATACATGACCCAGTTTGATTAATCATGATTTATAATTTTCTTACTTTAATTAAATCCCTTAACTAGAAATAGATTATGGTCGATCATCATTAGGTATATATCATAGCTTGAGTTTAAGGGGAGGTCAATCAAAATTTTATGTGATTTTTTTTTTGCTATGAATGTGATGATCGAGAGATGAATCTTGAGTTTTGGACAGCATGATTGTTCAACCAAAATTATCATCAAACATTATCTACACTTTTGAATCACCCAAAGTTTCTTCAGATTAAATATATAACGTTTTAATCTTGTCCGCCTTACATTGAACATATACGACAATATTTAGGAGATGTGGCAGATTATTCTTCATTTCGTTTAGGGTTAGAGTTTTAAACAATTAATGGAGATTGGGGAGAGCAGAGATTTAGAAGAAGGTGACGGTCTGACGAGATTTATTGAATTTTAATTTCTATCTCTTATCTTTATTCACCAAACACAACCCAAAACAAAAAATCTTGTTATCTAATCAAAGATAGTAGCCGTCAGATGCATAAGATCATGCAATTAGAATTTTTTGTTAAAATTGTTTGTCAAATACTTTTGTTAGTCGATCCCGTCCCATGCTTTTATTAAGAAGATTGTCTCTATTACCTTATGCTAAATTTGCATTTTTGGAAGGAGGGCTTGGGAGCTTTCAAAGAATGGCATATTTAGTTATAAGTGTTAGAGCACTGCTCGGCCGAACTCGCAAGCGTTGCTATCTCAAGCTTGTTTGTCAAGTTTAGGTGATCAAAACTATAAATCTTGATTTCTAGTCTACTTATAGCTATGTCTCGGATTAGGATAGAATGTGTAGTTGAGCTTTATACTTCACGACGTTCATCGATTGAAGATGAAGATCTACTGAGGAGCGCTTGGAGGAACTTCATCAACAAAAGGTATGTGGAGACTAAAACTTATCTATCACTAAGAAGTCTATTCTATTCTATCTCCTAATGAGACTAAGTCGTATAGCTTATAGACTTTTATATTATACACATTTGATATTTCGAGCTGAGTTTAACCCACTTATCTATTTCTCGAAATATGTGTTGAAAGCTTTTTGCTTTAGCTACGTTCATCATTATTCTTGACGAGTTTAGTTGGAAACAATTTATTTGTTTGAAACTAAATAATGAGTCAGAAGATGATCATGTGAAAATTTCCTTGAAACATCTTACATGATTTGTGTGAGACAGACATTTGATGTCGACTTAGAAAGTTTCGTATTGATCATTCGATCACTTGAAAATTACTTATAAGCTAATGGTATGTGTGAGACAACCATTGTCGTCTTCTAAGGATGTTTCAATGATTGAAATGGGAGTTTAGAACAATTAACCTTTGTCTGGATACAACACAATATGCATACCAGTATGCAAACTGTTTTGGTATGATTCAAGTCTGAAAACCTTGTTTGCATACCAGTATGCGAACGGTTTTAACTGTTAAAGTCCGGGAACCAAGTTTACATACCAGTATGCGAACGGTTCTACATGAGTTAGGTCCGTGACGGCTGTTTGCGTACCCGTTTGAAAACGGATGGACAAGACCAAAGTCCGGAACTATAATTTGAGTACCAGTTTGCAAACTTAGTGGTTAAAGTTCTAAAAATCGGTTAAGTATGATTTCATACTCATAAACAAATACATTTATAAATTAAAGAATGCAATCCTTGCAAATCGTGGCTTAATGTTCATGAATTGATTCTTGTATAAGTACTTTGTACAATCACGAACCAATCCGATTTTGTTTCAATTGGTTATTGTATACTTCTATGAGATATAAACAATTGAACAACTCTATGAGTAACACAATTAGATTCATTTGATTATCTTTCATGATTGATTGATCATCATATTTGATCTAGAAGTATTAGATGAATGTGGTTAAGACAAAAGTGTTCATATGACTAACTTCGGTTAACTGTTATTGAGCCAAATCAATATACACGTTTAGGTACGGTTACCCATATCTAAATGAAAGTATATTTCATTTGTATGTAACAAGCTAAGACCATCTAAAGGTGGAGAGATATTGCTTTGGTTTTAAGCAAACTTAGCTTGAATCTGAAATCAGGTTTTCATCTAACGGTGAATATTGAATGCTTTGTTACTAAGCTATCTTAGCTTTGATTGTAAGAAAACCCTAATTGAAAGACTATATAAGGGAGAACTCTAGCAACTGGAAAACCGAATCCCGACACTTTCATGTGTCCTAGTTGCGACTAGAGTCGATTCTCCTTTAACTAAGGTTTTTCCAAAACCATTATAGGTTAATGATTTTAAGACTTCATTTGGGATTCGTGAAGCCAGGCCCAACTATTTTCAATGTAGTTGTTGTTCTGATCTTACTTGTTCTATCGTGTTGAGTATTATCTTTTCTAAGATTTGCTCGAGATTTATCTCCGATAGGTAAGATATAAAAAGTAATCACAAAGCTCTTCGTCTCATTCTTTATGATTCCACAATAACTTCTTATACTACTATATAGTTAAGTTATTGTTAGGTGATTGATATTTCTAGGCTCTTCTTCGAGAATATAAGACCGGATTATCAATTGGTTCCTGTTTACCTTGATTTATCAAAAGACGGAACAAAACTTCATAGGTACTTCTGTGGGAGACAGATTTATCTATCAGAATAGACTTATCTGTGGGAGACAGATTTGTTTATAAGTGTTCGACTTTGGGTCGTAGCAACTCTTAGTTTTGGGTGAGATCATCTAAGGGAATCAAGTGCGTAGAGTCCTACTGGGATTCAGAGGCGTAAGGAACGTGACTGTACCTTAATCGGTGTGAGACTTGGTTAGGGCTTAACTACATTCCAGTCCGAAGTTAACTTGTAGTAGGCTAGTGTCTGTAGCGGATTAATACAGTGTGGTGTTCAAATCTGAACTAGGTCCCGGGGTTTTTCTGCATTTGTGGTTTTCTCGTTAACAAAACTTCTGGTGTCTATGTTATATCTTTTCCGCATTATATTTGTTTATATAATTGAAATATCACAGGTTGTGCGTAGTTCAATCAATTGGTAAATCCGACCTTTGGTCGTTGAATATAAATTGATTGACACTTGGACATTGGTCTTTGGTACCGTCCAAGTTATTTTTCATATCAATCGGGCTCACAGATTTCTATATGTTTGATTGCAGATTGTATTGAGAAATTGAGATATAACTCTTTGATATATTTCTTGGTTGAGATCGCTTTATTAGATTGTGCTCTCAGAATTATATTGGAGTTAGTCCATACATATTGCCGAACGAAATATTGGGTGTGGTTGTTGTACCCCCGTTTTTTCAATAAGTCTGCATTTTGAGGTCTCGGATGTCTTCTACCTTCCAAAGTAAAAACTCTTGGAAGTGCATTTGGAAATTAATGTTCCACACCTAGCAGCTTAATACAGTGCTTGTTCATACTGGTCGAGGTTCTGGGGGTTTTTTACTTTGCAGTTTTCCTCGTTAACAAAAAATCTGGTGCCTTGCTTTACTT
Organism: Papaver atlanticum; assembly: GCA_023531105.1. Lineage (NCBI taxonomy): Eukaryota > Viridiplantae > Streptophyta > Magnoliopsida > Ranunculales > Papaveraceae > Papaver > Papaver atlanticum. The sequence continues at coordinate 8,119,102 of JAJJMB010008334.1, forward strand.
TTAAATTCCCTATTATATTTATTTTATCATTATAATTAAAGTAATAACAAGTTGTACTTAAATCATCTTATGATTTAAGAATTTCAATCTGAGATTATCCACGAACATTTCTTGTCTTCTTTTATTCTTGGATAAAATTTCATGCAAGGAATTGTTGAAAAAGAGAGCGTACCTAGTGCACCACCAACCTTTTCGTTCGTGAAACTATGTGGACAATCCTTGTACAAACAATACACGTGAACTTAACAAACAAGATCTTTGTTCCTGATTGTATTTTCAAGGTCAACCTAATATTTACTTGAACCTTCAATATCCGAAATAATCAAGACAAAGTATTGGATGATATATATATTTCAAGATTTGTATTCAACGAGAACAAGTCTAGTAAGATCTTAACTTTCAAGCTGAAAACTATTTAGGTTGGTTAGCATACTACTTGTGATATTTCAATTATAAAGATATATAGTATAATTCGGAAAGGAAATAACACAAGATACCATAAACTTGGTTAACGAGGAAATCTGCAATCTAGCAGTAAAACCCCGAGACCTCATCCAACTTGAACACCACACTGCATCAAGCCGCTATAGAACTATCCTACTGTAGATGGTGATTTTTGGACCGAGGGTAAAATGGTCATTTTACGACCCATGGGTAAAATTATCATTTTGGTAGTCTAGGGAAAAATCGTCACTTACTTAAATGTCCAACCTAGTCGAGGTGCTCAGGCCCACAAGTACGAACAGCTACCAGGTCATGCGGAGGAGCGTGTGAACTTAAATAGTGTGAGGCCCAAGAAAAGGTGACAAAGTTCAACTCCTGAAGAAAGAAAAGATTTAGGCATGAAGAGCCTTCATCACTACGAGGCAAATATCGTCCATCACCCGAGGCGAAGAACCTCCATCACTCCGAGGCGAAGAGCCTCCATCGCTCTGAAGCGCGATGTGTTCATCGATCGAAGGCGAAAAGCCTGGTCGCTCTAAAAAAGAAAGGACTTCACCACTCGAAGGTAAAAGATCTCATTTTCCTATAGGTTAACTTCGATCACGCGCCACAACCGAGGTCAAATGGCTCGCCTCCGTTGTGTATGGATGGCCATTGCTAGAGGTTGATAATACCTCGGCAGTAAGACAATGATAGGTTGATGATACCTCAGTCGTACTCTTCGCCTCCGCTGTGTACAGATGGCCAACTGAAGTCTTTCAAATCGTAAACTATTTATGTTTGTTTGAGGAAACCTAGGTCCATGAAGGGCGAATCTTGCAGAAGCAAGATGTACAACGTGCTCTTACTGCTTAAAATAGTTTTTTTTACGTTCCTCTCAAGTAAAATTTGTTTCCTTAGTTAGAATATTCTAGCAATATAGTTCTTTCATTAGATATAATTCGTAAGAATGAAACCCAAGTAATTTCGAAAGAAAGGTACTTCTAAAGTTTAGCTTCTACTCAATTAGGAAAAGAATGAAATCCATTAAATGTACGAGAAGTTTTTCTTGTAATACAAAAATAATATGCACACGCATATTTGTAAATTATGGACCGCGCACAAGAAAAGAGGGTAAAAAGACCACCCAAAACTAGAATAAGAAATGCCAGATCGTTTGACATATTGAAAAAAGTCAAGTTACGCAAAATTGAACCACACTTAGAATGAATAGAACTCTTCTTGCATCCAATCTAACACAATTCCAAGCCATAAATAACTACATAGATTTTTGTCGTATAATTTTTTTTGATACCTATGCAACCACTCATAGCTCCAAAAACAACAAAATCAGCTCATCTACCAATTACTCTAGTGCTAGCAGCACCAGGGTTGTCTTTTGCTGCACCATCACAACATATATGCCAAACACATTTAACATGGATAACATGCTTAGTTCTTCGATAAACTACTCTGAAATACTCCACTATCCACCGATCATTACAAGAGGTACATATAACCCCTCATGCGAACTGAGTTATCATGAATTAACTGGTGTATATGCATTTTAAACCTAATTCGGTTCATATTATAATCTTCAAAACAAACTCTATTCCGTGGTTTCCACGGCTCACACCTGATTGCTGAGTTGGCAACCAACCATAAACGGTTGTCACTTGTTTGAGCTACAACGTTCATCCAATAAATCTTCTATTACGAAGGATCTTCCTCTTTCATGTTTAAAAATGAAAACCCCTTATTCAGGATAAACCAACATGACACTTTTATCAGCATGATTAATTAATGGAAGGATTAAGTCAATATCTAGATAGTATTATCACGAGCGATAACTATAGTGTGATCAACCCACCTAATTGTTGGACACTTACACAATGCCACTTACTTATTTTAATATTAACTTATTTTGTACTGTTATTAACTATTATTTCTGTTCCACAAAAACTGGATCTTTTAGTTTTCTAATTCTGCTGGTAAGAATAAAAAAATTGAAAACTCACGATTTATTCAGAAGAGAAAGAATATTATATCTGGAGAGAGAATTTCTTTATTGTCTTTTGGTTTGGTAAATGACCGGTTCGGCTTTGATCGAGAATTAGTCCTCAGATGTGCAGTCTACTCCAATTCCGCTTGCTTACTAAAGATTAGGGCAATTCCTATGGTAATGTTCAAATGAATTTTTTTGTTGAGCCAGGTAGATCGCCAAACAGGTTTCTCCACTATGGGAATAACACTGCACAGTTGATCATCAAGCGCCCATGCTAGGGATACACGCTGGTTTGTGTAGGATAAACGCGGTGCTGGAAAGGAAAACGATGGCGCTCAAGACACTAACGTTGGCGTGATAAACAAAAACGCCAACGGTCGATTTTCCAACGTCCATATTCTCAACGTTATAGTTTTCAAAACTATAAATTCCTTCAACTGAATTCATTTTCAGTCACACCACTACTATTTCCTTCTTCTAAAACTCTTCTAAATAAAAAAAAAATTGATACAATATGAGCAACATTTTAAGAAAAGCGGTCAATACTGTAAAGAAGACAAGAGATCGAAGAAATGAACCGGCACTGCAGCCTGCCACAGGTGTAGATTTTTCTCAAAATCTGGAAGCAGAGTTTGTTTCACCGAGTGTCGTTGCTGCTCCGTCATTAGTCCAAGGTCATGTGTCGGGGCATCAAGATCGGTCTGAGGATTATTTTAGAATGGGAGGTGGATTTTCAGACTTAAAGGTTGTTTATGAAGTTCTACCCCCTCAAGTCCGAGTAAGGGTTGACAGATATCCCTGGCGTGCGCTTTATAGTGTGAAGCCTAGAAGACACAACAACAGAATTACGAAAACATTGGTAGAAAGGTGGCAGCCGACGACGCACACATTCCATTTTATGGATTTTGAAATTGGTAAGCTTGTTTAACTTAACTTAACTTATATTTTATAAATAATTATTAAATAATTAAAAAAATTAATCATAGTTGATATTATACTTGTAATAGGAATTACGCCCCTTGATTTGTATTTCATTTGTGGGATCCCAAGTAGAATGGGAGAGCTGGCACCATTCAACCAAGACGAATGGATATCAAATAATAAATGGGAGACGCTTTTTCCTTCGTTTATGGAATCAGAAATACGTGAAGATTATAAAGAATTGAAAGGAGGTGGATTAAATGTTCAGCGTTGAAGGCTTTCCTTATCCAACCCAGAAACCCAGAAGTGTAGATGACTATCCTGAACTCGAAAGGGTGTTTATCTTATGGGTACTGGGTCAGACATTCTTTCCAAACTCAACTTCTGTTGCTCGTGTTGGTTGGCTTCAAGCGTTAGAAGATCTTGACAAAGCACCAGATTATGACTGGGGATCTGCAATTTTAGCAGAATTGTACTGTGGGCTGGATCAAGCGTCCATGGGCGGAGATAACTTCACTGGTTTCTGGGGCATCATAGAGGTAAATATCAAAATTATTATTTTTAAATTTAAATAATTTTTATGAACAAATGTAGATTAAGTCAAAATACTAAAATTATGGAGTAATTTGCAGTATTGGTGGTATACCTACTTCCGTGTTAGTAAACCAATCCTTAAAGACGATACCCATAGATTTCCAATGTTGGACATGTACATCTCGACCAACTTAGCGAAGGACACTGGCATCTACGTCTCAGGTTCCAGTTTTGTTTAGAGGTTTCATAAGATGATTCGGAGCCACAACAACGTAGTTGTTCACCCTTACATTGATTTTCCTCAGTATGGTGCTAATGTTGGATAACGTATTCTTGATTATTCTCTGCGTAGAGTTGTTTTTTACACTCCAGAATCAGAAAGAGGGGTTTGGTACCTGAGAGAAAGACTGCAGTACCAAATACAAGGTATATATGCAATTGCAATTAACCCACCATAACAGATGCAAACCTATGGATCAGATTTTTATAGGCTGAGAAGAACCAATTGGGAGAGGTATGAACTAAATACACAGAGGGATATTGGTGAAGCGCAGTATGTCAGATGGTACAAGTCGATTGCGAAGCCCGTAATTGGGACACACAACATGCACATCTATGGGTTTGATTTCCCAGGGTTATCCCGCCTGTCCCATGATGCAAATATCGTTCCTAGCCAGCCACCTCCAAAAGAGCCATGTTGTATGACTTACCCCACCACGGGTGCAAGTTCTTCATCATCTTCGTCAAATATGCCCGAAATTCGTTGGGAGATGCCAAGTATTACTTCACAAGGTGAGCCAACCACGATCCCCATTGTTTCCCAAGCTACTAAACGTGATTATCCTTACTACAATGTCACTGCCAGTGATGAAGAGTTGCAGAACTAACTGAATGATTTTTATTGGATGAATCGACAAATTGAGGATATACACTTGAATGTGTGTCGGAAATGGCACGAGGACACAATGTTTAAATTGAGTCCAACTGTAAATGATGATGGGCGTTCACCGTCTACCGATTCTACCAGGAGCAACATATCATTGCACGATAGTGATAATACAATGGTGGGAGAAACACAAGTACGAGAGAGTTCTTCACCACATGTACGACACAGTACTTCACCACAAACTGTGCCTGTATCTCAACCTTAAGTATTTCGGCTAGATCCTAGGCGCATTTCATCATCATTCTCGCCTTACAACCCAAATGATTGCTACAATGTTACACCAGCACCAGCACCACAACAACAACAAACATCTTATATGCTTGGAGGACCTAGTGCTTTCCAATCGCCTAATGTTGTTCAACCAGCTTTATCTCCTTATAGAAATTTATTTAATATGTTGGCAAGTGGGGACATCCAAGGTCTATCACCAGGTCTTGGAGAATTCTTGACTCCAGAAGATAACAATGGGAGAGCTAGCGATGAGCGACGTTAGAGAGATTGTAATTTTTAATTCTGCTACATTTGTAATTTTAGTTTTAAAAGTACGACAATCTGAATTAAATTAAATTACATATGTTTAAAATTAAGCGTTTTACATTAGCTTCACTTAATTACGGCGGACTACATTAGCTTCACTGATGAGAAGTACAAGGTGGAACAACAACTACAAAGAAGGGGTTGAAACTGTTCAACACCTTAAGGATTTCGAAACATTTTTTGAAAGGAAAAGCCACATTTTTCCATCTTCGCCATTCAGCCAAAGATCTTGTTACCATCTAAGCATCAGTTTCACCTCTCAGTCTATATCGATAGGCTTGTATGGTTAAAGCTACAAACTCACTTACTTCTTTCTTAATTGTACGAAAATGATTTTCTATGTCGCATATAGCACGACAACTCGGATTACGGGTGTCACTGCAGAACCCGTCGTGAGTAACCGCCCAGAAATTCACCCATGGATAGTTTGCTGAAGCAAGCTGAGTAAATAAAAAAAACATAGTTTCTGCAAATAGATTCATCTTCTTCTTTAGTATATATGGAGCGCGCCGAACTAACAAGGGTCGAGACATGTTCAAGAATTGAAAAATTTGCTGAAGTTGAAGAATTTTTTTAAGCTCGGAGAAGAAGAGTAAAGAAGACTAGATGTGTGAATGTGAATTTGGAGTTGAAATGGAGAGTATTTATAAAACTCAAAAATTATAGCCGTTAGATCACAAGAGTTTTAAGCCGTCCAGATTCAGCCGTTGGCGCTTCTATGTGTTAGTTATTGGCTCGATTTAGGAAATAACTTACTTTGGGAAAGACCAAACTGATTTCCTAAATCAGTTTGCAAATTATTTTAGGAATATGATTTCTATAAGGAATTAGTTCTCTATTTAGGACTTCTATTTCTAGGTGGATTCTAGATTATTCCTAACCCTATAAATAGAGGTGATAACCCTTTGGTTATTGTATCCTAGTCTGAATTGTTAGAGGTGTGTGAAGAAACAGTTTGTCTATTCTCTAAGTTTCAATAAGAAGTTTATTTGCTGCAGTGGAGTAGGCACATTGCGAACCACTATAATTCTTTGTGTTCTTGTTTTAAATTCCTCATATTTTTCTGTTTTCTGTGTGAAGATCTTGGGGTGTTTAGGAAGTAGCTAATCTTAAGCACAACAAATTGGTATCAGAGCCAGTTCTAGGGTTTCATCTAGAATTAGCTTGTTTGAAGTCAGAAATAGAGTTTGAAGGTGAAGATGTCGAACGCAAAGTTTAAAGTAGAGAAATTTGATGGTAAGAACAACTTTACCATGTGGCAATGTGAAGTTCGTGATGCTTTGAGTCAGCAAGACATAGATGATGCTCTATTAGAAGTAAAACCTGCTGCACCAGAGATAACGGACGATGAATGGACAAAGATGAATCGTCAGGCTTGTAACACAATCCGTTTGTGCCTTACAAAGGAGATAAAATACGATGTGATGAGTGAGAATGTAGCTTTAAAGCTGTGGAAGAATCTGGAAGACAAGTATATAGTGAAAAGTGTTTCAAACCGAATTATGATGCAGAGAAGACTTTTCAGATTCAACAAAAAACCAGGTACCTCTATGGTTGAACACCTCGCTGAGTACAATAGATTAATTGCTGATGCACTTAATATTGGTGTGAAACTCGAAGATGAAACCAAAACTTGCTGTTTTTTGGCATCTCTACCTGATTCGTATGAGACTTTCATTGATAGTTTATCGAATAAGATAGAGGATAAAACATTCAAGTTTGATGATGTGATTGCTGCACTTATAAGTTATGATCTTAGGCAAAGGGATAGATATTTGAACAGGGAAACGACTAGTGAAGCCTTGACAGTCAGAGGGAAGTTTGACAAGAAGAATTCAGGTAAATCAAGGTTCAAGGGAAAGGCCAAATCAAAAATCCAAGCATATGATGAATGTTGCTTTTGTCATCAGACTGGACATTGGAAGAAGGATTGTCTTAAAGCAAAGAACAAGGACAAGAAGAAGAATTTAGACACAAACGTTGCTGAAATCAAGTCTGGTGCTATTGAAGATGATGAATATGACAAGTTCTCGATGACTGTTCATGATTCCGCATTAGTTGCAGATACAACTGAGTGGATTATGGATTGCGCAGCTTCCTACCATATGTGTCCTAGGAAGGACTAGTTCGTTAAGTTTGAAAAGATTGATGGACCAAGAGTGTTTATGGGTAACAATAATACCTGTAAAGTTGAAGGCATTGGGAAGATCTGTTTGAAGATGAATGATGGCGTCGTTCAAGAGCTTGAAGATGTTCATTATGTACCAAAATTGAAGAAAAATCTGATCTCAGTAGGTGAACTTGACTCCCGAGGATTCGAGATGACATTGAAAGGTG
>JAJJMB010008334.1:8131804-8230439 GCA_023531105.1 Papaver atlanticum
TTCTGAATGATCGAACTTACATGACAGGCTAAAAAGGCTTTTTTAGGGACACTAAGCTTTCGCTTTCGCGTACACATATCCTTAAGGAACTTGGCATAAGCCGGAAGTTTCCTAATTGCTTCTAGTAACGGAAGGTTTATGGTAACTTTCTTAAAAACCTTCATAATGTCATTAAAGTTGGATTCATTCTTTGTTGGTGCTAGTAGCTGTGGAAATGGGGCTCTACGTAGAAAATCAGACCTCCCAGGGACCGAATTTACATCATCAGAAACTTTATCTGTCTCTTCAGCTATGGGTGGTCCTGAGGGGTGAGATCCTGAGGGGTGAACTACAGTAGGTTCACTATCGGGCATGGTTACCTTGTTGTCTACAATTCTACCACTCCTAAGGGTTCTAATAGCATTCAATTGTTTTATATTTACTTCATGAACTCCTCTAGGGTTGGGTTGTGTTTGACTAGGAAACCTACCTTTTTCTCTCAGAGACTCATTTATCAAACTAATCTGGGTTCTCAACTCGGAAATAGCCTGACTATTTTCTTGTCCTATCTTGTTACTAACTTGTAGACTTTGTTCTACCGATTGCTGAAGTTTTGCAGTTTGCTGAGTTAACAACACGATAGATTCCTCTAGGCTTAGGATTCTCTTATCCGACTGATTCTGAAATTGAGCTGGCCCTGAAGGATTCTTAGTATAACTAAAATCTGGGGGAGCATTAGAGTTACTAAACTGACCTTGATTCTGGCCCTTAGACCATGAAAAGTTCGGATGGTTTCTCCACCCAGGATTATAGGTTTCTGAATATGGGTCAAATTTCTGACGATTATCGAATCTAGTGTTATTATAAAGAGCATTGGCTTGCTCTGCATTATTCTGGCCTTCCCAAAAAGGCTCCAATCTACCACTAGTGCGACCCATTTCTAGAGCTTCTAACCTTTTAGCTATCGCTGCAATCTTGGCATCTGATTCATAGCTTCCTTCTACCCTATTAACGTTTCCTCTGTTTAGATTTTTTTTTTTTGGCGAGGTTCCCTACTATTTTCCCATTGTTGGGTCTTCTCGGCGGCTTCATTCAAAAATGCCATTGCCGCATCAACAGTTTGGTTCTCAAACCCACCTGTACACAAAGCTTCTACCGTGGTTATTGTGGAATAATCTAAACCCTCATAAAGGATCTGAACTAGCCTAACCTTTTCTAAACCATGGTGAGGACATTGTGTTAACAAATCATTGAACCTTTCCAAATACCTATACAAAGATTCTCCCTCTTGCTGTGAGAATATGCAGATTTGCGTCCTAATAGACGATGTTTCGTGCCTAGGGAAAAACTTATTGAAAAAGGCAGATGTAAGTTGTTCATATGTTTCAATTGACTTAGCAGTCAAACTATACAGCCACGATTTGGCTTTATCTTTCAGGGAAGAAGGAAATAACCTAAGTTTCAAAGCATCATCATCTAAGCCTCTAATTCTTAGGGCACTGCAAATTTCTTCAAAATCCCTAACATTGAAATAGGGGTTTTCATTTTCTTTCCCTAAAAAGATTGGGAGCATCTGTATGGTCCCAGGTTTAAGTTCATAGGTGGCTTCTGTGTCAGCTAACTTAATACACGAGGGACGAGTAGTCCTAGTCGGATTTAATAAAGCTTTCAAAGTAGCCATTTCTGGTGCTATCGGAGTATTGGGGATTCTCTCCCCAGTAAAAGGAGTACGTTCAAAACATGACTCTCCGAAAATCGGACCTTCTAGGTCAAGGTAATCGAGATGCTTAGAACTGCTAGGTTGTTCTTTAACATATCTACCTAGGGCGTCTCTTTTACGTTCAGGCATACAAGAATTCCCTAAATTGGAAGGATAATCAATCGCAAATCAAGGACGACTCAACCAAATCAACCCTATTGATTTCTAGCAAACAAAAAGCATGATGGCTCCACTTAGATTGTTTCTAGACAAGCTTCTACTCTTCCAAGAGGCAACTGGGTATAATTTTAGCAAACCTCGTAGGACGATCCGAATAAAGTAAGTCGAAGAGAAGTAGGAGAAGCTCAGAGGAGCTTTGATACCCCCACCTCTTTGGCAACGCTTCCTTGGGTTACAAGGCGGCTCTAATCGACTTACAGTAATCTTCCTGAACTTTGAGTTAGGCTAACAAGATACCCAATACGATCCTTTTGAACGACTTTCCTACAAGCTCGTTAGCCTATCGGTCTCGTTCTAGTAAATATTTTAAGCTTAGGTTCGCGTTCGGTATCGTTTTCCTAAGGCGGGCAAGAAGAGAACGGTGATGAAATCCGAACCCTTATCTTGTATGGCCATGCCTTGCCCTTTACTAGAAAAGTAAATGTCCGTATTCAGGTCCTCAGCAGATATGCACCTTAAGGAATACAGTAACTCGCTGACAGGGGATTCGCGAGTGTTCAGAACCTTACCTCCCGTTCCAGACGGGGGATGAATCGGTCATAGTCGACTCGGGCCACTGGCTCCTGTGTCAGTGTACGAACCCAAGGTGCAGAGACAATATCATAATTATCCTCCTTCTCTGCAAACAGTTTTTATATTCAAGGATACCCTTCCGTAGGGTATATAAAAATAAAAAAAATAAAAAAAGTGTCCAAAGTCCAAAAAGTCCAAAAAAAGAAAAGAAAAATTACAAAATAATAAAGAAACCCTAATACAATTTTTTTTTTCTAAAAAAATAATTAAACAAAACCCTAAAAAAATAAAAAATAAACTAAAATAAAAATAACTAAAATAAAGTTGTATTCTTTTCCGTTCTTTTCGCTTTAATCTTTTGCTCCAAGTCTTTACGAAATCACCAAACTCCTTGGCTCAATTTTTTCTTTACGTTCCAAAACCTGTAGCAAAAGACAAATACCCAAAAACGTAAAATAGAACAAAAATAAATAAAAATAAAAATAAAAATAAATCTAAAACCCTAAAACCAAGTCCGCGTCGGCGGCGCCAAAAATTGGTGTGAATTTTAAGTTGTTGTAAAAAGTAAGTCGGCAAATGGCGGTGTTTGAACCTAATGAGAAATCAGCAAAGTTTGTCCACATAGATGAGAATTTAGAAGTTGAAGGTTCTGACGAAGACTTAGAATTGGGAACAATTGATGGTTCAACCCAAGAACCAGGTCCACAATTACAAGAAGAAGTAACACAACCTAAATTATCGGAAGAGGCTATATATTATGATAGTATTGCTCATAGGAAAGAACCAAGAAATACTCGCAAACCAGAACGGTTTGGAGATACAGTTGCATATGCATTACCGATTGTAGAAGAAGAAATTCCTACCACCTATAAACAAGCCGTCAAGACAGTTGAAAAGGTGGAGTGGGAGAAAGCCACGAGTGAAGAGATGGATTCTCTTGACAAGAATGGAACTTGGGAGCTGGTAGAGCTACCTAAAGGAGAAAAAGCAATTGGATGCTGGTGTGAATTTTAAGTTGTTGTAAAAAGTGATAAGTAGAGTTCGTTCAACTCGGGCTTGTGAAGGATTTTCGAAAATTAAATAAAGTTGTTTCAACAATAAGAAGAAAACACCGAGACTCTGGATTCCACCATTAACCAATTAAGTGATATAATCTAATCAATATTCATGCAAATTTTTTTCTTTTAAAGTGATTCTAATATTTTGTCTTTAATAGATTTTTGAAGTAATAATTGTAAGCACGAAGCATGAAACATCAAAAGTATTAAAACCAAGCATGTCCCATCAAAACACTTCACAACTGCTCAATAAAAACCAATTTTTCTTTTAAGTTCTATGCAAATAATCATGTAAAATAATTGCAATAAATAATTAAAATAGAACTATACCACTTTTCATGGAACAATGGCTTCCTCCGTCGCCTCGGCTAAGGGGTTTAGCTCCTCATATTAATCACTTGCTCAAAATACATGTTTATAGCTCAAAAACTGATTACAAGGGAGAAAAGAGTATACTGTAGTCGCTGAAAGTCTAAAACAGAAGACTGAATCGTTGCTGAAATGCTTCGGTGACTGCAGGAAGGAGCGACCGTATCTCGTTGTCACTGAAAATAAGTCTTCCTCTGCGACTGACTCTGTGGGTCTTATGTTCTTCGTCTTCTTCTCCGGTAACAGCAGCAGCAGCAGAACTCGGTTTCCTGCAAGTTGATTTTTTCGGCTCTGTGGTGTTCTAAACTTCCCCTAAAGTCTTCCTCCTCTTCCTAGGACTCGAACCAACTCTTTTATACATCATAGGGCAAAGAAAATTCGAGAATATCTTTGGTTTTTCCTTTCTCTTCAAGTCACGAAATTTCCCTTTTCTCATCAGCTACACGTATCCTCAGTCAATCCAAGCTGTCCAAACTCTCTCTGTGATAGAATCAAATCCCTCAGAAGAGTTTCTTTCCTCTTATTCACGTTTGTTTCCAAAAATAAACCATAAAATTACCCGTGCGATTATTCAATCCTGTTTTGCCTCCAACCCGGGTTCTAGCCAATTTGGATCCATTCCAACACCATTACCTCGCCTGTTGATCGTTAAGAAGCAAGCCCAAGAAAAATCAGAGCTTTAATCTCTTCATAACTAAACCAAAATCGCAATCCTAACTCTGTTCTTCACTGCGGCAAACTTTCCCGCCAGATTTCATTTTCAAAACGTGAAAAAAGTGTCCCCCTATCCAATCCCGGTCTGTGCTTAGCAGCTGCTTGGAAATGGGTTACCCCTTATCCAAAATGAGAGTCCGAATAGCAAATGTCCTCCCAGGTACCTTTAACAACTTTTCGAGCCAATTTTGCCGCAAAAGCCTATTCCTCCAAAAACACCTACAAAGGGATAAAATACCAAAATTAGTACAGAAGTGGGTACTAACAGTATACACAAAAGAGATGAAAATAGACACATAAATGCGTCTATCAGATGCAAGTGGGTATATACAAAGAAGGAAGTATCTCCAATTACAAGCAACGTAAGATACAAAGCAAGGTTGGTAGCTAAGGGCTACGCGCAAAGGGAAGGGATTGACTATAATGAAGTGTTTTCTCCAATGGTAAAGCATACTTCCATTAGAATTTTACTTGCTTTGGTGGCGCAATTTGATCTCGAGCTTGTACAACTCGATGTGAAAACCGCTTTCTTACACGGTGACTTGGAGGAGACGATTTATATGAAGCAACCTGAGGGGTTTGAAGTAGCTGGTAAAGAAGATTTGGTATGTAACTTGAAGAGATCGTTGTATGGCTTGAAGTAGTCTCCAAGACAGTGGTACAAACGATTCGACAAGTTTATGAAGACACAAAAGTACACAAGCAGCAACTATGACTCTTGTGTGTATTTCAAAAAGCTCAAAGATGGATCTTTTATCTATTTACTTTTATACGTAGATGACATGCTTATTGCGTCTAAGAGTGAGGTGGAGATTCAACGATTGAGAAATCAGTTGAGTAGTGAATTTGAGATGAAAGATCTCGGTGAAGCAAGGAAGATTTTGGGCATGGAAATTGAGAGAGATAGGAAATCTGGCACTATTAGTCTTTCTCAAAAGTCTTATTTGAAAAAGGTACTGAAGCGTTTCGGTTTAGATGACAAGACTAAACCGGTAACACAACCTCTAGCTCGACACTTTAAGTTGAATGCTGAACAGTCACCAAAAACAGTGGAGGAGCGGAGGTTAATGACTGAAATACCATATGCAAGTGCTGTTGGAAGCCTTATGTATGCTATGGTATGCACTAGGCCTGATATTTCACAAGATATTAGTGTGGTTAGTAGATATATGCATAATCCAGGGAATGAACATTGGCAGGCTGTGAAGTGGATTCTGTGGTATATTCAAGGTACCGTAGATGTTGGATTGAAGTTCTCACGGAATGAGAGAACTGGTTGCAAAGTAGTAGGATACTGTGATTCTGATTACGCTGGTGATTTGGACAAGTTTCGGTCCACTACCGGGTATGTTTTTACAGTTGCAAGTGGACCGATAAGTTGGAGGTCAACCTTACAACCTATAATAGCGTTATCGACAACCGAAGCTGAATATATGGTTGTTGTAGAAGGTATAAGGGAAGCTGTTTGGATGAAAGGTTTGTTTGAGGAGTTGGGGATTCAACAAGAGCAAGTAAGCGTGTATTGTGATAGTCAAAGTGGGATACACCTCGCTAAAAACCAAGTTTATCACGCTCGAACAAAGCACATCAATGTAAGATATCACAAAGTACGGGAAATTGTTGAAGAAAGTGAAATTCTACTGGAAAAGATTGGAACTGCCTACAATCCAGCAGATATGCTTACCAAGGTGGTGACGGGAGAAAAGTTTAGACATTGTCTAAACTTGATCAGCATTGTGCATATTTGAAGACACCTTAGGGTGTAGTGGTGCTGTCAAGCACATGTGAAGCCCTAGAAGGGAGTGAAGCATCTTTATGGTGATTGAAGAATTGAAGCATCTTCGTATGAGTGAAAGCAGCAAAAGTTTGAAGGAAATGGAATGTCAGATTTCATGCCAAGGTGGAGAAATTAGAGAATAGTGAAGTTGTCCTAGAAATATTGCCAAGGTGGATAACTGTTAGTTATTGGCTCGATTTAGGAAACAACTTACTTTAGGAAAGACCCTAAATCAGTTTGCAAGTTATTTTAGGAATCTGATTTCTATAAGGAATTAGTTCTCTATTTCTAGGTGGATTCTAGATTATTCCTATCCCTATAAATAGAGGTGATAACCCTTTGGTTATTGTATCCTAGTCTGAATTGTTAGAGGTGTGTGAAGATACAGTTTGTCTATTCTCTAAGTTTCAATAAGAAGTTGATTTGCTGCAGTGGAGTAGGCACATTGCCGAAACACTATTCTTTGTGTTCTTGTTTTAAATTCCGCATATTTTTCTGTTTTCTGTGTGAAGATCTTGGGGTGATTAGGAAGTAGCTAATCTTAAGCACAACACTATGAAAAACACGGCGCTTTTAGAAAAGACTCTGGTGTGTGAAGTAACAACAGGCGATGCTAGGACAAGCGCCAGCGCTGGTGCCAAGCTTGCACGGTCTTATATCACGCGCGCGCTACATGTTCCATCTCACTCAACAAACCAACAAATTTGTTGGTTTATACATCCATTTTTCATGTTTGTTGAGTCCATAGTGGGAACAAAATCAACATTTGTTGAGTCATAGGAACTGCTCTTAGCTTATTAAAAACCCAGGCCCCAGCATAGGGAGTCTACCGGTTCTTATCAGCAACCACTATAATGTCCATTTTCATGTAATCTCATCTAATTATGTAAGATCTTGGACCCACTCTTTCGGTGAGCTAAGATTGCAAGAACAGAAGAACTGCAAGCCCCACATTCTGATTGGGTAAATCGTAAACTTGTCGGTGGGTTTATTTCTTCCATTGGAATATTTCATAAATGGGACCAAACATACCACATATCCCATTTTGTAGGTCCGAAGGTGTCGCCAAGTTGAGCTAAACTGTGGGATATGCCATCGACTGCATTTACATGATAATAGCACATATCATGCGGTCAATAAAGTAGTTCTTAGAACTCCCCTGGAGTATTTAGCAAAAAGAAAGAAAAAAAATAACTCCCTGGAATGCACATGCATATGATCATTGTGGTGGACTATCTTACCTAGTGATTTGGGTTCAAGAATTATCTCAATCATGTATTTTTTGTTTTAGACGGCTGTAAATATCTCGAACTTTCACTGTTATACTGTTTAACAAGAGAATACAAAAGAGACTGGACTGGACAAAAGGTCAATCTGGAAAGACTGGTGGTATCTATTTATTGGTTTAGTTGTTTTGGTAGACTGGTAGTACCGTAGTAGTATCTATCCTTCGATGCTGCCATGCCGGTTTTAAATCTACCTTCAGTCCTCGAGAACAGGCGCACATCACTGGTTTTATAAGAGGAACGCGGATGCTCACCACCATTGTTTGAGAAATGAGATAAGTGTAATTTGAAGATACAGTTCCACAGCATGGAGTCTAATCAAAAAGGTCAACAATCAGAAACATAGTAGTCACTAGTCGGTATCAGAAAAATCAACACCTTCAAAAACTCCGATTTTTTGTGGAAAGCATAATAGCTATGGGGTTTGGATTGGGACTTGGGGGATTACAGATAATTCCCAAGAACAAAAACGTAGTAGTTGGGAAAATGAAAATTCATCAGATTGCTGGTGTGTTGTTATCTCTTTGGTGAAGTGGAACCCACTACTAGAAGCTTCCATTGTCAGATCAAGAAGACAAATGATGTTAACTAGTCTCCATTTCTCTCTGAGATGTAAACAGTACACCGTGTTTCAGAAAAACTATTGATAGTTAATAGACTAAAACATTTGTCTGACGATGAGCAGTGGCAGTTGATGTGGAAGAGAAATGATTGATCAACTAGGTCCAGCATTTGTCAGGCCACATCATGTGGCCAGCGGTTTTATTCCAAATTGTGGTGGGGTTCCTCTTCTTCTTGGTCTGTTTAGTTTCCAAACAAAACAAACATCCCAATTTGGAATAGTGGTAGAACAGGACGACAAGAACCACGTGCAATTCAACATTTACAATCATGTTTTGAATCCATTCAATGCAATTGCCACTTGAAATCTGGAGAGAAGAGATACTCTGTATTTTAGTTTCCCAATTCTGCTGTTTTGCATTAAGGTACAGAACATGGATTCACATGACAAGAATAATATATGAAAAGCTCATAAACCATGGTGCTCCCGACTAATGAATATCCAAAGGAAGCCCAACATTCTTCGAGTCCCACTGATTCAGAAAGCACTGCTAATTTTAGGTGACACATCATCAGCTAGATAATTATACCTAGAATAATAACTTATTCTGAAAAATTCTAGACTATCAAATCAAGCCTTAGAATTACTTTGTTAGATACGCAGCCTTTTTAATGAATTTTTTAAGTAGTTCAAACTTCAAAGCTTTAGAACAGGCCATGTCTTGCATATGTTCTTCTAGTCAACATGATCATTCTCGGCCAACATCAATTTTGGTACTTCATTAGGAAAACCCCACTACATTGTGGGCATTCTGTGTTTACAATAATATTCGTCTGTGTGGTTGGCGGCAGCTTGATTAGCTCCTAAAAAGGAAGGACTACTGAAGCTTTTGTTATTTAACATGATGATCATATACTCATAATACATTTTACTTGGCACATGCCTATTCTAGAGTATCTTATTCTACATTACCAAAACAAACCATCTCTACATAACCTTGGATGATACTCAGGAAATCTTTCACTTGAAGTCACTTTTAAAATGCAGCCAACAAGTTAAGATATAAAATAATATACACAGAATAAAGTTCTAAATGAATAAGCTAGCAAGATGGTAGTTGTGACTAACCAGTTGTATCAGAGAATGAATCCAAAATATAAATTGGAAAACTTGTCTTTCCAGCCTTCACATGAGAATTCCCAACCAGGTTCAAGTGCATCTAGTTATTCTTTTCGCAGTCTCACCATTTCCACGCAACAAACTGTTTTCAGCCAAAAAATAAACAATTTATCACGTTCTTAATATTTTTCAACGACTGAAATTTTATTTGAAAAAGAAATTTCATTGACTTAATAGAGTATCATATACTCCCTCCATTTCTGCAAAAGAGATACTATCACTTTTTTTATTTTAGTACGGAGGGAGTATTACCTAATAAGACAACCAATTCTAGAAATCTTCTCACAAAAGTACTATATACAAAGCCAAACTGTGTCCAAAAGAAAAGTCAGAGATTGAAACCTGGGTAACAATCAATTAGGGTGTTTGTGTTATTAGGAATCTGAAAACTATTCATGGTTATATAGTACTAAACTGTATGAGATTGACAAGCTCAGGAATTCAATAATAAACTTTGTTGTACAGTAATGTCAGATTTTAAGGCATTCATATCTCAAACATGATGACAAATTTTACTGGCACTGAAATTCTGAGGCATCAAAGGTATTAAAACATTCAAACAATTGAAGCAGACTGAAACAAGTAAAAATCACACTAGTCAATTTGATTATCATACATTATCTAACAAGAAGACCAGCAAAAGTATTGTAAAGCAAAAACATGTATAAAGTATAAGCGAGAAGCTAGAGATCCAAAAACCCGAATAACAAAAGACTAAGGTCTAGGGGGTCTCTATGTTTTTATGAATCTGAATATCAGTCATCGTTATATAATGCTAATCTGCACCAGGTTTCAAGCTTAGGAATTCTATTAATGAAATCTTTTTGTACATCAAGTCAGAATGTCAGACATTTATATCTCAACCAGGGTAACTTAAACTACAAATCAGAGCCCAACAAAGGAATAAGGACACTCAAAAAATTCAATCAGCCAGATCCAAACAAGTGAAATTCATACAAGTCAGATTTAGACACCATCAGTGTCTCTTTTAGGCTTCTGTATCTGACTCGGATGAACCTCACCTGTTCAAATCTAACGTAAGTGGGTTGAGTATGACTTGTTTTAAACAGTAATATTTTCTACCTTTTGCTTGAGTCACGTTTGAGAAAAAAGTATTCAGTTGAAATATTTGAGCCTGAAGGTCTGACTCGATAAGCCATAGCCATGAGTTGGTTTTACATAAAGAAGAAAAATGGCCAAATTAGATGTGCAGGTTTTAGAAATCTAAATAAATGTTGTCCCAAGGATGATTTCCCACTTCCTAACGTCGACATATTAGTAGAAGCCACCAATGGCCATGATATGTCTCATTTATGAATGGCTACAGTGACTACAACCAAATAAAAATGTATGAGCATGATGCTAGTACATGTGAATCCGAAATTTTCATTACATGTGATGCCTTTTGGTTAAAAAATGCAGGTGCTATTTATTAACACGCTATGACTGCAATCTTCCATGATATGATGCACAAGCAGGTAGAAGATTATGTCGATGATGTGGTTGCCAAGTTCAAGAATCGAGCAGCACACTTGGATGTATTACGTCTAAAATTGAATTATTGAAGCTAGCACTACCATTCGTTAACTACAACTACCTACTTATTTAAAAAATAAATAAATAGACAAAAACGTCTGAATCAAGATTATCTTAGAACAGGCCATCCAACAATTGATAATCCCTCTTGTAAAGCATTTTCATTCTTTCATGGAAATTTTCAGTCCTAGCCTTCAGATCCTGAATCATCTTCTCGAATCTTACTGATTCCTTCGCCAGTGCTTTAGCAATCGAAGATGGAATTATGTTAGCAACAATAGCCGCACAGTTCTCCTTGATTACGTCGAGTCGTTGACAAAACCAGCTCACTTTAAACTTAAGGCTCTCACAGTTGGTTAACATCTTCTCCCACTGCTGCACTGGTTCGTTACATCATGCAGTTGCTCATATCTTCTATCATAGACCTGCAACAGCGGTCAACAAATGAGAGAGCAACCTTTCACCAGTCCCGTGTAGCAGTATGACCGTATTTCTTCCATATATTGGTGTAAAGGGACACGTAACATTTGGATACGACAAACCCTTCCACAATTTGGTGTTTACGAGACAAGGACGTCATGTGCATCTCGAAGAGAAGACCCGCGTTAGGATAGTCATGAATGGTGAGACCGAGATTCACTATCCTGACGCGGGTCTTCCCTTCGAGATGCACATGACGTCCTTGTCTCGTAAACACCAAATTGTGGAATGGTTTGTCGTACCAGATGTTACGTGTCCCTTTACACCAATATATGGAAGAAATACGGCTAAATCCCTACCACAGGACTAGTGTAAGGTTTCTCTCCCATTTTAGTGACTGTTGTTTCAGGCCATCTCCCCATCATAGAAGAGATGGACAACACGTCTCTGCATAATGTCACGAACCGTGAAGTGCAGCAGTGGATGTTAACAAACTGTGACAGCCTTAGATTCAATGTGAGCTGGCTTCGTCAACGACTTGACATCATCAAGGTGGACCATGCGGCTATTGTTGCTAATATAATTCCATCTTCGAATGCCATCCTGGAGGAAGAGAAAGCACTGGCAAAGGTTCAGGATCTGAAGGCCAGGACTGAAAATTTCCAGGAAAGAACGAAAATGTTTTACAAGAGGGATTGTCGATTGTTAGATTTGCCTATTCTGAGTTGTGAATCTCGATTCAGATTTTTTTTTTTTTTTTTTTTTGAATAAGTAGGTAGATTAAGTGAACGAATGATAGTGCTAGCATTGGAATCTAACTTCGAAATATCCACTGATTGTGGTAAAAACCTAGTGGGCAAGAGCCTAAAGAAGAATGTGGTAAATTCTAGATGTGAGCAACCTATGGCTTGGGTAGTTCTAGATGTGAGCAACCTATGGCTTGGGTAGGACCAGATCATAAAGGATAAGTATGAGAACGTTATAAGTAACTAGCTTTTGGGGCTTTATTAAAATGAGAGCGTGCCTGGCTAGGTTGTACATAGTAAGTACGATAAGGAACTAATCCGTTCATAGCCCTGTTTATAAAGAGAGTTTGGAAGACTTTTGTTTTAGTCCACCATTGAATTTTTATTAGCAATCAACCCACCCAATCATTTAATCATACATTTTATAACAATTTTACTTTTAATTTAAATAAGTTAATGGCCAGTTTTTTATCTTCCTATTTTCAGTTCAAGTCTGCTCCGTCTGCTCCGTCTTTGGTTATCAGAAAGAGTTTGTTATCTATTTCATTTAAGGAAAAAAAAAAAGGAAAAGGTATCTATCTAGCTCACAAAACCAGTGGTGCTATGGTTTATAGTCTAGGGATGGTTTCATTCAAACAGCACAAAGGCTGAGAATTTCATTACCAGAAAGTCCAATGTTCTTCTTGGATAACTTCATTTGTTAACAGAATACTACTTCGATGACTTCTCCTGATTCTATTGATTTTTCTCCATCATCTTCCTTTCAGAAAAAATTATGATCTACAATCAACTTTACATCTAATATTCACTCTTAACTTCTTAAACACTTATTTGGCAAAATCCAAGCTAACATGGACCAACAGAACAAAGGTATATATGGACAAAAGTTTTTTGCTCCCTCTAATGCACACATGCAAATATGGATTCTCTAAATATGGATATTCTTCGAATAAAAGAAGATTACGAGAAACAATCCAACAGGTCATGCATGAACGAATATTAAAACACTTGGTCTACCTTCTACAAGTTAATTTTGTTGAGATAATCCAGATTCACAGAAGGCTTACCTAAATCAAAGCTTCTTTACAATTTCGTCATTTATTCGATAGTAGTAAGTCATTCTTTGAATTGAGGTTACAGCGTCTTCAAACTTCTTTTTGTTAAAAGCACTCTCAAAGGACTTGGACCAGATTTCTAGTTTCTCTTGTACCTGGATTAGAAACAAAAAGAGTTACACAGTGAAATCACATACAAATAATTAGATGATCTTATTGACTGAAATTAAATCGGTCAAGAAAGTGAGAAAGACCAAATCTTAAGGGTGTTAAACTGCAAAAATCTTGTAGGGTGCAAGTGATCACAGATTCACAAACCAAGGACATTGATGTGGTCAGAAGTAGAGAAGCAGTGACTAGATGAAGGGACCACAATAAACTGATTCCCCAGCAGGTCCCTCCCAAGGGAATATCATCTCTCTGTAAGTAGGCAATTAATCAAGTCCTACTCCAACCGGAGAAACAGCCTAAGTGATGCCCAGCAGGTTGGGACTTGTGTCCAAATTGGGAGGACTATATTCAGTTGTAAAGAGCAGTCATTATCCAATTTATAATTACGCAAAGTGTCCCATGTTACCTGACCCTGGATTTGCTTTAAAGACTGTGAATCAGAGGCCTCGTCAACTGCTTCCCTGATATCCAAGATCTGTAACAAGATCAGCAAATTCAGGCGAAGTTCGAAAAAGATTCAAATAGCTTAACATCCGTTACTTAGTTAAGAAACTTAAACAGGCTTCAGAAAAGATGTAAGTTGGCGCAACCATATGTATAGAATGAGCCTTGCTATCCCTTGGTTCAACAATATATAATAAACACGTCATGCTATCCCCCCATCCTCGTGGAAAGTAAATTAGACTCCACAAGAGTTACCTCAGCTAGCAATTCAGGATCCGATACTGTTCTTTCTTCATCCACATGTATACCTTCAAGGCCCAACTTTCAGAAACCAAGAGGTATGTCAGAATACATAATTACAGATGTAGGGAAAAGAAATCTTTAAATGGTACGAAAGACAGATACAATATCGAATATCATAATGATCTGCGATATTGTTACTTCCAATGAGGTTTTATGACAAATTCCAAATAATAACAACAATTAGCAAGACATGGCCCTTAGCACTTCCCATTAGTTGTCCTTCATATTTTGTATAATCAAGGTCCTATGAATCACAATGTCCAAGAGAACAAATAAATAAAATAAAAATCTTACAAGGTAGATTGCCCTAGACAACGGCTTCCTTAGTGTACTATAAGCATCAATTACCCGAGAGGACTGTTCAGCAGCAAACTCCTTTTCTTTCTAAAACAAACATACACAAGGATTAATACAAATCATAAACTGTAAAAATAAGCAAAACTGTGTGAAAATGGTTAAACAAACCTCAGATTTCATATGAACCAAATCAGGATGAAGTTTCTTCTGCCAATCTTTATACGTTTTCTCCAGATTGGTATCCTCTATCTCAAACGCTTTCTCCCTGTTACAAATCCAAGTAGGGCATCTTAACAAACAGTTTCTGTCTACAACACAATCCTAACAAAACATAATCAACATACTTACAATCCGAAAATCTGGAAATAATCCACGGAAGCATGAACTGGTTGAACGCTTTTACAAGAGTCACAAGAGAGAAATGGTTTAGACACAGCAACAACTCCACAATTCCAGCATCTCCCAGAATTTTCATCTAATGAACAGAAATTCTTCCTGTAATTCGCCAGAAAAATGTTGCCACCATAAGAGCTCTTAGAAACCCTAGATTCTCCAGCATGGTGAAACGAACAAGAAATAACTTTAGTAGATTGTAACTTGGGATCCAAATTAGTTGAAAATCGAGAAGTTGAACGCAATCTTCTGCTTAGGATTTTAGTAGCAGAGACCCATAGATTTCTTTTCTGCATTTTCCACTTTTTACTTACTCTTCACCGAGTCAATTTCATTGTGGAGGTAATACTCACTTACAATACAATAAATACTACGGGCCGTGCCACTAGTAATTGGTCCCTCAGTGTGTGCCCGAAGAACTTTTAGCCCCCTTTTGTAGCTTTTCTTTCTCTTCAAAGTTCAAACTCTGGTTCTCTTCATTCTCACTGTTTAGGGTTCAGTGTTCATTGGTGACTTTCATGCTCATCATTTGACAGGTTCATGGTGCATTGAGGAACCTTGAGAAGGATTAAATGGATACAGAGGACTCAAAGATAATTTCACAGGTTCTTCTTTTTCTTGTTTACATCTATCGTTTATTTTGCTGTCTAGGGTTTATACCTTCTCAAATTGCGGCTTCCATTATTTTTAGCTGTTTGTTCGGTTTTCCTTTGTCTATTTATACAAAATTCGTTAGTCATTGCTAGAAATTTTGTGATCTAAACCACCTGCAATATGTGTTTCCTCGTTTGGGGATTTCTTTGAACATGTTATAGTAACTGAGAGAGCCTGTAAGTTTTGTTTTGATGCTCACCGGAGTTTCAGTAAAAAGTGCGTGGCATGTAATATGACAATTAGGAATTCGCAACCCATGTTTATGCAATCGTAAATAAAAGAGCTGTCACGCTGCTCACCAAATCCATGCAGCCAATAAGTAAAACCTACTTCTCTAGGGTTTTGGTTAGAATTCTGATGATTTAGCTATATGGATTTCTTTTTATAGTTTCTTAATTGGTGGAAGCTATTATTGAATCTTGTTAATTTTCGTAGTTTATTGTGGATATTGAAAAACTCGATTGCTGGATCAGCATGTAGAAAAGGTATGTATCTAGTTAAGGATAGTACGCATGCCACAGTTGACTGCGTCTTTGCGACCCTTACGCATCCTATACATGTTTACGTTAGTTTGTCAACTCTTAACTAGGGGTTAAGCAAGATGAAATGACCCGATGGTGGAATTTAGTCAAGTATTAGTTTGTTCGCTCGATGAAAGTGTCAGGGTTGTCTCTATTCAACCTTACAAAGGAATTGAACAGATTAAGTGAACATATTAAGCAGAAGAGGAACGAACAACAGAAAAAAAAGGACCATTTTTGGGCATGGTTTCGCTTTTGTATTTAACATTGTTTTCCATTCTAGAATGAAGTCGATACAGGCTTAGGCTCAATCTCAAATTGTTTCTCATGTGAGAGGCCAAATCAGGCTTCTTACTGTTTGTTTCAATCGGCAATAATATTTTGGAAATTAGGTAGAGATAAGTATCAAATGCCAGTGACTATAGTTACTGTTAGGTTTACAGGGTCCTCTGTAGTTTCAAATGAGGGTGGCGGTGAAGTGTACGCAAGAATACCTCCACCTCTTTTTCTGGCCTGAGTTCTCTTTTCCGTGATTAGGACTACCTTCATGGGTAGCGTTCACCTTGACACCAACTTCTTCATTATCCTGTGAAGGTTTTAGAGCTTCATTTCCATTGTATGCCAGGGGAACATTATTTCCTAAAGGTGATGCTGGAGCAGTGCGGTTATTTTCCAGTTCTCTTGATGTGTAAGTTGGTTTTGATCTGCATGCAAGTAATTAGGGAAGTTAAAAAATAAGAGAAAGAAGAGTTTTTAGGTTTTCAGAGTGTAGACATATGGTCAAGGGTTCCTTTAGTGGTTGGCGATTTCAATGAACAATTTGTGAAATGTATATAAAATAAGGTATATAGCACTCACTAACTCAATCAGTTGATCTGGTTACCTTGAATTATGAGCATCATTATCGCTGTTAGCTTCCTCCATACCCTTACTTATATCATTCATTTCTTGTTTATCATTTATCGAAGAAGTCAATCCTACCTTTGTGTTGAGTGATTCTGAGTTTACATGCTCTGGATTAACACATTCAACATCATAGCTACATTGCTCTCCAAATTCACCTTTTTGAACCATGCCCATGAGATTGTCCAACATCCCCAGAGCCTCTTGCACCTGCAGACTTATGGGAATCTTCTTTTCGCTGCCACCATTACCATTGTATTGTTCAACAGCTTGGGTTGTTGTACGGTGATGCATCACTCCTTCATGTCCCTTCAAGTCTGACTGATCTAGTTCAGTGTCTATTTTTTCGTTTCCTTCTAAGCCTGATTCATCTGGCACAGTTGCATCTTCTTTTTTCCCTTTTGAATAGAGTTCATTCTGTTGCTCTTCAACCTCTTTCAAGCCTGACTGAACTGGCTCAAGTGCATCTTCTCCAATTTCATGTAGTTCTGAGAGGGCCAGTATAGATTCTCCATTTTTATTTTCAGAAATGTTCTTCAACTTTTTGCCGGAATATAGACCTTCACGTATTCGAACATATAATGGATCCTTTAAGGCCTCTTCAAAATCTTCGTCCCCTTTGGCCACAGAGGCAACTGTCTGAAATATCAAAGATTTTCATAGTAGATATAAGCCAT
The DNA here is from genome assembly GCA_023531105.1 of Papaver atlanticum. NCBI lineage: Eukaryota > Viridiplantae > Streptophyta > Magnoliopsida > Ranunculales > Papaveraceae > Papaver > Papaver atlanticum. The sequence continues at coordinate 8,149,301 of JAJJMB010008334.1, forward strand.
AGCCTGCTATACTAGCTGAAATAGTTCAACAGACTTAAAAAAACTGAAGTGTTCTTAGTTTAGTATATTGTTAGCATCTATTTGGCAATTTCGGTCTTTTCGGTTCTTATAATGGTCCTTGGAACAGCTTGAACAAAAGACTGCATAACGATCAAAGCGTCCTTCAGTCACTATGGTAATGTGGCGGAATTGACCCGATTTTGTCTTTTACTAAAAAAAGTTGCAGAATCAGGTGGCTGTTGAGTTACTTCTAACTTAGATGGTAAGTAACAATTTACCACTTAGGATAAACGAAGATGAATGAAATGTTGGTGTGAAAAATGAAACCTTTTGATAGAGCTTGCAAGTACCGCCAAGAATTTGCCTTGCAATGAAATTTATAAGCCGCGCAGGAACAAAGTCTAGCTTTAAATCCATTTTTGCCATTGTCCTAACGATTCCTCGAACAAAACAACCAGTCATTATTTTGCTATTATAATACTAATAACATTACATCGTTAAAGTGGCTGGTGTGTTCATTTTGCATGGTTTTCAAATCTTTAATCGCCACAAATAAAGAAGTCTCACAAACTCACCTAAAGTAGGTTTTATTTGTAGACAATTTCTTCATTACAGTGCCGCCTATGATATCCATTCGAACAATATCTTTTGCTTCTGGTATCCCTTTGTTGATGAATCCATGAGTTTCATTGGTAACTTTATCTGTGTCTGGTACCTGAAATTTAAATTCCAAAACAAAAAGTTTCATTTCCAAGTTCTAGTAGATGCATCAGTATAGTTACTCAAGTTTCATTATCTTAAGCAGAAGACAGCAACTATAATATACTAATATATACAGTAAAGTCGATTCTATGTTGTTCTTTAAGGTCAAAAATCATGTTTTCTGGATGTATGTTTCCTTGGTTGTAACTGATACATATGTGTATGGACGACATGTTTAGGTTTTCAGCTGTTAAATCATATCCATGTGGGCCTTACTATGGCAACATATATTGTTGCTGCATCCCTATTATTTCCTCTTTATTAATTGAATCGTTGCTGTGGTCTTGTATAGGCTCCAAACTGTTCAATGGAGAAGGAACTAAAGGATGAAGGCCACTTTGACAAAACCCAAACATTAAAAAATGCTGGGATGATTGAATTCTCAGTTCCATGTCATCGCCCTTCTTCAAGTGAACAACGCAAAGAAGAAGAACCACATGAGCTTCTTGTTCCTGATCTTTGCAGTCTCCCACTCACTCCTCCAACTGCAGTAGATTTCAACTTCACTTGCTACTTTGCTCCTGATTTTATGAAGCCTGACCATGATCAGTATGTTTATCGCCATCCAAATGGGTTGTGCGTAATTGGCTTGGCTTCAACTCATGTTGCTTTAAAAGATAACAGAGTTAAGACTGTTGATTTCAATGTAGGAAAGTCTAATCGGAGTGATATTAAGGTGTCGGGAAAGCGCAAAAGAAATGCACAGCGTTTTGAACCTAACACAGCTTTATGTAAAGTGTCCACGAGTAACGACGATACTTCTTACGTAGTGAGGTGTTGTGTGAAAGGGTCTTTGCTTGAGGTGAATGAAAGGCTAATTAAACAAGCTGATTTGCTTAACTCGTCGGCAGACCGAGAAGGATACATTGCAATTATCATGCCCACCCCAACAGATTGGATCAAAGCCAAGAATCAGTTATTGAGTCTTGAGGAGTTCAAGAAACTAAGAGGTCTTTGCTGAAACCCTTGGATCCAATATCAAGGTAACGACTGGCCTTTGGCTTCAACTTTATAGATTTAAGTTCTTGCAGTTTCTCTTGTTCTTTTTTCTTTTATTTTATCTCAAAATTTATTATGCCTAAACTCATACTTGTTTTATGATATATATATGGAGATAATTTACAGCAAAACAAGGTAGAAACCGTAGAATATGTTTGTTTTGACACATGAAGTTTAAGAGTACTTACACTGTTTAGGAGTCCAATGACCAAATCACCTTCAAAGTATTCAATTTCCAAATAGTGAACAATGACTTCTCTAGCTGATAATGGCCATGTAACTTTCATTCTTTCTTCCAGACAATGAGTAGCAAAATCAACATTTCTGAGGAAAATTCAATTGAAAAATTAAGGTATCAGCTTTGCATATATTTTTGCTATTAGACTAACCTCATTAGAGAAAGATGCTCCCCGATTCGAATCTTTTGCAACAATCTAGCTTCCGTGACTCTGAATGTTGGAATTGTGATTTGGGGCCACCTGCATGTTAACAGATTTTTAAACAAATTACCTATACTGTATATTGATTTTCTGATTTTTTTTTTTTTTTAAATATTGGTATTATTGAATCCACAATCTGTTCTGTTCTTTTGAGCATTAGCACTTAGCAGCAGAACTCTGACATCCAGGTATCGGATTGCTGTTGGGTAATGAATGTTTCTGAAACTTTCAACTACTAGAAGAGGGGGAATTTTCTGCATGAGCTCAAAATGTTTCTTACCATTTCCTATAGAGAGACGTCTCCCATGCAGCACATATACCTACAAATACACAATTTAGATGAATTTAAAAAAACCAAAAAAATTGTACCTAGAATAAAACAGTGTCGTAAATGTGTTGTGACATTTTGTAAACTTTGAGTTAACTTACAGACATCTACAGGTGCATCTGTATACCCTTCCACAAGTAATGTATGGAAGGGAGATCCTTGTAGCCCTTCTCGATACATGACACGATACTCATCATTGGCTTCCTTCACCTATCAAAACAGGAAAGTCAAAACAGGAAAACCAAAACTAAATTATGTCCTCCTTTGAACTAAATGAACTAACTATTCTACACACAAATTGAGCAAACTATTCTCATTTAGTATACTCGGCTTAAACAAGTGTTTCACTGATTTAAGAGTATATTGTTGAGTGTTCAATTAGCCTATGATGTAACTGGAGATAAAATTCTAATTAGTATCATCGAACAAACCTTCCAATCACCAGGCTTATTATGATGATCTCCAGAAGCACTCCTCAGTAGATCAAGAAAGTTCTTTACCTCTTTAGACCTCCTCTCAATTACGTATTCGTTATTATTTTCTGTGTAGGAAACACCATAACACAGTTAGATAATTACCAAGCGTATTCACTAATTATATCATTTGACGAACCATGAGTTTTCTCACCAGATTGATTTGATGGTGAAAGAGAGAACTGTCTTACAACTAGCTTTTTGATAGACTCTTCATTTACGAGATCGTTACATGCTAATGTTTTGTCCAATTTTTCACGCAACTCCAATATATTTTGCTTGCTCAGCATCTCCATCCGGTTTTTAGATCATATACGCAGACAACAATTTATCAAAATTTCCTGGAGAACCGATGAAGCAACACTGTAGAGGAAACACCGGAACAGCACTACTTAATGTAGTAGTAGGATAAGAACTTGATTGGACTTCCCAACGCAATGGGGGCTTATACTTAAATTGGCACGAGCTGGCAAGTATAGGCAGCCTACTCTATATGACGACAATACGTTTGTGGAACCTACAGAAGTTAAACCAACCTAACTACTTTCTTTACCATAATTGGGTGTACTGTTGTGAGGATCGGATACTTTCTGTCCCATTATTGCACGTCTATATCTCCTTGTTGAATCAGCTCTCTCCAGCTCTCCTACTTTGCGTTATGTGGAAGAGAGAACAAAGGTTTTCTTTTCATTCTGTTGTTGATGTTTTCTTTTTTCGTCAGGACGTTCAGAAGTCACCATAAAGAGAGAAACTTTGTAACCCACGAGTCTTTATTTATTTATTTTTTGCTAAGAAAGATACTAATTCAACGAGACGATACATATTATGATACGCAACCAACATACGTATAAGTTTTTTGTATTTCCCCAGAATGTAAATAATTAATCGAATTTCTTGAAAATTATCATTTCACAAAACACTTCCTAGCTAGATCAAATTCTTGTGGCATACATGAGAGTTGCATTGTAGTTTATTACTCTTCCTAGCTTCCAAGGCATGGGACGTCCATGTTTCCAAACATCAACTGATCCACTGCCTTTGTCAATGCAACTTAATTTCAGAATTCTGCATCCCACCAAAGCCATTTTTCACTTTCTTAATGTGTACTTCTCCATTTCCTTGTAAGCCTAGATTATCTGGCACGGTTGCATCATTCTTGTTCCCGTTCGAATACGGTTCAGTCTCTTGTTCTTCATTCCCTTTCAAGCCTGACTTAACTGGTTCAAGCGCACCTACTTCATTTTCTGTGGAATCCTGTCCAATCTTTTCTTCTTCAATTTCATGTAGCTCTGATGATTGTGCCAGGGTTGATTCTCTATTTTTATTTTCTGAAGTGTTCTTCAACTTTTGGCCTGAAAGACCTTCACGTATTCCGACATATAATGGACCTTTCAGGGCTTCTTCGAAATCTTTGTCTCCTTTGGCCACAGAGGCAACTGTCTGAAATATCAAGGATTTTCATATATAAGCCACATAGCCTGCTATACTAGCTGAAAGATAGTTCTATAGACATGAATAACACTGAAGTGTCCTTGTTTACACAGTATATTTTTAGCATCAAATGGTAATAACTTGCCAGTTTCGGTCTTCCGAGTTCTTATTCTGGTTCTTGGAAAAGAATGAATGAAAGACTATATAACGATCACAACGTATGTCACTATAATAACAAGGTGGAATTCAGTCTTGATTTTGTCCTCTTTTAAAACAGTTGCAAAATCAGGTGTGGCTGTTGCCTGTTGATTCCTTTTAACTTAGATGCTAATTAACAATTTAACATATTGGATTGATTGAATAAATATAAATGAAATGTTGGTGTCAAAAATGGAACCTTTTGATAGAGCTTGCAAGAACCGCCGAGAAGTTGCCTTGCAATGAAATTTATAAGCCACGCAGGAACGAAATCTAGCTTTAAATCCATTTTCACTATTGTCCTAACAATTCCTCCAACAAAACAACCAGTTAATACTTTAAAGTGGTAGATTTGTTCATTTTGCATGCTTTTCAAACCTTAATTCTTGTGAGTTTTCCCACATTGTAAAGAGTCTCGTAAACTCACCGAAAGTAGGTTTTATTTGTGGACAATTTCTTCATTACGGTGCCGCCAACAAAATCCATTCGAACAATATCCTTTGCTTCTGGTACCCCTTCGCTGCTGAATCCATGAGTTTCTTTGGTAGCTTTATCTATGTCAGGCACCTGAAATTGAAGTTCCCAACCAAATCTCATTTAAAAGTTCTAGTATGAGTCTCAGTATGTTAACTGAGTCTCAGTACACAGGTCTTCTCGGAGCGATTAAGGTCTTGAGAAGGCGCAAAGGAAATGCACAATTTCGAATGAAACGCAGCATTATGTAAAGTGTCAACGAGGGATAAATAGACGATGCTACTTGTTAAGTAGTGATGTTAACTCGAATTTTAATGTGCCAAGCTTATGCTGGGTTTAAGACATATGGAAAATTACAGGAAGCAGTAGGGAAAATATGTTTGTTTAAGAGTAGTACTTACAGTGTTTAGGAGTCCAATGATCAGATCACCTTCAAGATACTCAATTTCCAAATAGTGAACAATAACTTCTCTGGCTGCTAATGGCCATGTAACCTTCATCCTTTTTTATACAAACAATCAGTAGCAAAATCAACATTTTCGGATGTAAATTCAATTGAAACGGTTCCAAATTTGAATGTTTTTGTTATTACGACGAACCTAACGAGGGAAAGATGTTCTCCAATTCGAATCTTTTGCAATGCTCTAGTTTCCATGATTCTGAATGTTGGAACTGCGACTTTAGGCCACCTGCATGTTTTAGGGGATTGTATAAATGTAAACAAATTATATTGAGTTGAAACATCGACATTTGAATAGCTGCACATTTATGCATGCGCCAAATTTGTATCCTACCATTTCTCATAGAGAGCTGCCTCCCATGCAGCACATAAACCTACAAAGACATAAGTTAGATCAAAAACCTCTTCACCATCCATGAAATGTAAGCTGAAATTATGTGGCAAATTTTTGAGTTCTTTAACTTACAGACATCCATAGGTGCATCTGCATATCCTTCCGCAAGTAATGTATGGAAGGGAGATCCTTTGGGTCCTCCTCGATACATAATCCGATAGTCATCATTATTTTCCTTAATCTATCAAGAGAAGAAAATCAGAATTAATCATTATATTACTGACAAGTAAGACCAAGATGGTTTGAGTTTTTAGTATTGGTATCATCTAGCAAACCTTCCAACCCCCAGGCTTATTATGATGATCTCCCGAAGCACTCCTCAGTTGGTCGAGAAAGTTCATTACTTGTTTAGACCTCTTTTCAATTACGTATTCATTGTTACCATCTGTATGGAAAATATCATTACACAGTTAGAAATTTACGACGGGTAATTAAGATTTACAATCACTAACCAAAAAAAAACGATAACAGAACAGATCAATCCGGTTATGTTATCAACTAACTACGTACCATGACTTTTCTCGGCAGATTTTGATGGCGAAAGAGAGAACTGTTTTACAACTAGCTTTTTGACAGACTCTTCGTTTACAAGATCATCACATGCTAATGTTTTGTCCATTCTTTCTCTAAACTCTGAGATGCTTTGCTTCTTCATCTCCATTCTGCCTTTAGAATATTATATGCAGCAGACTACAAACGTATGGAATTTTCTGGCAGATGAAGAAAAATGTATGAAATTTCCTGAAGAACAAATGAAGCAAAACTATGGAGAAAATATTATTACTAAGTACTAATAATAATACTGAAGCAAAAACTATGCTAACTGTACTCTATAACAAACTGTCAAACAAGATATAACTTTTCAACGCTACAGGTAGAAATGGATGTATAAATTGATTACGATTCACATTGAATATCTAGGTAGTAACTCTTTATAGCTAGATTGACAATGAGTTTGTGGAACCCGCAGAATTTAACCCACGCCTAACTACTTTCTTTTAGAAAGATTGGTGTGAGGCCCGGACCCTTTCTATCCCATTATTGCATGTCTTTGAAGATCTAAGCCTCTCCTATTTTGCATTTTGAGGAGAGAACAAAGAGAAGAAAATTGTGACCGTGGATCCTATGGTTGGGTCATAAGTGTAAAGCTTATTCAGGTACACGACTAGGAAGAGTACCCTATAATGCATCATATTTCAACAAGAAGTAGATTTACTTCTTGTCTTGTCTCTTATTCTTGGCTTTTGTTAACTTCTTCTTAGCCCTTCAAGAGAAAATGATTATTTTTTATTTATTTTTTTGAGGCATGAAATTGATCACTTATTTATACATTTAGATTTTTGTGGGAGATAAAATAACTTATTGGTAGTATGTTTGATTGCTGAAATTATGAATTTAGGGCACGTTTGAGAACTCAAAAAGAAATCTTCTAATTTGTATAAATTTAATATTTTAAATTCATGTGTCATTTGACACCTTCTATTGAGTGATAGCTTCACTTCTATTTCTTGTACTGATATTTGTTTGAATGTTGTATATGTAGTCCAGATAAATCTATGGGTGGATCCCTAAATGTTCAAATTGTTGGTATATGAGGAGTGAATCTTACAAGTAGAGAGTCAGGCTGACGACTTTAAGCGTTGCATAAGAGGAAACCCATTGGTTTAGTATCTTTGATCTTTTTATATTTGTTTTCATATCATTTTAGGAATCTTACACTTTGATTTTACAAAGGATGATACAATTTACATTGAGGACAATGTAAATGTGAGGAACTGGTTAAGCATACGAAGGTCTTAATTATTCACTTCTTAGGTGAAATTTTCATGTTTGCATGAACCTCCAATTTTATATATTTTGGGATCACGTACGTTGTATACTTTTAGCTAAGTTTATATATAGAGTTCTTACCGGAATAATCGAACTTAGACGTACTAGAGAACGACATTCAGGATTCTTATTTGTTGAGCGAGTAATCGAAAAATTGGACGTAAACCATGCCAGTGGCAAACTAGCTGCATAAGGAAGACAATATTAGAGATGTTGATCAATCATTGGTGGAGATTAATCTTAAAAAATAAGAGTGAGGCAACAAACCTTCAACATATTTTTCCATTCAGAGTATTCCATCTCAGCTAATTCCAGTAAAATGATGAGCAACTCAACCTCGCATCCTTCGGCGCTTTGTGATCTCTTGAGTGTTAATTCTATCAATCACAAGGGTGACATCAGAATTGCGAAAAAATATCATTTTTGTAGTTTGATTTGCAGTTAGCACCATTCTATCTCTTTCAAAAACAACAGTCCATAGAACCCCATCATGATCAACAAGTGGAGCATCGCAAATTTGAAGAAATTTAAAGACGTTCAAGGTTACAAGCAACAAGAGGAAGAACAGAATACTATATCCAGGTTGAAGACTGAGTACAAGAGCGACGAAAATCAAAAGATGTAAATTTTGGAAGTTTATGATATCGAGACAATACAAGTTGTGAAGAATTAAGTGATATTCTTCCACGACCATATTAGTTTTAAAAAAATAAAAAGGGGAAAAAATAGAATAAAATATATTTTATACTGCTTTAATATTTCTTTCCGTACGCATTCATTAAGGTCGTGGGGAAGAAGAAATATATAAAGAAGTGTCAAGTTATTAGAGAAATGCTCGGTTGAACCCACAAGTTTATTTATCTCAAGCTTGTTGTCACTGTTAAATGATCAAAACTATTTCTTGATTTTTAGTCTACTAAGTCAAGTCTCCGACTAGGTTAGAATTTAGTAGCTGAGTATCATACATCACCCTCGAAGATTGAAGATCGACGAAGACATTTGAAGAACTTTTGTATCAGGTATGTGAAGACTGAATCATTCTATTGACTCATTATCTTACCATTCTATCTATTGAGACTATGTCGTATGACTTCTAGTAAATTTACAAAGAAGAAATTTTGAGTCAAGCTTGTATTGTTAAAAATCTCGAAATATGATTCTAGCATGGATGTTCAAAGGTCCTTTACAATATTAGTTCAAAACAATTTGTTTGAGAATTAATTTGTGGATCAATTGAAAATATCCCATACAATTGATTAATCATTTGGGAATGTTTCAAACATCATAAGAGGAAGTTTCATGAACTTATGATATTTCTACTCAGGGTAGGATGGCAAACCCGTTTACAAACCATAGATATCTGATTTCAGAAAAATACAAGAAGGTTGGCAAACTTTTTCGCAAACCTCAAGTTCAGTTGGGAACAGTTCACGAACCCTGTTGGCAAACCATGGTGAGCTGATTTTTGAATATTGGTATAAAAGGCTAAGGTTGGTGAACCTTGTTGGAAAACTGTGACCATTTGAGTTTATAAGCCAATAATGGTTGGCGAACCCAGTTCGCAAACTGTGTCCATCTGAGTTCTCGAGCCGAGTAAGGGTTGGCAAACCCAGTTCATAAACCGTAGCTCCCTGACTCGTGAACTAACTTACGGTTGGAAAACCGTCTCAACAACTGTCCAAGTAAACTTAGCAGATGCTCAAAGACTTATTTTTTAAATATGTTTAGCATTGCTATGACTCTCTTAAACACCTCTAAGACTTCGTTGATCACTTAAACACTTATGTCCATGCATAATGATTAAACTCTTAAGTGTTTTAATGAACATCATATTGCTTATTGTTCACATGGCATATTTTCCAAACCGAACAGTCATTATACAAGATTCCAGAACCGGACCACTGTGTATATTCTTCTATTGTATTTTCAATACCTAAAGTGTTTGCTTGATTCCCAAGTTATCTTAGCATGAATACTAAGCAACCCTCATTCACAAAAATTTATAGATTGAGATGCTCTTTCATCTGGGAAATTCAATCCATGACACTTGGATTCCTAGTTGATCTAGAGTCATCCTCTATGAACTTAGGTTTCCTCTGAGAAACTGTTAGATATTGGCTCGATTTAGGAAACATCTCGTTTTAGGAAAGACCAAATTGATTTCCTAAATTAGTTTAGGACTTCTATTTTTAAGCAGATTCTAGATTATTCCTAGCCCTATAAATAGGGGTGATAACCCTTTGGTTATTGTATCTAAGTCTGAATTGTAACATGTGTGAGAAGAAATATTTGTCTATTCTCTAAGTTTCCATAAGAAGTTTAGTTTGTTGTAGTGGAGTAGGCACACACTGCCGGGCACTCTAATTCTTTGTGTTCTTGTTTAAACTTCCACATATTTTTATGTTTCTATGAGAAGATCTTGTGGTGTTTAGGAAGTAGCCAATCTTAAGCACAACATAAACATAATTAGATTTATGACTAAAAGACTGCTTTGGGGATTCGTGAAGCCAGGTCCAACTATCTTTTACCTTGATAGTTCGTGTACCCTGATCTTGATTTTCTATTATTGAGGTTTTCGTAATCTCTTCCAGGCAAGATAGATAAGAAATCGCAAAGTTCTCTTTGTCTCGGACTTTATGATTCCTAAAAATAGATATTTGATAACTGATCTTAATTGATCTTTTGAAAATTGTTTTTGAGAGGTGGTTAAGAATCTAGGCTGCTCTCCGGGAGTCGTAAGTTCCATATTTGCGAGGTTTGCTGATTCCTCAAGATATATATTTGATAATTGATCTTAATTGATCTTTTGAGAATTGTTCTTCAGAGGTGGTTAAGAATCTAGGCTGCTCTTCATGAGTTGTAAGTTCCGGATTTGTGAGGTTTGCTAGCTTGTCTATTACAAACAGATTTTCGCTCCTTGATCTCTCGATCTAAATGGAAATCAAATAGGCTTATTTGTTAAAGGCAGATTGGTATTAAATGTCTTTACAGCGTAGAACCTTGTGAGGTTCAAGAGACGTAAGGAGCGCGGTTGTAAATAAATTGCGTAGAGGGTTGATTCTGTATAATCTACATTCTAGTTTGAAGTCTGATAGTAGGCTAGTGTATGTAGTTGGTTAATACAACTCAGTGTTCAAATCTGGATGAGGTCCCAGGGTTTTTCTGCAGTTGCGGTTTCCTCGTTAACGAAATTTCTGGTGTCTTATGTTTTTCCTTTTCCTCATTATATTGTTTACTTTTATAACCGGATTTACACAAGTTGTACGTATTCAATCTAAGTAGATACGTTCATCTAATTGTGATTGATTACGAGGCTCGTTCTTCTAGATTTCATATCTTGAAAGATAGATAACAAGTTTAATTACTTGGAAAAATTCCAATTGTATTATTTGGATACAACTAGATTGATCTTGAGTATTGATTTTTGAGATCGTCCAAATACTCTTCTTAACAATCAGGTTCACAGACTTATAATCTTGTACATACTGATTAAGAAGAGGTAGAGATTTAAATTGTATATACATATTATCAACGATCATTAAGTTGGTCATCCTGATATTTTATTAGGTTTTGTCTATACATGGTGCAAAACAAAAAAAGTTGGTGGTGTATTTGGTGCCCCTGTATTTTCACAAGCAACAAGAAATTGAGGAAAAGATCTATAAATTGTCAAAGTTTTACGAAGTTAAAGAATTCATTATCAACAATTGAAGCTGAAGACTATAACATTTTCATTGGACGTAGTGAGAATGATGTTGATTGTAGATTAGATGTAAAGGTGAGTGATCATTCTCATCCTATCATAATGGTTTATTTCTTAGAGATCATCATAAATACTTTTAAAAAGTTTATAAAATTAAAAAATCAAAAAAGAGTTTTCAGCGACATCATTCAACATGTGCAAATGTTCTATTTTCATTCATGTTTGCACACATTTGAGACTCATTTCTATCGTCTTGAAGGTGTCAATAATCATAAAATCTTTTTGGTGAGGCGAAATGCTTATTCAATCGCTCTCGAGCCCGAATTCCTTCATTATGGCATTGGTTTTTCCTGCTCAGTGATTAAGCATGGGACTAATATTCTTTGATACTTCTAACTTCTTATTGTTAGTATGTGGAAACTTTATATCTTCTTAGATCTTTGGATAACTGTGATTTTGGAGTATTTGAAAATTAGAGTAGGTTTTGTGGGTATATCTCTTGTAAACACTCGCGAGACTATGACTCGTCCATTAGGGACACTTAGAGGTTCTGATGTGATTTCAACTTTGTTGTAGTAAAAAGGTTCGTTGAGACTTGTGAAAGCAATTGATTTTAGACTTATTTATACTAAAAATAGAGAAAATTTAAATCCAAATTTGTTTTTGTTTTTTTTAAGATTGAAAATAACCAAGACACTAGATTCCACTATTACACATGAATGAATGATGGTAAAAATTCCAAAACTCTAATTATCTTTAAAATCTCTTTTTCTTAATTCACAAATAATCAGGCATATTCTCAAACATTAATTGTATCCCTTAAGCATAGATTATCTAAACAAAGTATAACCTATCTAATTGAATCACAACTAATTAAGAAAATTATGCAAACAATTAAAATTCTGCAAAGCAGTGATTTGAGTGAATTATAAAATGCAAATTAGAGAAAAGTAAAATAATTACCAATTATTCATGCATCAATAGCTTCCTCCGTGCCTTGATTACGCGAGAATTAGCTCAGCATCATCATGGAAACATGCTCAAAATTCATCTTTATTAATGCTCAAAAATGGTTCACAAATGATGAAATGGGAGAAAAATGATAAAAACCGGGTTTGTAACACTTATATTTGTTACAAACTCAACTGTTACAGGAAACGATAACAAATAACCGTCACAAGCACTGTTGAGGAACGACTGTCTTTGAGCTTCTTATGTTCTTCGTAAGTTCTTCACCAGCAGAAAAATTATTTTTCCTGCAACTTGGATTTTCCGATTCTGTGATGCTCCAAACTACTCCCAATTCTCCCTAGACTCTGTAAGCATCCCCAGAACCCTATATATACTCGACAGGGGCTCAAAATCACTGTAATAAATCCGGAATCACTCTCATTAATGCTGCCAGCCACGAGAATATTTTCTTTCTTTTTTCTTCTTCTGCACGCGTCTGTAGCATTCCAATTCACTCCAAACTCTCCTTGTTTGACTCCTTCACGCTTCTGCAGCGTCCAATCTCTATCCAAACACGCTCAAACTCTTTGTAATCCCGTAACAGACCCTTGCAAACTCGTGCTCCTCTATTTTCTTCCACACGATTATTCTGCAATATCCAATCGAATCCAAGGTCCTTACCATCCTTGTTTAGTCGTATCATACTATTACCAAACCAAATCCACGAAAATATTGTATAAAATCACGTCCAAAATCCGCCCTGAGAAATCTGCAGCTTTGTTCTTCTTTTTCCCGCCTTTTTTCATTTACAAACGAAAAGGGTGAAGTGCCCCTTATCCTGCTACTTGGGTGCCGATAGTAATTTGGGTGCCCCTTAGTAATTTGGGTACCCCTTATCCAGTAGTGAGAGTCCGAATAACAAATGTCCCTTGGGTGCCTTTAGACAATTTTTCAAGCCGATTTTTCCAAAAATGTTTATTGCCCCAAAATACCTACAAACACATAAAACATCATAATAAGTACAAAAAAATGGGTACTAACAATATACACAATAGAGATGAAAATAGACACATAAATGCGTCTATCAGGTTCAAAGGCTTGTTGCACATGCTAACAACATGTTCGTTTCAAGGAATTGGATTCCGTGGAATCCAATTCCTTGAACCGAACAGTGCAAATGAACTTTTTGTAATTAAGAATTTTGATTCCTAGGAATCCAATTCCCTCCAAAATAGTATAGTTCCATCACATTGGTCAAATAGTGCAATGTAATTCCGGGGTAAAAACAAAGTTAATTGAATTACCTCAACCGAACATGAATTTTTAGGATTTGAATTGCATTCCTTGGAATCCAATTCCAAGAATTGGATTACCCCATAATTGAATTCTTAGGTTTCCAATTCTCCCACGGGCTGTAAGTGTAACTGCATCCTCAGGGAAAAGGAGTTGTATATTTTAGTTTAGTTTGCTTGAGGACTAGCAAAGTCTAAGTGTGAGGAAATTTGATAGGTGTCTAAAACACCTTAAATATTATCAATTGGTTATGTTATTTTTCTTATAAACTTGTATTTGTGTCTGGTTTTGAGTTTTATAGCTATATCAGAGTCATATGAAGTGAAGAAGAAAACTGGGAGCTCAAAGAATTGCTTGGAAACCATTGGTGTTGTTAGATCCAAAGCATATGAGGAGCTCATGCTTTACTACGTTCGGAATTAAAAAATCACTAGGAGCAACCAAGTTTACAAATAAATTGAGAGAATTACTTGAGGAGAAACACACACAACACTTTGTTTTAAGTATTTGTTTACTTTCATATATCTAGTTAATTTTCTTTTATTGGTTGGGATGTAGTTGGATTTTACAAACATGGTTTTTGGTTTAATAAATTAGTTTTGTCTCAATATTATCATTTGTGATTCACTGGAAATATCGCATGTATGATTGGATGTTTTTTTAGTTATTGATTGAACTCATATTCATATCTAGAGCAAAATTCATTGTAATCACATGTGAATTATGATCTTTGTTAAATTGTCTACGCGATGTATGTCAATTGTATTAATTAACCTTATTTCATAAATCTTATTGCTCTTGAAAATTAAATTTGATTGTGCAATGCGTTAGGTAGTTCTCTAGGTAGAATTCATATTCGTATTTTTTAATGTGTTAGTAATAAATTGAGGAAATTAACAGAGTATTCTCGCGATCAAGGTATTTTTAGGGATTTTGATAATGATAGACTAAATTCCAATTCCAGTTATTAACACAACAACATGTTTGTGATTGAAGAAGAAATCTTTATCCAATATTTTACATCTTTGATTTGCTTGTTTTATTTTCTTGTTTGCTTTTAATTTAGTTTGGTTTTCATAAAATCAGAAAAATCCCCCAATGGTTTACATAAGAACTTGAATTCAAATAACAACCTAGATCTCCCTGTGAGAACGATCCTTTTTTAAACTTGCTTCATATAGATCTTGAGTAATGAGAATTTAAATTAATTTTGACGTATGTGGGCACCGGTCAACTATCCAGGTTAGTTTTAGTTATTATGTAATGCCACATGCGTGTTTTCACCAAAATTGTCGATGTATGAGATAATATATCTTTTCTTTTTTTGCTAGTCTCCATTTCCCCCTTTTACTTCCTTCTGTTTCGTAGCTTCACAACTTCTTCTTAAATTACTTCCTTTCGTTTTTGTTGGATGACGAATCAGTAGCTTTGCAACTTCTTCTGTGATATTAGTAACAGTTAGTAGTTGTTCAAATTACAATGGGAGATCTTAAGAGAAGTCCTAGACTTCAGAAGCGTCGATTGAAAAGAGACCAGACAAGTCCTAACAGAAGCTTCGATCAAAGAGGGATCCCAAGACACCCAGTCGAGTAAGTTTTATTAGGTTTATTTTATATGCCTAGGTAAATTGATATTAGATTTTTTTAGGGTTTCTGAGTTTTACTTCTAGGGTTAAGTTAGTTTCAGTTCTTTAATGTTTCTATTGTAATGTGAATCCTAGGTTACAAAAACACATGACTTTGATGTTATATTGAATTTGTTTGTTCCTTCTGAAGAAACACATGATTTAATCTTTTTGAGTTTACTAATAAGTAAACTGATGCATCATTTTCAAACAACAATTTGATTAGTTACCAATTTGGGTTTTGGAATTTCAACATGAGAAAGTAGTTAATGCCCCCTTAATTTGCTGACAGAAATGCAGATGCTCTTCCAAGGATGTCTCCACGTTCAGTACCTGTTGAAACTAGGAAATATGAACAAGAAAATGCTTACAGCTTTGTTGCAGATGAAACTTGTCTTGAACAGAAACTGATTGTATTACCTGAATCACAGAAGGGGGAAGTTCAATGTTATGAGTCTAAGAAGCTTGGAATTGATCTCTTAGAGCAGCAGGTGTATGGTCTTGATTTATTTACATATAATTTGCTTCTCCACTCGATGCCCAAGACGGGTTATTCAGACGAACAAAAACTTAATTCTATTGAACAAGTTTTCTCAAAAATAATAGCTAAAGGATAACTAAAATTACTACACAATATTTACTTTGATCTTGGTTAACAAATATCAAAAAAAATATGGCTCCATAGACACCCAAATCTAATCCATTTGCAACAACCATCTAAATTAAAATACTATAGGGGATGCATATCCAAATAACCAAATGCAAATACAATAATTCCATACATACAGTGGAAAAAACTACATAAAAATTGCCCCTCACATAATTGTGGCCCTCACCTTTTTTGGGATTATGCTTTATAATTTTTAGTTCATTTGGCCTGACTAATAGTTATGGTTATTAATAGGATATAACCCTTTACGATCTCCATGAGACAATAGTCGGAAAACGAAGATATGGTATATGTACTCGGGTGAGATAAAAAATTACCAGAATCCCAAAGCGAGTGATGGATCAACACTAGAATCCAACGCACATGATACAACTGATATGTCCGCAGATGTTAATAAGGTATATGTTCCCCTTATTTATTCTTATTTATTTTAACAAATTTATGTATGATATTTAACTAGTCTATCTTACAAAAACAAATGGTTTTTGCTTGATCCAATGGTTGTGGGTGGGTTCTTTAGTGCGATCAACGGCCACCATTTGCTCTCAAAGTTGAGAGAAAAATCGTGGATAATAATCAACCCATGTTTGACGCCCACATCTCACCGTCCAGATTCACGCATCCATGATTATCTCTTCGTACATTATCAATCCCACTAATATCAGCACCAATTTAGGGAAATAATCTGCGGTAATAGTTGAGTTCTTTCCAATAATATTCTCCCCATCTTATTATCCTCTTCAGTTACGGATCGGCTCTCCAGTTACGAATACAGAATTGATTTTTAGTAATAACTTCAAACGTTACATGCAGCAGCATCCTTTCAAACGTTGCACTACTTAAACCCTAGACGATGTCATCATCTTACCCAGTTTCAGTCACATGCTCTCTGAACATTACTAGGTAATGGCCGGTTATTTTTTATTTGATTCTTTCAGTGAAAGTTTGATTTGCTTTGGGTTTTAATAAGATTATTATTGTTCTATTGTAGGTTTCGATTGTTGTATTCAGAAAATCATCAGAGTTCCTAACATCTTAGGTAATTCAATTGTATTTTTAAATTTCCATTGTTGTATTCAATTGATTTTTTTGGGGTTTATGGACTTTGTTGATTCCTGTCTAGATTAGGAAATCTGTAAATGAGTGATTGCTACAAAATTAGGTACTAAATCAACATATCAAGTGATATGCATATTAGATTGATCTGCCCTCTAACTTGGGTTATGTCAAGCAGGAAAAACACTTAGGGATGTATCCATAACTCTAATAAGGCCCATTTGTTTTTGGTTTCATATCCTTGAAGTTAATTTTGCTGAGTAAATTGGTTCCAATTTTTGGCAGTCCATACCCCATCACTTTTTTCAAATGGGTTCCCAGATTGTCAACAACCCTTCAAAAAGTCCTGCAACCACCTACAAAACTTTTCCCATATTGGCGAGGCAAAAGAAGGCACAAAATGGACGACTCGTGTTCGAATCTCAAGAAAATGGAATGAATTAGATTTCATGGGACCAACGAGGTCACCAGCCTGGATGTCTTCATGCTTGATGACAATGTAAGTATCCGAAGTAGTTTATTATCTGTCACCTATGTACTGTGAATTTTCAGACATTTGACATGATTGGATTTATGATACCATTGTCATCAGGGGGATGAACTGCATGGTGTTGTCCCAAATAAACTCATTTGGAAATTTGATTTGTTGTTACGCATTGGTTGGGAAAAAAAAGATATTTCACCCAGCACACAATGAACACCACCTTTTCTTCATCACAAGTTCATTTTTTCGCAATTTGAAGATTTGGAGTCGCATTCTGCAAACACATACCTTGCAGGTAATCTTTACTGTGTAACCACTCATTTGTTGATTAAAGTCTCGCCTAAGATATTCCCACTTTTCATTACACTGTGTTACCCTCTTTTTTTTCCCTCTACAGATGCCATTGGTGTGCTAATCAGTTTCACAAATCTGCAAGACATGAAGAGACCCAATGGTCAGAATTGCATGATGCGCGACCTTACTCTCCAAAACCTGAGGTATTTGTATATACCAACTCTCTTGCTTTGCGTCTTTAACTCTATGTAATCACTGCTTACCTGTACATAGACTAACTTTCCACTTACACCCTCTCAATTTCCAGTGTGAACAATGTCAAGATAACCCTATGGGGTGAGGCCACAACTGAGCTAAACCGTAACTCGGACACTAAAGGAATAAAGGACAAACTCGTAGTCGTCGTCGTCTCATCCACTTATGTTCGGAAATATAAGGGTATTATTGATCCCACATACTCATTTTAAATGTCCATACTTATCAACTTCAATTATTTATGACCCTGTTTGTTTGGTCAGGCAAGTATTCTTTGTCTTCCACGAATGCAACTACGGTCTTCTTCAACCTCGCCATTCCTGAGGTTCTTGACATGAAAGAAAGGTAATAACTTCAAATTTAAAGGGCATGTGATTGTTGTACAATGATATAAAGGTAGCTGAAGATATACTGTTGAGTGATTATTGTGTTACACTTTGATAATTATGCGTTGGCTAATATTGTTATAAAGTTAAGAAATACTATTGGCTAATATGTTGTTGTGTTTCCTTTCAACAATTTAAACACAGTTTCATTAGCTAATTAATTGGCCTTCATTTTGGTTTAGATCAATTCTACACACGAACTCGATTTAGTCTACCTGGGCGGTGCATTATCCCAAAACAGTAAGACTCTAAGTAAATGTTACCATTTGTACCATTTAAGTTTGTGGCCAGTAGTACCATATACGTTTGTAGGTTGCTTTTTCTAAAGAGGTTATTTCAATTCACTTATTATCTAGGATTATGGGGAAGAGAAGTATTATGTAAGATATGTAGCTGTTTTAACAGTTTTTTTGAAACATTGTTAAATTTTTCCAATGTTAAAACTTCACTTTCTAGGGGTTAACAAATAAATAAATAAATTGGTTTGCTTGAATTTTCATAACAAATCCGTGTCTTTGTTTTGCAGGTGGGTTATGAGGAGAAGTCACAAGGAAAACTGCATTTGTTCGTTGCTCCCACTGGAAACCCCTTGGATTTGAGTGGGGCTATAGGTATGTGTTTGCTTTTGGTGATCTAATAGAGGTATAAAGCACCACCAATCTGACTGACTACAGTGACCTCAATCTAATTAAATTGATGCTCAACATTTCATATGGATGCTTTTTGTTAACTAATGCTAAAAACATCTCTGTAGGCTATCCCATTCAAGTCATTTGTATGAAGGTATATGGATGAAGATATTTCTAGCAGTAGTTTGTGAAATAGTGTCAAATTAGCTTTTCTTGGAAATTCGGAGGTATTTGCGGTTTCAGCTCTTTTAAAAGGATGTGTTTAAAGTTTTATGGTGAACTGGGAAGTGTAGTCTCTATATGTGACATTTATGTATTGGAAAAATTGGCTTACGTTTCTGATGTGATGGAAAGGGGCACATTTGCTGATATCCACATTGTCGACGAGCTCTTAAAAGGAGAAGTTGGCCCGAAGACGGTTCATATCCCAACTAGAGAGAAGAAACTTTACGTGTATCACGCAACTCAGGTGAGTTTACACATTAAAAAATATGACATGTGCACTTTGTTAAGTCCATTTAGTGAGATTAATTCTTGTCTTTCTTCCCTATAAGAAATCAGGGTAATCTAACTGGACTCTCATGTATTTGGTAAACATGGGACAGGAAATGACTTCTCAATCTACTCTCTTGAATAGACGATGTACAAATTAGAACTACAACCAAAACAAGTGCTAATGTCTTCCAACATAGGTAGTGATACGTTTATTAATTTTGTGAAGAAATGCTTGAACTGATCCATCAACATTTTTATTTGGTTTATGTTATTGATCCCTTCTTCTTTTATTTTGGTTTTCTGTGAGTCTGCTATAATGTATTGGTTATTTGCAGAAAATAGATCCAAGTGCGTAAAATGGCTTACTATGTGGTAATCATCACTTAGATTTTGTTCTGACTTGCATCTTGCCACTAAACTGGAGGTAGAAGCGTATGAATTTTATACCACTATTAAGGAGTTCATGCACATTTTCGGTTGCCGCACTATCCATTCCTGACCAATTTCAAAGTTTTGAAGGATGATAGCAGGAGATCCAAAACATGGAACAATGCAATCATGGATTTATACCTTGCACTTTTGTATCCCTTTGTCTTATCCTCAAGTTTGTTGGTCGGGTGTCCTTAAATTGGGAAATTTGAATTCCATAGTTACACTGTGTCATTCAGATTCTAATCTCACTGGCAAACAAGAGAATAATCGTTGATATTCAGGATGGGGCTGTTGATGCATTTGATTTAGATGATGCATATAGCTGATTTTTTTTTTTTTTTTGCTCAAACTTAACTCAAGCTGTGAATTTCTTCCCCCAACTTCCTCCGTGTGAAACGGGCCCTTATTAATTTCGGAAGCAATCATGTAATAATTTCATTTAGTAAATGTATTAAATAGTCCGTTGTAGAGAGACTGTTATAGACACTCCAACCAGTAAATAGAATCATCAGTGCATTATAGGCAGTTCCAATGCCACCAAAAGCGCATGTAGACCATCACAGTAACAACCACTGACACACGCACCATATATCACACAAATCCATAGTTATTACGATGTGTGCTCTTATAATGGAAACAATAGGATGAAAAATTGATTGGGTAAACATAACTCTTGAAACTGCTATGAAATGGTACGCCCATGTTTATTTTAATGTCCATGGCCATGCACAACTTTTGCAAACCTATACATGACTCATATGAGCATGTTGACTCCGTTTCGAGCGTATATGTCCATACTCAGATTTCCAAGTTTTTATATAATACACTTTCACAATAAATAGATCCCGGGCCATTACGACACGGGTCATATCCTAGTTAACTGATAATGACAATTTAATTCATCATAGGCGGTTTTAAGTTTAATAGAAGAAGATGAAATAGAATTTCATCATAGAGTTTTATTTATTGATGAGGTATATTTTTAGCTTCATTTTATAGGTTTTGGTAATTAGACCTGTTATGTATTCACTTATCAGTTTTCCTTATGAGCTTGATTCTTGTTTTTTGTTACAACCTTACATGTGGATCGCTTGGTTGCGGATTGATTAACCATTATTTACGAGGCTATGGAGTCAAATACTCAGTTGTGTCTTGTATTAATTTTGTCTACAGAAAAGGATACACATCAATGTAGGTGAACTTTTTAAAAGTTTATATTTTTATCAAAATTATGTAAAACTATGATTTCAACTTTTATATTATTATTAATCTTTTATTGCAATTCAATTGACATGCTAGTAAACCCGTTGAACAATATGGTTGTTATATGTTGATGGTGGGTTATCCTTAATGTATTAACATGAATGTTGACGAATTTACTATGTGCAGAGAAGTGAAATATTAATAATTTTTAAAAATATTCGTATTTAAAACCCTCAACAACAAAAAAAAAAAACCACTAAAACCTTGACTATGAATTCATAATAATAAATAAATAAACCACAAAATGACTTACTAATTCTCGATTTAACATAAGTTGTTTTGTTAATTCTAATCTATTTGTTCATATAGATTCTTTTAAAATCCATCCAAAGTATGTAACTCTGGAAAGTTAGTGACAAACATATTAAAAGTTATAATTGTCATTTGCTAACTTTAGAATTTCATTTTCTATACTTAGTGTTTGTATTTGTGTGCTTTTATTTCCTAGAAAATTCCACATAACTAATTGAGTTATTTAGCAAGTACATGGATTTACAACCAGCTAGATACGATAAATATTATTGATTATATATTTTGGAAATAATAAGTTTTTATTTATTTCAAATAAGTTATACATGTTATATAATCATACATAATATCAAAAAAAAAATGCTAACTTCAAAAACTATATTTTATGAATTTATAGAATTCGAAATTAGTAATTCTTTTTTCCAAAGTGGTAATTATATAATTACCCTTACTCTTGACTGACCTTCACAACCACCCTTGACACCAATAATAATACCCCTCCGGTTCTAGAATGAATTATTAATCCCAGATTCACCCTCCCCACATTTATTTCACTGTATATCTATCCCTACGTACTTCCCCTTCTTCTTCTTCTTCTTCTTCATTTCTAATTAGCAGCGAACCATCCATCTCCATCGCTCCACCACCACCACCACCACCACCAGTATCTCCATCGTCACCACCTCTGCAAATACTCCCACATTCGTCGCCGACAATCGAGAAGTATCAGTAACATATGAAACCTTCTTCTTATTCTATAATTGATTTTTAAAATTAGATCCAAAGAAATCCAGATATGATTTTGTAGGTTTTGAAATCAAGTTTTGAGCAAAGTCTGCGAATGATTGGTGGTCGCTGTTGGCATTGAAGATGGTGATGTGATTCGATTCGATTAAGAAAAGGGGATCTGAGAGCTTCTATGATAAAATTGATCCGAAACATTATAGATGATGGGTTTAATGGGGGATTGAGTTCAAGAAGATAAAATTCAGTTGAAGAAATTGATACGGGATTGAACTTGTTACAGCCTTGGATGGTTGATTTTTGAAGGAATTGGAGGTGCGTCTGATAGGTGATTGCTCAAGATTTTGGGCAGAATCGAAATAGAAAGAAGAAGGCAGGATGGGTATTGTTGTGGTGTGAGTGATTGAAGATTGAAGTAGAACTAGAACTAGAAATAGAAAAACAAATCGTAACCAAAACTGATACACAGAGATGCAGGCGAGGTCAATTGAATTTCGAGATGGTTATGTTGTGTGAATCAATGGGATATGTTGGAGATGATGAACCTGTTGTTGCTGAGAAGTAATGGGTGTGTTCGAATCTAAAGCTTTTAATGCTTCTAATGGATTGTGATTAAAATTATTAGATGAATGTGTAGGAATTACAGGGAATATATATGGAATTATGAAGAGAGGAGTAATGATGATTTTGTATTGGAGATGATGGTGGTGGTGTGTTGTGAAGGTGCTGGTGGTGGCTTATTTTGCAACTATTTTAGCTTCAGGAGCAGATTTGGGGACTACGACATTGGGATTATGTATATTTTGGGACTACTACATTGGGGATTATGTATATATCAGGTACTGAAAACACCAATAATGTATGATATCAACTATTTATGGGATCAACTCCTACTGTTGACCATTTTTTATCGGATCAACTACTATTGTTGATCCATTCACTGGGATCAACTTCCATTGTTGACCTAAAAAAGTTGGAGTATTTTTTCACTTATTGTGTCAACAAAGGAAATTGATCAACTTTGGTTGTTGACTCCATTCACTGGGATCAACTTCCTTTGTTGACCCACAAAAATTGGGAGTATTTTTCAGTTATTTTTTAAACAAAGAAAGTTGATCAACTTTGGTTGTTGATACCAGATTTTTGGGATCAACTTTGGTTGTTGACTCCATTCATTGGGATCAACTTCCTTTGTTGATACACAAAAACTTGAATATGTACTAGTAAAGTTATTTTTGAACTTTTAATTTTGGATCAACTTTAGTTGTTGACACCAAAATTTGGCGGTGGTGGAGTGGAGGTGGCGATGGTGGTGGCGGCGGCGGAGTGGTAGTGGCGGTGGTGGCGGCGTAGTGCTGATGGTGGCGGAGTGGTGGTGGAATGGTGGTAGTGGAATGGTGGCGGTGGAATAATGGCGGTGAAGTTGATAGAGAAAAAAAATTGTATTAATTTTTTTTTTAAATAAGTGAGGGTATTAAGGTAATCTATTTCTATATGGATAAGGTTTTTAAATGATATGGGTATATTTATTGTTGTATAAGGGTATATTTGTTGGGTGTGAAAACTAAGGGTATCTAATTAATATACCCTTTTCCAAACAAGCCTTGGTCTTGACACTATACATATTGGAGTCTTGTATTCTTACAAAGTCATCCGAGAACATATCAAGTACTTGGAAAGTTATTGTCAAGTAATTAGTAGTTGTGATTAAGCTTTAGGCGAAAACACGATTAACTTGTTTAAAGCCTTTTTTGGGATCAAAAAGCACTACAGTACCATTGGTGGAAAACTATATTTTTTATCTTGATTTTCTTTGATTGTACTAGTGACTAGTGGTTAATATCTTTTTATATGAGTTCTTGTTTATTCCATGGTCCTTCTCTTCAGCAGTAAGGTCACTCAAGAACTTTGAAAATCGGGATATACAAATTGAAGTGGTTCAAAATCTATGGATATATAGATTTGTCGTTGTTAACAGACTCCATTCTGTGAAATCAATAGAGAAATCAAGTTGCTTTGAAGGTTGTCACTTTGAAGTTTTCTAAGATTGAAGACTTTGATATAGAAATGCATGACTTGATTGACTGGTACCTAAAAAATAGTTTCCATATGTAAACGAAGTAGCCTTGTAGATTAACAAGTACTTTATCTTTGATAAATGTAAACCTTGTCAAACAAGTTGTTCATTTTCGTAGATGTAACACTTGTGGAATTAAGATTGATTACTTTGTAGTCATTATCTTTATTGATTTTACTCAAGGAGTTTGATTTCGATCATCTTGCGGATTCCAAAGTTTCTGAAATTAAATGGAAGAACCTTAACTTGAAATATATATCACTTTCTTCTCTTTTATGATTTGTTCTAGTTGGAATCAAACGGATTTTTTGTTGTTGTTGTTTGATTGACATCCTAAAGGAAATATTATTCGTTTATTTGGAGGCCGGATAACGATATGATTCACGATAGACTGTGGAGCAACTGATGGTAACAGACTTATGTTAAGGGATTCACATGCGTTGGCCAGATTGGTTGTATGCGTAGGGTCACGGAGTAACTAGGGGTTAGTCTATTCAGTTTCAATTACACGAGGTTGATTGTAGGAACGAATGTAACAGATTAACTATGAGAATATTCAAGACTAGATTAGGTCCCAAGGTTGTTTTTCCATGCAATTTTCCTCGTAAACTAAAATCTTGTGTGTTTTGTATTTTACTTTATTTTTGCATTATAATTGCTTCATTACAATAAAGGTAATTTCACTTGTACGTTAGTCATATCTTGAATTGATTTCATAATGAAATGATGAGGGTCCCAAGTACACCATAATATTTTTGCATTAACCTACTACAGACACACCTAATATAATCTTATATAGACAATATATGTCAAAGATTATTTCAACAAGATGTAACTTGGTAAATAGCTTAAGTTCGAGACCAAACAAATCTTATGGGGTCGTACCAAGTTTGATTAACGTACTAGTTTACTTTAATTATAAATACAAATCAATATAATGCGAAAGTAAAGTAAATCACACAACACGCAAGATATATTAACGTGGAAAACTGCAAAGTAGAAAACCCCCGGGACCTAGTCCAGTATACTCTTATAATTAAGACGTTATACAAATTGACTACCGCAACTTTGTATAGTTGATACCAAGTAATCTACTCCTAGTTATTCAATGCCTTAAGTATTTCTGCGTTTATAACCAATCTGGTCTACGCACGTGAATCCCAAGATAGAGTCCTGTTAGAGCACTGCTCGGTCGAACTCGCAAGCGTTGCTATCTCAAGCTTGTTTGTCAAGTTTAGTTGCCAAAACTATAAGTCTTGATTTCTAGTCTACTTATAGCTAAGTCTCGGATTAGGATAGTAAGTGTAGTTGAGCCTTAGACTCCATGACGTTCATCGAATGAAGACGAAGAACTACTCAAGGGAACTTGTTGAACATCATCAACAAAAAGGTATGTGGAGACTTGAAATTATCTATCACTCAAAAGTCCATCTATTATATCTCCTATTTGAGACAAAAGTCGTATTGCAATATAGACTTCAATTATACACATTTGTTATTTCGAGCCGAGTTTATCTCGCTTATCTATTTCTCGAAATATGTGTTGGTAAGCTTTCGCTTTAGCCAAGTTCATCTTTACTCGTGACGAAAGTCATGTTGATTATTTCAATAACTTGAAAATCGCTTTGATGAAAATAGTTTGTGAATAACAACTATTTTAACATCCTCTAAGAAAGTTTCAATGATTGAAATGAAAGTTTAGAACAAGTAACCATGGTTGGATATAAACATAGTGTGTTCTCACATTTGTGTAAAAGTCCAAAAACCGGGAACCCAAAGTATGCGTACCCGTACGCATACTGGCGGAAGTTTCACGTCAGTGAATTTCTGCTGGAGTTTGGAAGTGAAAAACAAACTCAATCTGGATACTTAAGTATGCGTACCCATTTGCATACTTAAGGAGGTTACTTTCTAAAGTCGGTTTGTTCATGAACTAAAACATTTATATAATAAGGAATGCAATCTTTGCAAACCGTGGCTATGATGTTCATGAATTGATTCGAGTGAATCAAAACCGATTTTGCTTCGATTGTGTCTTGTATACTTCTATGAGATCTAAGCAATTGAACAACTGTCTAACTAGTTCCTTTGAGTCATTTGAACTAGTTATGGTAAAGATGAATAAGGTTGATATGAAAGTGCTCATATGGCTAACCATTGGTTAACTATTGTTGAACCGACTAAGTGTACACGTTTAGGTACGGTTACTCAAACCTAAATGAAGTTACATTTCATTTGTGTATAAAAAGCTAAGTTCGATCTAACAGTTGAAGATTTTAGCTTGAATCTAATCATGTTTTCAGCTAACGGTGAATATTGAATGCTTTGTTACCAAGGTAACATTGATTGCTAACCCTGATTTGAAGACTATATAAAGGAAAACTCTAGCAACTGGGAAACCTAATCCCCACACCTCCTGTGTGATACTAGTTATATAAGCTAGAGTCGATTCTCCTTTAACCTTAGGTTTTTCACGAAACCCTGTAGGTTAACGACTTAAAGACTTCATTGGGATTGTGAAGACAAACCCAACTATTTTCTCTGTAGTTGCGTGATCTGATCTTGTTGTTTCTATCGTGTTTGAGTACAATTGTAAGATTGGCTTGAGATTTATATCTCTGATAGGCAAGATAAAAAAGTACTCACAAACACCTTCGTCTTATCGTTTGTGATTCCACAATATCTTATTTCGTTAATCGATTAAGATTATTGTGAGGTGATTGATAATTCTAGGCTGTTCTTCGGGAATATAAGTCCGGGTTATCAATTGGTTCCTGTTCACCTTGATTTATCAAAAGACGGAACAAAAACTCGTAGGTATATCTGTGGGAGACAGGTTTATCTATTCAATAGACTTTTTTGTGTGATACAGATTTGTTTATCAAGTCTTCGACTTTGGGTCGTAGCAACTCTTGGTTGTGGGTGAGATCAGCTTAGGGAATCAAGTGCATAATATCCTGCTGGGATCAGAGACGTAAGGAGCACGACTGTACCTTGAATCAGTGTGAGATTGATTAGGGTTCAACTACATTCCATATCGAAGTTAGCTTTGTAGTAGGCTAGTGTCTATAGCGGCTTAATACAGTGTGGTGTTCAAATCTGGACTAGGTCCCGGGGGTTTTCTGCATTTGCGGTTTCCTCGTTAACAAAACTTCTGGTATCTGTGTTATTTCTTTTCCGCATTATATTTTGTTATATAATTGAAATATCACAGGTTGTGCGTTGAATCGATCAATTGGTAAATCCAACCTTTGGTTGTTGATTTAAATTGATTGATCCGTGAACATTGGTCTTTGGTACCGTTCAAATTATCTCTTTTATATTCAATCAGGCTCGCAAATTATTATTTGTTTGAGTTTGAGATATAACTCTTTGATATACTTTTCTTAAGATTGAGTCTAACTGTCTAGTTGATTCTCTTGTAAGTATATTGGAGTTAGTCCATACAGATGGCTAAGCGAAATATTGGGTGAGGTTGTTAGACCCCCACTTTTTCATGTCCACTATCTCAATTCGCTTCACTGGCAGTGAAGACTTAAGCAACTCAACTCCTCTAGATTGTAATCCGAAATAGTAAAAGACTAACCTGTTTCAGTAACCACTCTATCAATCTCTTAGATCAACAATTTAATCATAGATATAGTTGAGTATAAAAGATCTTTTGTTTAATCAATATAAACTCTTTTGTGGTTGAAGATCAACTAAGACTACGATTACCGAAATAATTAATCTTAGTTTACAAACTATTAAAGCAATTATCAAAAGTCGAATAACTACATAGATTGTCAAATTATATAAAACAAGACTAGTGCTTATCGAGATAAACTGATTGTTTGGATCATAATCAATCAAGTGTGCAAGAAATATCACAAAGACCATAATACCAACAATAAAAGTCGTATAGTCTTCAATCTTCAAAGTACCAGCACAGAGTCTGTTAACAATGGATGGTCACTAGTCCTATCATCAAGATCTCGAATCAATAGATAGATCTAAAATAGTCATTCCTCGAATTATTTCAAGTAGCCTTATATAAAAAATAAGGACCACATAATAAACAAACTAGATCTATCACGGTTTAACTCTACCATTAGTCACTCAAATCAATAATTGAAAACTAAAATAATAATACGATTTAGTTTCCCACCAACGGTACTACTAAAGGATTCTTGATCCCAAAGAAGGTTTTAAGCAAGGCTACACAAGAGATTTCACCTAATTATGATACTCTCCTCTATCGTCGAGTATGTAAAATACTACAAGTAGGCTTCCCATACAAACGGTTAGGCAATGTGCCAAGGGATGAGTTTGTAAGAACAAAAGCTTTTATATGTATAGTGTAAATACTTAGGATTGTTTGGACAACAAGGAATTACCAAATCCTAAAATCCTAAAAGTATGCAATAATAATATATTTTTGGTTTTCCAACTATTATCCAACAAACAAGGATGGATGTATCTACTTTGATTGATTAACACACAACCTGTGATATTTCAATTATAAAGATAAACAATATAATGCGGAAAAAAAATAACACAAACACCAGAAATTTTGTTAAAGATGAAACCGCAAATGCATAAAAACCCCGGGACCTAGTCCAGATTGAACACCAAACTGTATTAAGCCTCCATAGACACTAGCCTATTACCAATTAACTTCGGACTGGAATGTAGTTGAGACCGAATTAAACCCTCACAGCAATTCAGTTACAGTTGCGCTCCTTACGCCTCTTGAATCCCAGCAGGACTCTGCGCAAATGATTCCCTTAGCTGACGTCACACCAACTAAGAGTTGCTTCAACTCAATTGAAGACTTTAAACCAATCTACCTCCCACAGATAAGCTTATATGTGTGATTTCCTTTTCGATCGCAGATCAAGGTGATTGGAAATCGATAGCAATGGACAAAGTCTAGCTAACCTCAAAATCTGGACTTATGCAACCGGAAGTGCAGCCTAGATTATTGTTCACCTCACAAGTATTAAACTTGTGGAATCAACAAAGTCTGAGACGAAGAGAACTTTAATGATTTCTATCTATCTTGATTGATGGAGCAAGCTCAACAATCAATTCAAGATCAGGATACTAGATCTATCAATAAAACAATAGCTGGACCTGGATTCATAAATCCCTATGAAGTCTTTGTAGTCGCTAAACCCTAAAAGGGTTTTAGGAAGAGGACGACTCTAGGTTTGCAACTAAGACACACCAAGAAAAGTAGTGTCGGGATTCAAAGATTCCAGTTGCTTGAGGTTCCTCTTTTATAGACATTCAAAGCATATGTTGCTTTGGGTGTAAGCTAAGATAGCTTTGAAACCAAGCAAATAATATTCACCGTTAGATGAATCTTTGAATTTGATTTACATAACAAGATATACACTCTGGTTAGGATGAACCGTAACCGAACCGTGTACAAGACCACGCTCATGAATGGTTAGTCGAAACTAGCCAACTGAACTATAAGCTTGAACATTTTTATATAACACTTAAGACTTAACTCGAGTCACAATTATGTGATCAAATATGTATATTGTGTTTTTAGAGATTATTCAAATGCTAATTATCTCGGAGAAATAATTTATGTGTAAATGAATTTAATCGACATGTTAAGTAGATGTACGAGGTACAAATAATTAACTTGTTCGTGAACACATGCTCACATATACATAGGACTCACCGGTTCACTTGAAAAGTGTTAA
Organism: Papaver atlanticum; assembly: GCA_023531105.1. Classification (NCBI taxonomy): domain Eukaryota; kingdom Viridiplantae; phylum Streptophyta; class Magnoliopsida; order Ranunculales; family Papaveraceae; genus Papaver; species Papaver atlanticum. The sequence continues at coordinate 8,179,394 of JAJJMB010008334.1, forward strand.
CGACTCCCAAAATGGGTTTTAGCGATCCGAAAAGGCTGAAATTCCAGTATCTAAACCCCTTGTTCTTAAAACTTAGCGGTTATGTACAATCAACCATTACAAGGGTACATCCAAACTAATAGAGAAAGCCTACAGCTGAAGTATAAATGTTGTAATGTTTTAGCTTGTTTGGCACATCCAGAAGTAGATTTTTGATTCTAAACAAGTCAAAAAGTAATAAGAAATTAGTTTGGGTGTTTACTTTTAACTTCTATTTTTGGGTAAGCAGAGGCATTTCCGTTTCTGATATCCAAACGTGGGATCAAGGGGAAAAAAAGGAAAGGAATTAAAGGTTAATCAGTCCCACGTCCAGGAGAATCAACGGATCACAGTGAGTTCCGAAAGATGAAAATTTCCATTCCCACCAAAACCCTCCGAAAAATTCAAACAAAACACATCATCCCGCTTAAAATAGGATAAGACGTGCCACGTGTTATAATCACAACAATAAAAAATCGGCGTACATTAAATGCTACATACTCCGCAACACCTTATCAATTTAATTAAACACAAGTGAAAAGACCACATGGTCGGTGTAGAAAATCTCCCTCTCATACTCCACTTTCTCTCTCCTCTCTGAGACTCGAGATTTTCTTTCTTTCTTCTTCTTCTTCGCTTTCGAATAAAAACCCTATTCTAGGGACTGCGCGCGACGGTGACCGTTTTTTTCTTTCACATCTTTCTCTTTCTAAAGAACTTGAAGCAGAACGTTAATGGCAACAACGGCGGCGGCGGCGACAGGATCTTATGAAGGAGGAGCTGGAGGGAAGTTTCAGAAGAGGCCGTTGAGAAATAGAACCACTAAACCCTATGAAAGACCTATTACAGCAATTAGGAACCCTATTGAAGCAGGAACTAGGAATGGTTGGATTTCCAGAATTGTTGATCCAGCTTATGGATTAATATCTAGAACTGCCCAAATTTTTTATAAATCTCTCTTTACGAAGAGTCTCACTGCTCCACCACCGCCGGTCACAGGTATGATTATGTCGTATCTTGAATTTGTTTTGTTTTTCTTGCGTATTGATGCGTTGGTAGAGGTTTTAATTGTTTTTTGTTTTTTTAGGGTTTTTATTGGGTACTTTTATATTTTTTAGGGTTTTGTTGATTTGTTTTTAGGGCTTGTAAAATTAGTTATTTTTATTAATTTGTCTATTTAATGGTAAATTCAGAGTTACTGAAGGTGTAGCTGAGATGATCAAAACCTAATAGATTTTTAGGGCCTTTGAAGATAAACACCCTAGGTTTAGGGTTATTTGGTTAGTTGTAATTTAGATTATATTTGAGATTTTTAGAAATCGTGAAGTCTGAAATGCCTACTTTGGGAACAAGTTGCATGGATTATTAACAAGGGACAGAAAATTCCAAGTTTTAGGTTATTTTTCTGTTGGTTTTTTAATTCTTAAAAATTCATTCGTTATTCCTATTTTCTGAATGTCATTGTTTTTGTTGCAATCATGATTTATGCATTATACACGAATGTTCATGAGTTCTGATCTACATTATGTGTTAAATTTTCTTTTCTGCAGAGACAAATCATGGACAGAGGGTTCAATTTCGAGAAGCTGGTCCATCTGTAAGTTTGTCTAGATTTAGGAAGTTGTTTTGGTGAAAATTGTGATTAGCTGTTGCACTGAAATACATGTGTGTTTTATTTCTGGGTTTCCCTTTTGTATTTAAGAAGAGCCTACGATAACCTATTTCCAATCCTTTACATGTCAATGCATGGATTTTTGGTACATCTTGTGTCATGATGAAAACATTAGTCTAGTTTGATATTTTACTGGATAATTGCCATTCACTTTATCTACGCTGTTCACTTGCCAAGGCATCTCTTAATTTTGTTTAGAGTTTACCTTATTGAGGTGCAAGACTGCAATGTGTATGAAACAAATGCTTAGCTGAGATTCCTCCTAGTGTTTGATTTTCTCTCACTATTTTTTTTATTGCTCACTATCATATATTGCGAAGTGTTTGGAAACAAATTTAACTTGCGGTACTCTGCTATTTTTTTCTTCAATTTCTCTCAGTAGGCTTAGGGTTTCTGTGAATACATGCCTAGACCTTTTCTTTATTCTCATGGCATGGATTACACTCACTGGATATCACTTAACTGTAATATATCTAACGTCATCAAATGGCTGTTGGAATACTAGTAGAATATGTTTTCCCCTAGCCCAGTTGGATTAGTTGCTGTGGCGTGTTTACTTGTCCTGAAGATTTTACTTTTCTCATATTTCATGTCTTTCAGTGTCCTGGAACTTTCATCCTTAGGTATTCAAGTGTTCTGCGTTTTCTGTGTCCGCAGGTTCCATCCCCAGAATCACGTGAACGTGCCACTGGGAATGAAGGTGACCGCTTGAAAAATAGTCTTGGGGACAGTAAAATAGATGATCTGGAGAAACTTTTGAAGGAAAAAACCTTTACGAAGTAAGTTATTCTTGTATGGAAGTTTATAATGATATTTGATCAAGGGAAGTTTCATATATTCATTTAGTAGATATCAAATAACTTCCGTCCAGTACCCTTGTGGTTATGATTCTCCATTTTTTTTTAAAGGTTCTGTCTTTGAAGATTTTAACATTTATAATCCCCAATCCTGAATGTTTGATAATCCTCTGATTTAAATGTAGATCCATAGCTTTTCATGTTCTTTAAGTTCAAAATACAATACTATTCATAGATCTGTGCTGCTGATCCTTCGTTAATGTAACATAAGTTTCATCTCTATCTGATAATTAATGGCTGAATAATTCTGATAATGTCTTCCTAAACAGAGACGAAATCGACCGCTTGGCTGAAGTGATCCATTCAAGAATTGGTGAATCTGCAGGAAACGGAAAGAAAGCTTCTGGGCTAAGTACTTCACAGAAGGCAACGACTCAAGAAAGACAAGAACTCCTACATATGGCGGTTCAAGAAAATGGAATGGTCAGCCAGAACTTACACGGAGGCGTTTCAGCTTCTACTTTCAGATCAAGTGTATGAAATCCAAGTTCACGTTCCTTACTTTTGCATATTTAAAACAACGTATAGATGCTACTTAAATGTGTGACATTGGATTCAAATTCTTGATTTTGCACTCATTGCTTACTAAGTCCTATCACAATGCTGCTTTTGTAGGAAATTGAACAGGATGTTGCATCACCCACTGAGCTTGCGAAAGCTTATATGTGCAATCGATCTTCCAAAGTTTCTCCTTCAACATTAGGTTTGCGTAGTCAATCACTCAGGGAAGACGTGTCACTGTTAACGAACGCACCCTTCACACCAAAGTCACACAGTACATCCCTTGTACCAAGATCTGCTGTCCGCTTTCCTACTGTCTCTGAGAATGGGTTTATGACGCCAAGACCTCGCGGCAGATCCGCGATATATAATATGTCTCGTACCCCGTACTCCCGAGTTCACAACAGCGGTGTCCTGAAGGTGCATATATAGATGCTTGAATTTTCGTTTGTCGTGTGATGCAATTGCCTTCTTTATTTTCAAGATATTCACACTTTAAGGTTCTCGTCTGTCGTGTTTTTATTCTAGATTGATGCACAGGTGATGACCCCATCCACATCATCTCAGCGGCCTTGGGAAAATAGCACATTTTCTGGTGGTAAACAGGTCAGCATACATGAAAACAGGAAAGTTGTTAATATTCACTTGGATTTTCACATTGATCTTATTATGCTATTTTTCATATGCAGCCTTCTAAAAGGAGAATCTCAGTTCTAGATAGTGATATAGGCTCTGTGGGTCCTATACGTAGGATTCGTCAGAAAACCAACATGTTAATGTCACCATCTAAAGCTATGACCACACCTGGGAGTTCTTCCTCTAACCCGTTATCTGCTGATGGTTCTTATGCTGCTCAAGCCTCTACTTATTCGGGACAGAAATTACTTCTGGATGAATCTAAGCAAAATAACACCTCACATTTGAGGCCTTCAGAAAATGGATATAACAGCATGTCTGCTACAAGTTTAGCTTCAGTTCCTTCTCAGTCAACTCAGATGGCCCAGAAAATATTGCAGCAGCTTGATAAGTTAGTCCCTTCTCCTAAAGAAAAATCATCTGAGCTCAGGCTAGCCTCCGCCAGGGGCAAGTCACCTGCTAAGTTAACACTTGGTATGTTACAAGGACAGGCTCTTAGAAGTGTCGAAGATGTAGATTCATCAAGGTTTTTGGTTAGTGCACAAAGCTCGGGTGCTCTGGATGGGGCAGGTGGTAACTCTGCTTCAGGTGCCGAGGCATCAACTTCTCCAAAGCAAGGCAAGGTTAAGGACAATGGCCCTGCGGGAGTTTTTACATTTAGAGAAGAAAAGGCTCCTAAAGCAAACGGTGTAGAAACTAAATCTTCTACTGAAGATATTGTCCCTAGTGGCAAGGCCTCAGAGATGCCTCCCCAAAAACGTGCCTTCCAAATGAGTGCTCATGAGGTATGTGATGCCTGCCCTGGGTCTCATCTTCTTTTAGTTGGTCTATTTTTATTTGTATTTAGAATACTCTTTTTTTACCTGATTTAAGTATATAAATTGCATTTTTGAAAAAAAGAAAGCTAAAGTCAGCTGGAACTTTAGATTCCTTTACTTGTTACCTTCTTTTTATATGATCTTCATCCCTAATAAGTCTTCTATCCATCAGTAGTACCAATTTATGGATGCTCTTTTCACGTCATATAATAAAACTAAAATTATTGTTTGAAGGACTATCTGGATATGGACGATGATTCTTACAGTGACAGGGTTAATGTAACCCCAGCGGTTGCTGAGACTGAAAAACTGAGTACATCTATGATGCAGAGCCCATCTGTAGCGAAGCCTATTACTTCATCTTCTGAAGCGCTCACTGGAAATGCAATTTCCTCCGGGGCTGATTTTGGAGCTTCTGATGGGGCCGTTATAGTTTCGAAAAAGGATTCATCGTCTGCTCTTCCTGTCACACCTTCACCTAGTGCAGCAGTTGTAGAAAGCGCGCCTGCTTCTCAGCTCGTTTCACCAGTTGAAAACTCAGAACCGAAAGGACAAACTGCATTCACATTCAACTTTGCCACCAAAGCTTATAACCAGGGTTCACTAGTTGAATCTACAGGCGTTGTATTTGGTGCTCCGTCTATCAAAAAGATAGAGCCAATAAGCAGGTCAGCTTCACTTAGTTATCATATAACAGTTTCCAGTTCAAATAGCTCTTTCCTTATATTCCTTCACTTGCATAATTTTTTTTGCCCATATGACCGTGAACTTTAAAGTGCTAGTGGTTTCTGAATTTTTTAAGATGAATCTTTTACGTATCCATATTTCGGGACCTGGCGAGATCGGATTCCCTTTGAACCATGCTTTGATAATTTATATTCTTTCATTTGTGTTTGCTCGGTAAATGGTAATGAATTCTGTGCAAGTTATGGCTGAACGAATGAATGAGGACAAGGGAGAATTGCAAAGTGTGTCCCACTGTTCTATCCCTGTTTTGACTTCAGAAGTTGTAAGACAGAAAAGCGTTGTACTTAAAAAACTTGGTTGCCGTTTTACACATCTATCTGTATCCTTCTTGCGAGAATCAAAAATATTAGGTTTAAATTGATGGATGTAAGGTAGTATTAGGTTTAAAGAACTGGATCAGTGGTGGTTTTATCACCTCTGGTTTGTATTTAAATTACAAGTCATTAGCGAATTAGATTACTAATGCCTTGTAGGTTTTGTAACTGCAATTTTTTGTTAGTCCATAATCTTCTGCTGATGCGATATAGCTGGAGCAATTTTTTTCGTTCTTCAGTATATTTTGACGTTGAAGTAATTACCTATGTTGATTTTGTTGATTTAATTATTTAACTCACTTTTTATTCTATCCTGCAGTACTGCCACTGGAGCTGTTAGTGTGACAGAGCATGTGCCTAAAGATGCGGAGTTGGGTAAAAGTAACGAAAGTACTCGTAAGGCTGACGAGTTGTCCAAGCAGTCAGAAAATGTCATTTCCTCTCATGTACCATCATCAACACCCCTATTCTCTTTTGGAGCGCCTACTAATTCAAGCTCAAACTTGTCATCTGCTTCGACTACTTCTTTGTCCTGTGCCCCTACAACTGTAGCTCCAGATGCTTCCAAAGGTCTAGATACAAGTATAGATACCACTGGCACAACCACCGTTGTTGCTGCCAATGGCATCACCAACCCATCCAACGTTGCTAGTACTAACAGCAGTATATCTACCTTACCAGCAACCCCTGCAGCACCATTCCAGTTCGGTTTAAGCTCTACCCCAGCAGTTGTTCCTTCTAGCTCCAGTACACTGCCATTGCCATCGTCTGGCTCAGAGGACAAGCATTTAGAGGGTATAACAAAGCAGCCACCACGTTCTGGTAGTCTAACCTCTACCGGGGACACACCATCTATTACAACAAGTACTGGAAACGGCATTTTTAGTTTCAATGCTTCTGATGCAGTGAATCCCTTCGCCAATAACAAACCTCAGACTCCTAATCCTTTTGTTTCTGCAACTGGGTCAAAGGCAGCCACTGCTGAATCTGGAAGTGGAACTGCACCATCTACTAATAGCACACCTAGTCCTTTTGGGTCTTCTGCTCCCTCTCCAACCTTCGGCTTTACCGGTTCATCGGCAGTGAGCTCTGTTAGTTCTCTATTTGGTAATTCATCCCCTGCTGTTAATCCATTTGGTTCAAGTACTGGGTTTGGTCAAAGTTCTTCAACGTCCTTCTCTATGACTGCTGGTTCTTTCAGTTCTGGGAGTTCATTCAGTTCGAGTTTTCAGTCTACTCCATCTACTGTCTTTGGTGGATTTGCCACTGGAACCTCAACTGTAGGGTTTGCATTTGGGGCTTCAAAATCCGATGCTGGTTCTACACCTTCTACATCAACAGGGTTCTCATTTGGATCATTACCAGCTCCTGTTAGCAGCTCTGCACCATTACCAGGGTCGTCACCGTTTTCATTCACCTCTTCGGCTTCTGGCACAGCCGCTTTGAACTCTCCCTCCCCGAATGTGTCTAGTTTTGGCACAACCCCTGTTATGTTTGGTACATCCCCAAATAACGATCAGATGAATATGGAGGATAGCATGGCCGAGGATGTTTTACAAGCATCAGCTCCTGTGGTCCCTGCATTTGGTCAGCCAACAAGTTCAACCTCACCATTCATGTTTAATTCTCTGCCTCCATCAGGGGGGTCTCCATTCACGTTTGGTGGCCAACAAAATCCCGTCACTCCACAAATGGCAAATCCATTCCAAGCACCGCCTGGTGAATTTGGACTTGGAGGTGCAGGAAGCTTCTCACTTGGTAGCACAGGGGGTGGTGATAAATCTGGTCGCAAAATAATTAAAGTTAGGCGAGATAAGTTGCGGAAACGGTAGGGCTCTCACATGATTCTCTTGTACCGAATCTAGTGATCATGAATATTGCTTGTAAGTGATGGGCCAATTTTATGTTAATGTGAGAAAAAGATGTCTTCAATTGAATGTGCGGTCTAGTTCCTTGACCTGGAAATTGAGTAAATTGCCTTTCCTCCCCGCTGGTTCTCAGAAATCTGGTAAGCCTGATTGCCTGAATGCATCTGCATTGGGATTTTCTTCTCTATACATCTGCCTATTGTTTCTTTTCTTTCTCAGATTGAATATGTTATGTTGCCTTGACGTGTTCCAGTTTTGGTTAGTGTTCTGCAGAACATTCTTGGACCATCTTGGTATGTTCTTGTAGGGTGTCTCTCTGTATGTTTAGTCAGGTTGTCGGTTATGTTTTAATGTACTTTTAGTTTCCTATGTAACATAGTACGAAATTGGCTTATGTAATTTTCAGCGGTTAAAAAAAAGGTACTCTATATCAGTGCGTCCTGAGCATTTGTTTTTCTTGTATGTAAAAGCTGAATTTTTGCACTGTGATGGTCATAAGATGAGGAAATTTAAGCTGTTGTCTTGTATACATGCATTGAGCTTTTGACTCGATGGCAAATGTCAGATGGCTTCCCAAACTAGAGCTTCCAACTAAGTTAGCCCAACTTGGTTTTGTTTGCACCTCATAATGGGTCTTGTAATGTTACTGCTTGGTGCAATTGAAATGATTAGGTGATTAGGGAGTGTTTTAGTGGTGGAAAATTATGCACTTATCTGCTAGTCATCTCCGCTCAGCCCTAGTGGAAGACTTATTGAGGGGAGATGACCCATATTTATTACTGGTAATTTTTTATAAAGGGGATACCAATATTATTTTGGGTGATACCAATCCATATAGGACAAATAAATATTAATAGATCTTGATCGTCGGATTGCTGAATTGATACCACCCAGCTAATAGTGGTATCCCCGTTATAAATCATGGTAATTTTGGTGGTATTACTGAATCTCATTTGTGTAACTTCTATTCGTGCAAATGTTTCACTGTTCGATTGCAGTCTCTGGTGCGGTACTGGTATTTCTCATTTTCTCTGAAAATGGAGCATGACGTGCATGTGTAGGCATGCAATACAGCTCCTCCTTTGTGCTTTGCATCATTGATTCGTTTGCCTTTCACAGAAAAATGACTTAATGACCAAATACACGGAAACCCTACAACAGAATGCTGACTGGGTTGGAAAGCCAGTTTGATCTCTACTAAAAGCAGGAAATCAATCACAGTGATTATGGGATCCAGAAACCTCATTCCATGATAATGAACGAGTCGGACATTCCCAAACTCATATTTTGGCTTGTCTGTAGGAGGCGTTCTGGGACCATCACTGAAGGTGTAAATTTATTGAAACCTCACAATTGCATTTAAGGAACCATTTGGATCGTGATGCGGAAGTGATACAGGCTGGTGACAGAACCCAAATTTCAGTTTCGTCTTAACGCTTAGCACCTCCTGGTGGTGCTCGAAGAGAACTATATCCATTCACCATTTCCCATAGCAAGATCCCTTGGATTAAAAGTTTACATCGACAGAAACATGCCAAGAATGACATTTTTAGGCGGATTTTGGCAAATAAGTTTACCTCGAACTGACATTATTGGTGGATTGCTATCATCAGAAGTGTTACAGAATAAACTGTTTTGCAAATTCCTTGAATATTCAAAAAACACTAGAGTAAATAGGACCCTGAAAAGATTGAAATTCCCTAATGCTAAGATTGTGAATCCAAAAGGAGTCATTGGGACTGCTGGTGGATTAACTCTAGCCTGGAGTGACAAAATTCAAATTGATATTCTAAGGACCACTGATAATCAAATAGATGCCATGGTTCATGAAGTTGCTACTTCTCATCAGTGGATGCTATCTTGTGTCTATGGCAATCCGCATAGGAAAGACAAGATCAAATCTTGGGAACCTTTCCAAGAATTAGCCAAGAGTGTCGACCTCCCATGGATTATCATGGGAGATCTAAATTTTGTTCTAAATTCTGAAGAGAAACGAGGAGGGAGTCAAATAAATCATAATGAGAGTTTCTTTTTTAACTCCTTGATAGATTCGGCAAATCTGATAGACATAGGCTTTGTTGGCTACCCTTTTACCTGGTCAAACAAGAGATCTGGGAATCAATTTGTTGAAGCTAGACTTGACAGAGCTTTGGCAAATGATCTTTGGCTAAATTGCTTCCCCTCTGCCAACCTTCACCACCTTCCTCCCATAGCTTCTGACCATAGCCCAATTCTTTTAAAAACTTCTCCAATTTGGAAAGATGGATCAAAGCCCTTCAAATTCTTTGGTTTCTTTCTCGAAGACCCCTCGTGCTTTGAGGTTATAGAACAAGCTTCGAATATAGAAATCCAGGGGACATCTGCTTTTGCTTTAGTGTCTAAATTGAAGCATGTTAAAAATATGGTGAAAAAATGGAACAGGGACTACTTTGGTAACATACAGCACCATATCAAGAAAACCACAAAAAAAAATAGAGTTTGCTAAGAATATTAGGAATTTACCAGATAACTCTCAAACCTTGATCAACCTAAATTTTGAACTCGAAAAATGGTGCCATTTTGAAGAAGCTATGTGGAAACTTAAGGCAACTGAAATTTCCTTAAAGCTAGGGGATAGAAATACTGGTTTTTTCCATACCTCTGCTAAACAAAACTACATGAGATTAAGGATTGATTCCTTAAAGGATAAAGATGAAAACTTGTGTAGTGATAGACCAGCTATTTCAGACGCCCTGTTCTCTCATTTCTCGGAAATGGCAACCTCTGAGGATAATCCTTTACCATCCCATATTCTTGATCTCATTCCTAGATGCATCTCGGAGGACGAAAATGCGGCTCTGACATCCCCCCCAACCCCCAACCGAGGAGGAAATAAAGTTTGTGCTATTTGGAATGCAACCAAATAAAGCTCCTGGTCCGGACGGCTTCCCGGCTATCTTTTTCCAAAAAATTGGAACCTCATGAAATATGACATTGTTTCCACCATAGCTGATTTCTTCGAAAACAGGACCATGCTCGAAGAGTTAAATGCTACTTTCATTACCTTAATCCCTAAAATCAAGTTTCCCTCATCTCCAGGAGACTTCCGTCCTATCTCGCTGTGCAATACTATTTACAAGATAATCTCTAAGACCTTAGCAAATAGGATGAAACCTCTGCTTTATAAGTTAATCTCCCCTTTCTAATCGGCGTTTGTCTCTGGGAGACAAATTGCTGATAATATTATAATTGCTCACGAGATAATTCATACCATGAGAAGTAGGAAGAAACTGAAGAAAGGTTATATGGAACTGAAGATCGACATGTCGAAAGCTTTCGATAGAGTGGAATGGAAATTTCTAGATCAGACTCTCAAAAAACTAGGATTCAGTGATCATTGGTGCTCCCTTATCTCTCAATGCATTGGTTCCACTAATGCGGCAGTGTTCCTATGGAAATGTCTTCGGAAAGGTCTCAAGTTAATCCAAAAACATGCTGTTTGGAGAGTGGGGAATGGTGAGTCCATAAACTTATGGGGAAATAATTGGATCCCACTCAACTATCCAAATAGCATCACAAGAGAAGATATTAAACCAAAAATCCAAAACACTTTGACTAAAGTTAGTCAATTTATCTCTCGAGAGACAGGAAAATGGAATTGTGATTTCATTGATCAGGTCTTTGAACAAGCTGTTGCCGAAAATATTAAACACATTCCTTTAGATGACTGTAGGGATGAAAGTGACAAACTAATGTGGTTAAATAATCCTAAAGGGGAATTTTCTGTGAAAAAGGTGTATAACTTCCTGGTGAACTCAACAAATATTAGAACAACTCTTAGAAATAATCTCAACACTTGGAAAAAAGGCTTGGAATCTTAGAACTACTTCCAGAATCCAAATTTTCGTTTGGAAAGTCATTCACGACATTCTCCCAGTAAATAAAAATCTAAACAACAAAGTTAAGGACATAGCACCAATCTGTTTGATGTGCAGAAATGAGGAGGAAACAGTAATGCACATCCTCTTTGGCTGTAGATTTAGTAGAGCAGTTTGGTTTGGCTTGGGTATCAACCATAACACCAACCAGTTGTCGAGTATGACTCTAGAAGAATGTTTCCTCTCTTGGTACGATAATCAACTAGAAGATGAATTCCCAGAAAAATGTGCAACCACGTGCTGGCATATCTGGAAATCAAGATGTCAAAACTGCTTTGAAGGAATAGTCCCAGACCCACAAACAACCATTACTCTCACACAACAACATCTCAAAAATCAAAAAAACTCCCTAGTAAAAGTGATCCTCTTGAGGAACCCAAATCTGGCCCAAATAGATGCTATGCAACTTAGTCTACCTGATGAGAAGTGCTATATATCAATATAGTCTGTCATAAACAAAGAAAAAGGAACTGTGGTGATGGTTCTCTTTTTTACTAACTCAAATGAAATCATTTCAGAAAGTGCAGGAGTTTTCAGCAGTACCAGGAACCCAAGCACAGCCCAATCAGTTGGGGTGGTCGCTGCGCTAATAATAGCAAGGAAAAGACATCAGAAGGAGCTCCATATCAAGGTTGAAGACAACAAAGTTAGAAGCCACCTCATCAGACATCTGCGGAAGAAAGATCAAGACTCTGGAAATCCTATTTTCAATTCTATAAAAAACTTAATCATGTATTTTAATTCAATATTATGTAATCGTGCTAATAGGCAAGTCATACCTATCAGTGCTCAAAATTTCCTAAACTCTCATGATCTGGGAGCTAATTGGAATCATTTGATGCCTGGAAACTCTACCTTGTTAAACTGTAATGCTCGGTGGGAGGATCTTCCCCTCACTTAGCTTTTCTCTTTTAATCTAGTTTTTTTTTATTTTAAAAAAAGCAAAAAAGCAGAGGCATCAAAGTATTTCATTTTTAAAATTCATAAAGACCCAAGACTTAATAAAAGGACTGGTTATGTTATATAGAAACGTATATTTGGCAAGAGAACTGACATTAATATTTTGCCTAACTATAGAAGGCACAAAACCGCTCAACGAACTATTACAAAGTGAAAGAAAAACCATCCTCTGGATACATGATATGCTATGTTGTGTGAGACGCTAGGCGAGTCGACAAGCCCTTCGCCTAGCCTCGCTTAGCACCTAGGCGCGCCTAAGGCTCCCAACACAACCACAATAAAATAAAAAAGGTAACGACTCACGTTTTAGGCGCCTTGGGGGCTTTATTAGCTAGGCTTCTGCATTCCCAGTCCTCGTGCGCCTAGGTGAGCTATTAGCTCGCCTTTCACAATATAGGCAGGCATGATTCAGATAAAACTTAGGCTTTTGTGGGGTGGCGAATCCAAAATTTGTGTAATAACCCATGATTTTTTCTTCTTCTTATACTTGTAGTGTGCCTGAAATTGCCTTTTATCCGCCACAAAATTGTGAAAAATAAAAGAAATCTAAATGTTTTTCATAGTCTTTCAACAAGTCTTAAAACCAACTCCACCTATATATTTCATCGAAAATTCTTTATAAACCGTGGTTTTGAACCACTACAAAACCACCCACACACTGTGGGCGGGTCCCAAAGCTGCCCCCTATTTTCTCCCGAGGGGCGGGCCCACCCACTGTGTGCCAGCGGTTTTGTCGTGGTTCAAAACCACGGTTCGTCCAGAATCATCCATATTTCATTATCCAACTTACCTAAAATTAAGTAATATTGGTACATTTCAAGGAGTTCAGATCCTCTATACCCTAAAAGCTACCTGTCCCGGCGAATTAAAGTGCGCCACGTGTATGTCACTAAGGGTAGATCCTATGGAATGAACAAGTCATGGATTTGTTCATTTTGCTCCCACTATGGACTCAACAAACATGAAAAGCGAATGGGCAAACCAACCAATTTGTTGGCTTGTTGATTGCGGACCATCATTAACCGCGCGGACGGAAGAAACCCGCTGGTGGGTTAACCAGAAACGCGCGGATTGTGAAAATCCGCCCGCGGGTAATCTCAAACCGTTAACGGCTACATCCCAATTCCATCATTCAACGACTCTTACCCTTTTCACTATAAATTCAACTCATTTCAAACTTAAAACTCACACCTTCTACATCTCTACCTCAAAATTTCACAATTTCATACCATCTCAATACTCACTTTTCCTTCATTTCAAGCACAACTACTCATATCATCTTAATCTATCAGAAAAAACCCTCTAAAAATCCAATTTCTAACAAATATGGCATCACCCTCGCAACGATCACAACAACAAACGCAATGATCACAACAAGAAACACAACAAATAATTCGTGGTGTCAAGTATACGATGGATGAAGGCGAATCAATTTGTAGGAATTATGTATTATTAACATTAGATCAAATCAATGGTTGTCAACAAGAAAAAAAAATACTTTTTATGGAAAGATTCTCCAAATTTTGTGTGAAGAAACCGGTAACATCAGTAATCGTGATGTCGACGGGTTGTCTCATCGTTTTCACGCAATTTCAGCATCCGTTAATGAATACGTAGCTTTGATCATGCAAATGTGGCGCGACAAAAAAAAGTGGTGAAGGTTAACCAGATGTGGAACGAAGATGTCGAGAAGAGTGGTAAAGATCCCACAAAACTGGTTTCCAACATGAATCTTGTTTCACCATTCTGAAGGTGCTTAACAAGTTTAGTCCCTACTTGTTGGAAGGTAATCAAGTGCCTGCAAGATCACCACATGGTCCAATCTCGCAGGATTTTCAGAATGGTGAGCCTACTTCCTCACCTGAAGGAAATGGATCTCCATATGCCGGGTCTCCAAGTAGTCAGGAACAACACAACTCCAATCTAGAAGTTAACACACCAACATCAAGAGAAGAAGGGGAGGGGGTCAGAGAGCTGGAAAAGAAGCGAGAGACGCAGCCCAAAGAGCAGCAACAGAAGGAGGTTCAAACGAATTCAACTATTCTGAGCACAAGGAATTCGAGCCGAAGGTAGAACAAGATAGAAGCAGGCACCGTGGCATTGCGATAAGGCAACTTCGATAAAGTCATCTTTCACGAGAACAACACTACAAGGATTTTAAGATAAAAAAACTACTCTCCTTGAACACTTCAACAATGAATGCACAACAACTTGCTATCTGGACTAGGAAAATGGATATGATGGAACAACAAATCCCTAAACAACCTGAGAATGTGGAAAAATACAATCCGCTGATGGTGAAATTACAGTGCGGCGCAATCGCATGCTTAAGATCTTCAAACAATGGTGACTTATACAAAACACTGAACCATGGAGTCCAAAAAAAGCATGCCAAAACCAACAATCATAAGTAGCCAAAGCTTCCAAAATTACAGTTGGTTTTGGATAATGACCTTTATATTGACATGCCCATTCAACCGGACACGCATGCCACGTCCAGTGCATGCAGTCAAGACTACCTAGCATTCCTGGAAAACCCCTCGTGGTGTTTTCAGCAGTGATTCTTTGAACACCTTCCTGAGTAGGCTTTCTTATAAAAGTTGGACCAAAATGCTCGACTATTGTTTCGCAAAACAATTTGAGATACCTAAAAGCGATTTTTTTTCCCATACAGATGTAGTCATCTATGAAATTTGCTGGTACGCCGCAACATATTACATGGAGGGAGACAATAACCTTTTGTTCGGGACTAAATCCTCATACATGTTGTGCATCATACTGATAATTAAATAAAGGTTGTACCTGACAAAGATCGGCAATAATCCTTTGCGTCAAGTTGCGTCCCATGCGGAATCGACGCTGAAAATCCTCATCGGAATAGACACATCCATGATTAAAATAATCATAGCATCATCTTGTCGTGGTAAAAATGTCGATGTTGCCACGTCTATCTTCTAGTTATAACTTCATGTGTCTCTAAAGGCTTTGATATCATCCCTGTTTGTAATTGCAACATAAAAATTTCACCCCTTTCTATCTTGAATTGCGTCTTCATCTATTTGAAGCAAAATCTCGATATACATTTCTTCTTTTTCTTCATATAACATTTCATCCATCTCCATATCTTCCTCAGAAGAACCAAAATCCGGATTCATGGTTAAAAATCGAAAGCGATTGAAATTAAGAAAAGACTAATCGGATGAAAGATTGTTGTGAATTTGTGAGATCAAACTCTAGTAGTATTTATAAGGGTAGAAACTAGTCGTTCCAATGACCATTTAAAAGTAGTTGTTCGCGGTCTTAGTAAATCCGCCAGCGGTTCTTCCTCTCCCTCCAACGGATCTTGTTCGCCCGCTTGCAGTTTGTGGTCGTCCGCGCGTTTGATCATCCCCACCCGCTGCTTTCCATAGTGCAAAATCACGTTTCCCCTTTGAGATGTAATCAAGATTGAAAAAACCAGAACCCACATTTGATTTGGGTTGCTAGGTGAAGGGGATTGAAAGACATGATTTAATTTTTTTTCTCTTTTTTGTTGACTACAAATTGGTGCTCGTTAGGATTTAATAATTGAAAATAAGGGTCCAGGGTATGATGGTTTCGGCTACAAAAATAAGCAGAAGTTGATTTAATATTTAATTAGGTCCTAAAGTATGATTTCTCTTTCTGTACTAACAATTTTTTCCAATGCGATGATCGTTGATGGTGATGGAAAAGAATTCAAATCAATTCAAAGAAAAAAATTAAGCTTGATAAGATCAAAGATCATACTCATCATAGAATAGAATTTTTTTTGAGGGTTGTACTGACAGATAATTCTGGTTCTTCATCCGTAGGAGACATTTAATAAATCCTGATAATAGTTATTCCGTGGATTCAAATCTTTTATTTGGATTTTGTGTTTAGGGATGGGGATAAGAACTGTTTCGCCAATCAACCAAAACATTACTGAACCTGTTTGATTTTTTTAATAGTTTTTTTAATAATACCATAAATTCGATAAATATATAAAGGTAGTAACCGCCATCAAACTAATATTAAAGCTTAAGACACGTGTCATTTCCTAAGAGGCTGGGACAGAGAGACAGGCAGTTTTGGGGTACAGAGGATCTAGAGCTCATTTCAAGTCCCAACTTTATCGGTATCTTTAACTATGAATATTTGATTCAATGAGATTTGTTGTTGTTACAACTTTTGGGTCTAGATTCGGTACTGCTTTTGTTTCATATGCAGATTCACAAACTGCCAAAACCACCTTATAGTATATTGTTTGTTGATCCTCGAATATTTTTCCTTTTCCTTCGTCTGTCTTTGATCCATTGCTATTCACCCTCAAGCATAGCTTATTCTGTTGGTCATGGGAAATGATAATTCTCATCTAATTGCCTCACAACACAATACCGACCTTGCATCTTGGAAAACCTGACGAATGAAGCTTTCATTAACAGGCTTGCAAGTCCTCTACAGTACTATTATATTTCCCTGAGTAGAAATCATCATGGTATGCTGACTCATTTCTGCCATTGTTACTTCACTCAGGGGACTAAGGTAGTATCACCCAACAAACTATTTGTCCAGCAAGCAGGCTACGTGAAAGTGAGAACCATTGATGTTGCTTAGTCGAACAAGACAGTGCTGGACCCACCTTTTTATCGGGCCGTTTGCATCAAAATTTAATTTTTCTAATATCAAAATAAGGCAAAATAGTGCAATTTGATATGTTAACACTAAGTAATTAACCAAATACTCAAACCCTTTTCTCACAACCTACTGTCCCCTTAATTCTATATATATGATCCCGTCCAACATTTAATACCCACTGCCATATTTAACTATATGATAGGCTAATGAAAATATAAAAGGCTTAATAGTTATGACAATTGAAAGCATAAATGCAAAATTAAAAAAAGTGAAAAAATAATGCAGTTCTCCAGATGTCTTCATTTGATTTCCACTTTTCAATCTTCGTGGGTTATTTAGTAATGTCTAATACTCAACTTCCAACCTCAAAACCTAGTCCGAGATTTGAATTTAGTAGAGTAGAATCAATATATAGTTTTGTGCATCTAACATTTACGACCTGCGAGTTCGACCGAGCAGTGCTCTAACAATCTCCCCCTTTGTCAATTTTAGTGTTAACACTATCAATATATGTGGATTCAAAATAAATCGATTTTTCAGTTTGAAATCCATTATGCTTGATTTTCTTGGTTCTTCAACATCGTCTTGAATTCTTCATTATTCAAGTTCTTCTATGATTCTGCATATGTTCGTTTCAGCACATTTATTGTTGAAGATCCGTAGCGATAACAACTTATGGGAATACTCAAATAAGAGCTTTTTAGAATGAAAAGTCACTTTACCCAATGGTTGTTATACAAAATCATAGTATTGTTACCTTCCTCAAAGTTTAATTGCACCACAACTTTGAAGCAATACAACGGTGATATATATGTCTCCCCCTTAGTCAATACTTACTTATTTTGCAAAATAGGTAAAACATATAAATTATAATCCACCCCCTTACATAATGCTCCGAAAAGCAATATCTTGTAATAAGATACTACTTAATAGTGTTAGAGCATTGCTCGGTCGAACTCACAAGTGTTTCTATATCAAGCTTGTTGTCAAAACTATATCTTGATTTCTAGTCTACAATTAGTTAAGTCTCGGTCTAGGATAAAGGTAGTTGAGAAACGAATCAGTCATCATTTGCATTCTACCGTTTGAAGGCGAAGATCAACCGAAGCTTTTGGAGAACTTCATCAACAAAAGGTAAGTGAAGACTTAACCACCTATTTCTCAAGTCATATTCAGCTTTCTATCCTTGAGACGATTGTCGCATAACCAATTAGACTAGCTTGCATAGACAAGAATTTCGAGTTGAGAACTAATTATTTAATTTACGAATTTCTCGAAATATAATGACTAAGCTTAATGAACATTTGTTCATACTTGATCAAATTCGGTGGAGAACATTTTATTTTTCGGAACCATTTCTTAATTCAAGTTTATCATTAAAAAATAGCCTGGAACAATGATATGTGTCATTGATGTTATTCAGGAATGTTTCGAATTAATTTAGAGAAATATAGAACTACTATATTCGGAATACAAAACAATGTTATCAGTCTTACAAACTGGGAAAACTGTTATATGTCTGAAGCTGTATTACATGTATTCGTACACGTAGCGGAGTAGCTATATATCGACTTTCAGATTTGTGTGATACGCATATTCGTATGCACATTATGGGAAAATCTGTTTGTTTCGTGATCCGGATATGTATGTATTTTTATATAATAACCATTTAGGAGCTGTGGTAAGGGAACAGGGTTAAAGTATTCAAGCCGGTATGCGAGCCAATGCAGTTTTATGTTCTAGATTCAGTTGAGTACCCAAACTGGTACGCAAACTGAAAAGGTTTTGTGAAATACGGAACCGGTGAGGTCTTAAATTTGCAAACCGGTACGTGAACTGAAAAAATTCTGTCAACTTCAGAACTTTGAGTTGCACCTAAGTTTGCAAACCTGTACGTGAATTGGTAAAGTTATGTAAACTCTGGAACTCGGTTATTGCTTGCAAGTTTGCAAACTGGTCCGCGTAATGTGACTCGGCCGATTCACGAACTAGTCAAGTATTTGTATACTTTGTGCATTTACCAAATATGTCGATTATGATTCAATTGCAATTAAACTATTTCTCTGAGATAATTTGCATTTGATCAATTCTCTAATTAACACTAGACTCATTTGATCACATGATTGTGACTCAAGATTAATGTCTTTGTGTTCATGGAAATGAGTGTTAAGCTTTTAAGTTCAAACCGGCTAGTTTCGTCTAACCATGTTGGATATAGTCTTTCCACACGGTTCGGTTACGGTTTACCTAACCAGAGTGTATATCTTGTTTATGTGAATAAGATTCAAAGCTTTCATCTAATGATGAATATTGTTTTCTTGGTTCCAAAGCTATCTTAGCTTAAACCTAAAGCAACATAGGCTTTGAAGTCTATATAGGGGGAACTCTTGGCAACTGGGATCTCCGGACACTACTTTTTGGTGTGTCCTAGTTGTATCTAGAGTCGTCCTCTCCAGAAACCCTTTTAGGTATTAACAACTATCAAAGACTTCATTGGGATTCGTGAAGCCAGGACTAGTTATCTTTTATCTTTATAACTTAAGTTTCCTGATCTTGTTCGATTGTTGATTTATCACTTGAACAAGATAGATAGTAATCACAAAGTTCTCTTTGTCTCAAACTTTGTGATTCCACAAGTTTTATACTTGTGAGTTGAACAATAATCTAGGCTTCACTTCGGGTTGCACAAGTCCGGATTTTGAGAATAACCAGATTTTTGTCAAGTTGCTATCAATTTCTATCACCTGGATCTTTCGTTTGATATGATCATCCGTTTAGATCGTAAATCTGGAAATCAATTATATAGGCTTAATCTGTGGGAGGCAGACTTGGTTTAAAGTCTTCAATTGAGTTGAAGCAACTCTTAGTTGGTGTGAGATCTTCTAAGGGAATCAATTGTGCAGAGTCCTGCTGGGATTCAAGAGGCGTAAGGAGCGCGACTGTACCTAAATCAGTGGGAGACTGCTCAACTACATTCCAGACCGAAGTTAATTGGTAGTAGGCTAGTGTCTGTAGCGGCTTAATACAGTTTGGTGTTCAATCTGGACAAGGTCCCGAGGTTTTTTTTTGCATTTGCGGTTTCCTCATTAACAAAATTTCTGGTGTTTGTGTTATTTGTTTTTCCGCATTATATTGTTTATCTTTATAATTGAAATATCACAGGTTGTGCGTTGATCAATCACAGTAGATAGGTCCGACCTTGTTTGTTGGATAAGACTTGATTGATCCTTGGATATTGGTCTTTGGTACCGTCCAAGAACTCTCTTTGTAGTTAGCTTCACGGATTCAAATCTGTAAACGTTCTAACAACAAGAGAGATAAATATATATATATAACTCTAGACACTTTCCTTGATTGAGTTTTAACTCTCGGAGTTGTGTTTAGTTTGTCCATACAGATTGCCTACGAAAAAGTTGGTGGTGTATTTTGGTACCCCAGTGTTTTCGAATAGTTCTCCCCTTTTTTGTCAACAAAATTGGCAAAGGCGAAAAACATGAATCATAATAAAAAAAGAAAAAAAGAGTATCAAAACTAGAGAACACATACCTGCTTTTATTTAGACGATTTCACCAAGTAAACTCAGGGTTTTTATCAAGGAGATATATAGGTACAAGCATCTCCTATAATTCCGCGGTCGCACTTTCCACAAAAATATGATAATTAAGCACAAGTTCGAACTGAACTCTCATTAATTTGATGTCATTCCCGAAAGAACAACATGAGCGACCTTTCTCTAATCACAAGAGAATAATTTTCTTGGACATTAACAAAATTACTTGCCAGTTACGAACAAAGTAGATTTGTATCCCAATATTTTTCTCTCTTCTCGCCAATTACGAACAAAGAAGTTAAAAATAACGATCTTAATGTTAGAGGCACTAAGACACAATAGTTCATGAGGAAAATAACCATCGACAAAAATTTGGCCAGTTACGAACAAAGAGGACAATTTATGCGATATGACTCTATATAAGAATTATATGTTGTCTAGCCATGTACCGACGCAGAGATTAAAGTTATCGAACTTATTCTGTGGCAGTTATGCATTCAAAGAGAAAAACTGATTACTAGAGACCATCTTATGGATTCCAATGCAATATATTCACAAAAAATGTAACCATTGGAAGATCAATATTGCATTTCTCAAAATATTTTACTCCTCTTTTAGCTAGTGACAAACACAAAGAGTTAAATGCTTAACCTATGAGAACATATGAGATGTCTATTGTAATTACCAGAAATATGATAGCAAATAACAAATCTCACAAAATAAGAAATACATTTATATAATCCATAAGATTAAGTGTTGCGAGTCATCTTCCAAAATAAAATTCAAACATGCAAGATGACATTGTTCAAAATAGCTAGTGTAACCATATAATATGCTACCACAAACTCTATTTATCCTACTTAAACAATAAAAATAAATCCTTCCAAGGAGTTACCTAGTAAAATAAAGAACGTCTTAGACTGGAATTTCATGAGTGTAGTCTTCAACATCTCTGTATGCTTCAAGTTCTTTCTCAATAAGAGTCAACTTAGATTCAAAGTTCTCAGTTTTGTCTTCAATCCCCTTTGAAAAAGATTGCAGATCTCCACTTAGTGCTTGAATTTGACTAAGAATTAAGCTTATCGTAAGACGAGAGTTTGAAAAATCATTACAAGGTGCGAAAACACACTTGTCTTGACTTGAATCACTATCAGAAGATTCGAGGCGCATTTTCTTAGTAGTAAATCTTACATTGCATACATATCTTCTTTGCTCGAGTTTAGGCTTGAAGAAGAAGACATGATTGGAGTATTATGTGAAGGAATGAGAAGAGATTTCTCTTTTTATAACCTTCTCCATACAAGAATTTCTTGCAAAACAGGTTATGGAACCGTGGTTCTCATAAGGTAAAATTCTTCTAGAGAAAGAAATACATTTTTTTAACCTTACCCTAACCAGAGTTTGAAAAGATTCAAACTTGTATAAATAATTGTCTTGAATAAACTCTTAGGGTCTGTTTGGCAGTTGGGATATGAAATACGTTATCCTAGTTAGGGTATTCCTTGGTTTATCCAAGATTATCATGGCAATGGTTATTTTAAGTGGTGTTTGTTTTCTATTGTGGGTTAGTGTAGTATGTTGTTTGTCAAAAGATTTGTATACAAGCTAACTTAATTAGTTAAAAAAAAAAAAAAAAAAAACCCATATAATTTTATGGTTTTGAGTATAAGAAAAATTTAAATAAAAAAATTAGTTATCAAATTTAGGAAAAGTAACCACCAAAACCAAGAAAGGATTAAGGTATTCCAGGTTTTATATGGAATTCCAAAATCCCACCTTTTTAGCCTCCTAAAATTTAGGTAGGATACACTATTCTTATCTTGACATGGACCCACACAAACACAATTTACGATTATTTAAGGGATAACCCAACCTATGTTAGGATATCAAGGCTGCCAAACACGACCTTAAAGATAAACCTTTTCTGGTAAACAAAATATCAGAAGAATTATGCTATTAAGTTTATATATCAACATTATGATGAGAAATTCTCCCAGTGCATATTTACTTTCACTAATTGGGTAGTCATCATCATGGGTCATGTTCTCGTCTCTTGATTAGGAGTCAGATAGGCAGGGAGAATATACCAAGAGTATAATAGGCATGTTGATACCCACATCAAGTCATTACGTTTTGGACTCATTATGATGTGATTCCACCAAGTCAAGATGATTTTCTTTGTGGTGTAAGTAAGACTATAATTACCAAGAAATTTTTGTAAGTAAACCTTTTTCACGAAAAGTCATAACTACCTATCAATAAAGGAAATATCTCTAGGAGGATAGCTCAACAATTTGAGATTTTTGAGTCTTATTTAGGATATTGTTCATCAGTTTTGTCTTTTTCCTTCAAAAAGTCTTTAGGAGAGTTTTTTGAGACAATTCTACCCTCTTTAAGTTGTAGTTCTTAAAAAAAAGGAAAAGATGAGAACCTACCAGAAGATTATTGCATAGAGCAATTACTCCCACTAGGTGGAGGGTTAGTAGGTTTCTCAAATAGAGAAGTTCTTTGAAGAAACCTTATTCAAGTTCTACATGAATCAAAAATCAAGAATAAAATCAGAGGACTTTGAATGTCTCTTCTTGTTCCGTAATTTGTTTCTTAAAAATTTGATAGAGTTTCAAGCAACAAGCATGATTCTGTCCATCTCTTTTGAAAGATCTGCCTCTTTTTATTTTCAAGCTTTATTCCTCTTCCAAGGTTGAGAATAATGGGAACAATGATTTCTATGGATTCTGATCTTCATAGCACATTGATCATTTGGATGATACCATTCTTTACACAAGGAGCACTGAGACAAAGGTTACATATCCTTGCAGATGGACTGACATTCCTATCGACAAGAGGTGAATGAATTAGGCTAGTAAATATGTCTAAGGGAGTTATGCTGACTATTCTTATTAGAATTTCTCGAAACCAGTCGATTCTTCCCTTTATGAACTTTGAGATCATGAATAAGTTTATTAGTTCTTACTTGTTTATTTTTTTATTTTATCTAGCTGATGTCCATGTTTTCAATCTTTTTAGAGATAAGTTCATTTTCTAGTTGAAAGTTAATCTTCATTGAGTGAATTTATTTTATCAAGAGATTAATTTGTTCTTCTGAAGTAGAAAAGTTGCCTTGCAGGGAGCAAATAAAATTGTTAGATATATGAATCTGATCATCAGCAAATAAGAAAGTTACCGTCCTTATATGAGAGGAAATCTTCTGGATAATAGTCTAGAGTGGCCATAAAGGCTTTGGATTTCTTACAATAGTCCTTTTTAGGGCATACAAAGATGTGATGTCCATGACCAAGACACTAGGAACAGAGAAGAACGACATTGTTGATTCGAACTTTACGGTCCAAACCTTTCTTGTTTGGGAAGATTTTTTAAGAGATATTTGTTTCCTCGTCGAAGAGTTTTCTTAATTTGTTGCACAAATAGTGACAGAGCAAAATTTAAGATATTCTCACATTCCTTATCAATCAGTTTAGGACAGACTGTAACAGAGTTATCATCGGTAGTAATAACATCATTACTAGATATGATACAATTATCTCTTTTACTAAGTTCGAGATCAAAAATCATTAACCTTCCAACGAGGTTTCGTATGGAAAATGTAGGAACATTATTTTCTTCAATGATGGCATGTTTCATAGGCTTGTATTGAGATGGAAAAGATCTCAGAATTTTGACCACAATGTTCCTTTCAGGAATAGTCCTTCCTAATACATGACAAGCATTCACTATTTCAGACAAGATGTGATTAAATTCCTCAAACGAATCCTCTTCTGCCTACAAAGGTTTTCCAAGTCAAAAGTTAGGGTTTGAAGCCTTGCTTTTTTCTCTGCGGTATTTCTTTCAAATATGGTTTCTAAGATATCCCAAGCTTGCTTCAACGTAATGCACGTAGACACATGATGTTGAAGATCTTAGATTAAAAATGGATGATTGCATTTAAACCATCAGATTTATGCTTAACATCACTGATTTTATCATCACCAATACTAGCTATGTGTTTTTTAATAATTGTTCCGCCTCTAGCAATCGTTGGAAGAACATACCCCTTTACTACAAGAATCCATGTTTTGAAATCACGAGCTTATAAGAATTAAGGAGTGCATTGCTGCTTTCCACCTTAGGTAATTTGTGTCATCGAAAGATGGTGGTACATTAATAGAGATTGCACATCTGTCTATAGATTCAGATCGCCACAAACAAAGACTTATAAGGTCTAAAGGTGTTTTCCTGCTCTGATACCAATTAAAAAAAAGAGGGTACCAAGTACACCACCAATTTTGTTTTGTTCGGAAACCTGTATGGAATAAACCTAATAAATTTGCAAGTAGACCAACTTAATGATTTTGATAATATATATATATAAATATATATAATTTATATCTCTATCTCTTCACAATCAGAAATCCTACACAATAGAGTCCGTGAACGAAGAATACTTGGACGATCTCAAAAATAAAAATCCAAGATCAATCTAGTCGTATCTAAATAATTGAATCCGAATTCTTCCAAGCATGAAACTTGTTATCTGTCTTTCAAGATACGAATTCTACGAGAACGATTCTCGTAATTGGTCACAATTAATATGAACTTATATACTATAATCGATTACGTACTACTTTTTCTATTCCTATTATAAATATAAAACAATATAATGCGGAAAAGGAAAACACACAAGACACCAAATTTTTTGTTAACGAGGAAAACTGCACATGTAGAAAAACCCCGGGACCTCGTCCAGATTGAACACCAAACTGTATTAAGACGCTACAAACACTAGCCTAATATCAGACTTCAGACTGAAATGTAGTTTAGACCGAATTCACCCTTCGAGAAATTCAACTGCAGTCGTGCTCCTTACGTCTCTTGAACCTTGCAAGGCTCTACGCAATCGATTCCCTTAGATGACGTCCTTTTACAGCCTAAGAGTTGCTTCAACCTAAGTGAATAATTTTTGATACCAATATTCCTCTAACAAATAAGCCTATTTGATTTCCCTTTAGATCGAATAGATTAAGACTTGGAAATCTATTTGCAATAAAAAAATCTAGCAAACCTCACAAATATGGAACACTTGCATTCAATTAGTTGAGAAGCCTGGATTATTAACCACCTCTCAAGAACAACCTTAAACCGATCTAAGAAGAGTTTTAGATATCTATATTAAGGAATCACAAAGCCTGAGATGAAGAGAAATCTGTGATTATTTCTATCGATCTCGTTCCTGAAACAGATTACTAAAACCTCGATAGCATAATAAACAAGATCAAGATACATAAACTATCAAGGTAAAGATAATCGGACCCGGCATCACGAATCCCTAAGTGAAGTCTTGAATTCGTAAACATAATTATGTTTCTCATAGGAATCCCCGATTCATAGAGGACGACTCTAGCAAACAACTAGGACAAAGAAGTGTCAGGGATTGAATTTCCTGATTGTTTGAGTCTTTTATTTATAGATTTTTAAGACTGAGGGTTGCTTAGTATGTGTGGAATATGTTAATTTGATATTATGGTTGCTTAAGGTTGCTTAGAATTCAAGCTAAGATCACTTGAGATTCAAGCAAACACTTTATCTTTGTAGATGAAACTCTTGTTAGGAGTCCATGTAAGCGTTGAGGTATATGTCTTGAAATCACATAGAAGATTATACACCATGGTCTGGGTAGGCATAATATGTGAGGAATATATTAACTTGAGACCGAGGGTTGCTTGGGGTTGCTTAGAATAAAGCTAAGATAACTTGAGATTCAAGAAAACACTTTGTCTGTTTAGATAAAACTCTTGTTAGGAGTTCATTCAAGCATGTGAGGAATATGTATTGAAATCACATAGAAGATTATATACACTATGATCCGGGTACCGGAATCGGGTATGCCAGTAGTTCTTGGCAAATATACCTTTCGATCTTATAAGTAATATCGGATTCATTTAAACACTTAAGATTTAAATCATGATCCACAATACAAAGTGTTTTAGTGATCAATGATGCCTTATAGGTTATCATGAGATTCGTAGCAATGTTAAACATATTTTGGAAAATATTCTATAAACATCTGTATGATTCGGACTAGGCAGGTACACGAAATGGCACACGTACCTATGGCTAGAAAAAAAAGTTCGTGAATTCAGGGGCCGACAGTATGCATACTAGGTATGCATACCTCTTGGTTGTTCACGAACTCGGATCTTTTAAAGTATGCATACAAAGTACGGGTACTGTACCCATTTATGAATCCAGAACCTTTAAGGTATGCGTACTAGGTACGTGTACCTACCAATATTCTGAAACCTCATATATCTATGGTATGCGTATTAGGTACGTGTACCTACCTGAGTCCAGATTTCGGTAAGTTCTTGAAACTCTCTTTTGATGTTTTGAAACATTCCCAAATTCCATGGATATAAATATCATTGCTTAGGCAATTTCCAAATGATCCATATGGCACAAACATAGTTCTTGAACAATAAATTGCTTCGAACTAAGATTGTTAAGGACCTATGAACATCCATTGCTTGAATCATATTTCGAGATGTTTAACAAGACAAGCTTGACTTCTTTACAATATTAAATATACTAGAAGTTATACACATAGTCTCATATAGATAGAATGGTAATTCATGTGAGTAAATAGAATGGTTCAGTCTTCACATACCTATTGTTGATGAAGTTCTCCAAATGTCTTCGTTTGATCTTCGGTGATGTCTTATACTCAACTACCAATCTCCAAACCTAGTCTGAGACTTTAATAGACTAGAAATCAAGATATAGTTTGTGCTAATAACATTGATAACAAGCTTGATATGGCAAAACTTGCGAGTTCGACCGAGAAATTCTTTAACAAATATAAGGATAAAGAGGAGTTATAAATAACACCTCTCTTACACAAAAGTCACTAAATGAGAAAATAAACTTATAATCTAACACTCCCTATCAATCCGATGGAGGGTGAGAACAATATATCAGTTGATAAGCAAGCCTATAGAAGGTAATACAAGCATGTTAGCTATCGAGAAAAATGAATAACTGAACTGCAACACTGCTAGCATCCATCAAATCCCTTACAAAATGATAATCAAGCTCAATATGTTTCGTCCTAGCACGGAAAAATGGATTTAAAGCTAGGAAATGGGCCCCCATATTGTCACAATGAATTAGAAAAGGTTTGGCAGGAGTCATATGTAATTCCTCAAGTAAACCATACAACCATATTACTTCTGCTGCTAGCATACTCAAAGCCTTGTACCTAGTCTCTGTAGAACTTCTAGATACTGTTGGTTTCTTTTTAGATGACAAGAAACTACATAATTACCTAGGTATACACAATAGTTAGAGGTGGGGTGCCTTGTATCAGGGCATCCAGCCCAATCAGAGCCAGAATAGCTTGTAATGGAACTAAGATCACCAACTTGAAGAATGGTTCCAGAACCAAGTGTATGTTTGAGATACTTGAGTACCCTCTTTGCAAGAAGCATGTGCATAGTTATTGGAGAGTGCATGAATTGAGAGATATAATTGACTTCAAATGTTATATCAGGTTTTTTAAGAATGAAGTATTGAATACCCCTAACTAAACTTCTGAATTCCAATGGCTAGTGAGTAAATCATCATCATGTATAAATGCCCCCTATCATATGATATAGGTGAAGAACAAGGTTTGCAGTTTGTCATAAGAGCAAATATGATATGAGGGATTTTATCCCTTTTAGGGACACTCTAAGTTATGTTTTTTCTTAAAGGGATACTCTAACTCTCACCATCATGTAAACACAACTTCAATGCTTAAAATGTAATAAAGATCTCTTAAATCTTTCATATCAAACTAAGAGATCATTTGACTGATAGTAAGAAAAAATTCATAACTCCTTGTGAGTATACTTTCATACATGTACAACATTAGAACAAAAATATCAGTACCACAATAATAAATAAACATATATGGATCATTAACATCCATAGCCAAACCAAAATCAAGAAAAAATCCACTAAATTTCTCAAACCAAGGTTTTGGGCTTGTTTGAGTCCATAAATAGACTTGTGAAGGAGGCACACATGATCAAGTTGAGAAGGATCTTTAACCACCACCCCCCTTGGATGTTTCATTTATACCTTCTCAACAAGATCTCCATGCAGAAATGCAACGGAGACATGAAGTTTCCCTATACACTATTTATAGGTTAAGGCTATAGTGAAAACAACCCTGATTATTGTTATTTTCAAAAATGGACTGAAGGTAGCATTATAATCAACACCATCTTGCTGAATGAACCCTTGAGCAACCAACCTTGACTTGAGCCTGTTAACTCTGCCATCAGATTTAAGCTTCAACTTATAGACCCATTTTCTACCTAATATGTTCATGTCAGGAGTAGGAGCTATCAATGACCATGTATTATTCAATATTAGATCTTGATATTCTTTATGTATAGAAGCTACCTATTTTAATTTCATGCTTGCTGGAAGATTTGAAAGTCTTGGTCTATTTAGAAAAAGATACAATTGTAGTAAATACAAAATGAATGGGATGAGGGAAAATGTTGTTAGTGACATAATCTGGTAAGTACTTAGGCTTGCTTTTTCTAAGGACCCAAATAGGGATAACAGGCACAACCAAAGATCTTGAGAAATAAAAAATTAGGTGTTTTGTTGAAAAGAACCTCAAAGGGAGAACAATAATTGAGAAGCTTAGAAGGTATTCTATTTGTGAGATAAGTGACTGTGAGAAATGAGTCAAACCAAAAAGATTTTGGGAGACATGATTGAAAGGATAAGGTATTGCCAACTTAAGTGATATGTTGATGTTTTCTCTTAACAAGTTCATTTTGCTAAGAAGTATGGGGACATGAAAAAGAAATGTTGATACCTACTTTGTCAAGAAACTGCCTGAAAGGTCCCTTCATGAGCTTATATGCATCATCACACTAAAACCATTTGATAGTAGTGGAAAACATATTATCATTTACAGTTTTGAAGTGTTGAAAACATGTCAAGATTTTAGCACTACCTACATAGGAAAAAGCCAATGAAACCTGCTATAATCATCAACAAATAAAATGCAATATCGATAGCCCAATATAGAAAGATGAGGAGAGGGTCCCCAAATGCCGCAATGAACCAATTTCAAAGGTGCTGAGGCAGGCCTATCAGAAGAAACAATGGGTAACTTATTACTCTTTCCAAGATGACATGAATGACACAAGGAGTCAAACTCACCAAAAGCAAAGGTGACATGGTTCAAGGTTTTTAAGGTTTTGACAATATTGAAAATGCGGGGGTACAAGAACCAAACCCAACAATTCGTTTGGCAATCTGAGAGGACTTACTCCAATATACTTTCTAGAGAATCAACTAGACAGTAAGACCCAATCTAGAGAAAAGTATATACAAGAGTTTATATCTCTGTTTCACAATGTAATCTGCAAATCAAACAGATAGAAATCTGCGAGCCTGATTATTATGTGAAACAACTTGAACGGTACCAAAGACTAATGTTCAAGTGTCAATCAATTTAAATCAACAACCAAAGGTTGGATTATCTAATTGATTGATCCTAACGCACAACCTGTGATATTTCAATTATATAACAAAATATAATGCAGAAAAGAAATAACACAGAAACAAGAATTTTGTTAATGAGGAAACCGCAAATGCAGAAAAACCCCGGGACATAGTCCAGTTTGAACACCATACTGTATTAAGCCGCTACAGACACTATCCTACTACCAATGAACTTCGGACTGGACTTTAGTTGAACCCTAATCAATCTCACACTGATTCAAGGTGCAATTATGTTCCTTACGTCTATGATCCCAGCAGGATACTACGCACTTGATTCCCTTAGCTGATCTCACCCACAACTAAGAGTTGCTATGTCCCAAAGTCGAAGACTTGATAAACAAATCTGTCTCACACATAAAAGTCTATAGAATGAATAAATCTGTCTCCCACAAAAATACCCAAGAGTTTTTGTTTCGTCTTTTGATAAATCAAGGTGAACATGAACCAATTGATAACCCGGACTTATATTCCCGAAGAACAGCCTAGTATTATCAATCACCTCACAATAATCTAAATCATATGATGGTGAAACTAGATATTGTGGAATCACAAATGATGAGACGAAGGTGTTTGTGATTAATTTTTATCTTGCCTATCGGAGATTAAATCTCGAGCAAATCTTAGAGAAGATAGTACTCAAACGATAGAATCGGGCAAGATCAGAACACGCAACTACAAAGAAAATAGTTGGGTCTGGCTTCACAATCCCAATGAAGTCTTTGAAGTCGTTAACCTACAGGGTCTCGATAGAAACCTAAGGTTAAAGGAGAATCGACTCTAGTTGATGTAACTAGTAACACACGGGAGGTGTGGGGATTAGGTTTCCCAGTTGCTAGAGTTCTCCTTTATATAGTTTTCAAATCATGGTTTGCAATCAAAGTTACCTTGGTAACAAAGCATTCAATATTCACCGTTAGATGAAAAACCTGATTCAACCAAGCTAATATCTTTCAACCGTTAGATCGAACTTAGCTTGTTACACACAAATGAAATGTACCCTCATTTAGGTTTATGTAACCGAACCCAAACGTGTACACCATGTTGTCTCAATAATAGTTAACCGAAGTTAGCCATATGATTACTCTTATATCAACCTTATTCATCTTAACCATAACTAGTTCAAATGACTAAAATGAAACTAGTTAAAGATCCGTTCAATTGCTATATTCTCATAGAAGTATACAAGAACATAATTGAAGCAAAATCGGTTTGATTCACTCGAATCATTTCATGAACATTATAGCCACGGTTTGCAAAGATTGCATTCCTTATTTTATAAATGTTTAAGTTCATGTACAACCGATTTTAGAAGGTAACCAACTCAAGTATGCAAACGGGTACGCATAATTAAGTCGCCAAACCGGTATGCGTACGGGTGCGCATGCCAATTCACACTTCCAAACTCCAGCAGAAATTCACGAACGTGAGACTTCTGCCAGTATGCGTACGGGTACGCATACTTGCTCAGACATCCAACAACCGCCAGTACGCGTATGGGTACGCATACTCCAGGTTCCCGGTTTTGGACTTACACACAAATGTGAGAACACACTATGTTTATATCCAAACATGGTTACTTGATTCTAAACTCTTTATTTCAATCATTGAAACTTTCTTAGAGGATGACAATAGTCGTTTTCACTCATTATTAGCATCAAAGCAATTTTCAAGATATTGAAATAATCATAACGAAACATTCCAAGCCTACACCAAATGATTGTATCACACAAACCATGTAAGATGTTACTCGGTAATTTTCACATGGTCATATTCTGACATTCGTCAAGAATATAAGATGAACTTGGTCGAAGCGAAAGCTTTCCAACACATATTTCGAGAAATATGTAAGCGAGATAAACTCAGCTCAAAATCTCAAATGTGTATAATAAAAAACTATATCGTAATACGACTTATGTCTCAATATAGGAGATAGAGTAGAAATAGACTTTCCAAGTGATAGATGAGTTTCAGTCTCCACATACCTTTTGTTGATGAAGTCTAAAGTTCAACTACACAATCTATGTCCTAGTCCGAGACATCTATAAATAGGTTAGAAATCAAGACTTATAGTTTTGATCATTAACATTGACAAACATGCTTGAGATAGCAACGCATACGAGTTCGACCGAGTAGTGCTCTAACAATCCCCCCCTTTGTCAATTTTAGTGACAAAACTATCAATACATATGGATTACAAAATAAATAAAACTTTGTAGCTTCTTATCCAATTGGTTGATCTCCTTGGGTTCTTCAACACGACTCGAAATTTTCGTCACTTCCAAGTACTCCATGATTCTAAACATGTTCAACTCAGCATCATAGTTGTTGAAGATCCGTAGCGATAACAATGAGAAAACAAGTGCTCTCAATCATTGTTATACAGTGTCATAGTATTATTACACAGCATCAAAGTTCAATTGTATCACAACTTTGACAATAATACTATGGTGATATGTATCACTCCCCCTTCCTTAGTCAATACTTCATCTCAACATGAAAACCATTCCCCCTTACATAATGATCCGTAAACCATATGCATTTGTAGTATGAAACTACACATTAATTCTCCCCCTTTTTGTCAATATAAATTGGCAAAGGTACGAAAACTAGTGGGATCCTCATGAAATTTTCATAGAGATACTTTATGACCAAAAGAGAATAACATACCAACTTATTTAGATGCAATCATAAAGCCGAAGCTAAATGCATTCATCAAGGAGTTTATAAAGATACAAGATAACCCCTATAATATTCCACAGCCGCACTCCCCACAAATATTTGGCAAATAAGCACAAGTTCAAAAAGAACTCTCCCCCATATAATGTCATTCCCGAAAGAACAACAAAAGCGACCTTGCTTTTACAAGAAAAGAAGGATTTCTTTTGACATAATCAAATCACATGAGAACATGAATTTGTATCCAAAAATCACAATTGAATTATCCACAAAAATGATCAATTCAATTGGCCATGCTCAATATAAGAGAACTTACGGAGCACCACAGTATATGCACAAAAATGTGGATCGGAGATAGACCAATACTGCAGAATAAACAAGGATTCATTCTATTTTTCATCACTATTTGCAAAATGACATATAATAGACTTGATCCTTGTAAGCAAAAGTGCATCCTTTCTTCCAACAATATTTGCATAATGACATAAAAGGCTTAACTTTTGTTTGTCAAAAGTTCATTCTATCTTTTGTCAATACTTTCATACTGACATATAATAGAGATAACTTTTGAACAAGTATGGGATAGTCACAGGTTCACGGACGTAAACAACATATCCCATAACAATTTGCAATATATAAAATCATAAAGATTAAAATTGCAAAAATCATCTTCCAAATAAACTTTAGAATTTAAACAAATAAATCTAAAAACATTGCAAGATGAAAAATGTTGGCAATAGCTATGTGTACTCACAATAATGTCTATTCTAAACCATAGTTATCCTTCTTAAAAATACAAGAATAAATTTTCATAAGAAGTTTCCTAGACATCAAGACAAACTCGTAATGCACATGATGATTTGTCCTTAGAGGGTAGAATCAATCTTTTTCGCACGGATTTACACCAAGAATAGATACCAAAGGCGTATAAAAATATTTTCTTAACAAAGAATAACATACAAAGTCATTATCGACCATTCACCATAGTTCACAAAAGATGATTGTGAACATTCAAGAATCCCATAGTAATACGTACTACTGCCCATTCTTGAACTTCCTTATTTGTGATTCACCAACAACATTCTTTTAAAAGCTACAAATGAGCTTAGAAGATAATTACTCCAAGAATCCAAGTGCCCAAGTCCAAGAGAAGTGGAACAAGAGCGACGAAACAGAGTAAAACACTCAAAAACAAGAGTCGGGACAAATGCCAATCTTAACTCTTCCAAAATTAGGAATTCTCATCTCCATTTTCAATAGAATTCAAATAGGAAGTGAATTAAAAAAGAATGAGGTCATTCCGAGTTCGGACGAAGAAGTTACGGCCAAAATAAGTTTACCGAAAATCGATATCTACAGGCCAGTATGCATACGGGTTTGCAAACGAATTTTCGTGACCTGGAGCAGTATGCGAACGGGTATGCATACTAAAATCCTTGGATTTTGATTTTAAATGATGGTATGCATACCTGGTATGTGTACCATGAAGTCCAAACATCCCGAACTCCTATTTTCAAACCTAAACATTTAAGAACCTTAAACACATATCAAGTTAGGTAGAAATGAATGATAAGCAAGGTACATGGATCATTATAAGTACTCTAAGCAAATGATAAAAACGAAATCTTGCTAAATT
Organism: Papaver atlanticum; assembly: GCA_023531105.1. Classification (NCBI taxonomy): domain Eukaryota; kingdom Viridiplantae; phylum Streptophyta; class Magnoliopsida; order Ranunculales; family Papaveraceae; genus Papaver; species Papaver atlanticum. Next base: position 8,213,766 of record JAJJMB010008334.1, read on the forward strand.
TTATAGACATACCTTTTAAAAGAATCCAATTGAATTCTATAGCCTTACCAAAGATTCAAAATCGTACCTAACGCAATATGTACGCCCCAATTCTCGTGCTTCCCTCACCGTATACATAGCAGGGCATTCCTTGGTGAGGATGCACTTACAACACAATCAAGTTGTGTTGAGGTGAACAATGTCTTGCTCACCACAAGTGACTTTTGGATTATCATGAAAGAGATCGCTTTTAGAACCTTTCACATCCAAATCCATCTTTCCAAAGAACCTTTTAAGTTCCAACATCATGGATACTGCCTTCTCCATAGTCATGGAATTTTCTGGGAGATCATTCCTTTTCACACTCAAAACATCATTGACTTTCTTTGGTATCCACTTCTGAGTGCGTTTAGGAATAACTGGAACCTTCTTCCCATTACTCTCTTCTAGAATTCTCGGAAGAGAATTGGATTGACTATTATTTTGCAAGTTATTCTTTCTCCAATTGGGAGCATCGGATCTTGTCTTCGTCTTTACGAAGTTATCCTTCTGATAACCATTACGATTGTGAAAAGGATTCGTATGACGTTTATAAGCAAATATAGGTTTATCACAAAACTGATTCCTTTGCCTAAAGGTTGGACAATTACAACCTGTAATGCTAAGGGGATTAGTCTTAACATATGATCTTGGTTTCACAACTTCTTGTGATGCCCAAACAAGAACATCATGAAGTTTCTCATTCCTTATACGGAAACGACATCTCCTTTCCAGATGACCTTTATTTCCGTAATAGTGGCAAACATAAGGAATGTTCTTACCTCGATCCGTGTGTGCTGACTTTGGAGGTTGATATACTTTGCTTTTTTGAACCTTAACTGCCGGTGAAGGTATTTCACTTTTGCCATCAGTGGAAACCTTTTGTTGAGAAGAATCACTAGCCTTGACAAATTTTACCTCTTTGTTAATACTTGGAACATCTATTCCCTTATAGCCCAATCCTCGTGTATCACGATGATTTTTACTTGATCCTAGTATAGTGATTAATTTGCTTGAACTAGTATTGAACTTTTTCAAGTCATCTTCCAACATCTTGATTTTATCAAGAGCAACAGCTAAATCAGCCTCAAGACGTTTTTCCCGAGCGAGAAAAGCGCTTTCTCTGTCATCAAAACTTGTTTGCTGACAGTTAATCCTTGCTTCAGTTTCTGCAAGTTTCTATTCCAACAAGAAGTATTTTTATAAACATTATCACATTCAAGTGACTTTCTACTCAGATTTTCTCGAAATCTTTGAGGATCGATTCGCAAGAGAGATTCCAACCATAAAGACCTTCGTAAATCCTTTTCAATTTCTTGTTTTCACGACAGAGAGGAGTCAGAAGAGGTGTGACATGAGAAGTTGTAATCTTCTTAATTTTCAACGAATCCAAAAACTTAACATACACTGAGACTTCCTCATTAACATCTCTATCAATATCTGAATCACCTTCATCAGAAAGTTCATCCAACTGTTCTTCTAGGCGCGTTTCCCAATCAACAGTTTCTACATTCGGAGAATGTTTAGATATTGACTCAGATGTGACACTTCTCTCAGGTGAATTTAAGCTTTGAAAATCATCTGGTGATTTCCGACCTGGTACGTTATTAGAGATAGACTCGTCCATAATAATCAGATTGCTACAAACACGGACTTATGAGGTCTTTAACGTGTTTTCCTGGCTCTGATCCTAATTGAAAATGCGGGGGTACAAGAACCACAACCAACAATTCGTTTGGCAATCTGACAGGACTTACTCCAATATACTTTCTAGAGAATCAACTATAAGACCCAATCTAGAGAAAAGTATATACAAGAGTTTATATCTCTGTTTCACAATGTAATCAGCAAATCAAACAGATAGAAATCTGCGAGCCTGATTATTATGTGAAACAACTTGAACGGTACCAAAGACTAATGTTCAAGTGTCAATCAATTTAAATCAACAACCAAAGGTTGGATTATCTAATTGATTGATCCTAACGCACAACCTGTAATATTTCAATTATATAACAAAATATAATGCAGAAAAGAAATAACACAGACACCAGAATTTTGTTAATGAGGAAACCGCAAATGCAGAAAAACCCCCGGACCTAGTCCAGTTTGAACACCATACTGTATTAAGCCGCTACAGACACTATCCTACTACCAATGAACTTCGGACTGGACTGTAGTTGAACCCTAATCAATCTCACACTGATTCAAGGTACAATTGCGTTCCTTACGTCTATGATCCCAGCAGAATACTACGCACTTGATTCCCTTAGCTGATCTCACCCACAACTAAGAGTTGCTATGTCCCAAAGTCGAAGACTTGATAAACAAATCTGTCTCACACATAAAAGTCTATAGAATGAATAAATCTGTCTCCCACAAAAATACCCAAGAGTTTTTGTTTCGTCTTTTGATAAATCAAGGTGAACAGGAACCAATTGATAACCCGGACTTATATTCCCGAAGAACAACCTAGTATTATCAATCACCTCACAATAATCTAAATCGTATGATGACGAAACTAGATATTGTGGAATCACAAACGATGAGACAAAGGTGTTTGTGATTAATTTTTATCTTGCCTATCGGAGATTAAATCTCGAGCAAATCTTAGAGAAGATAGTACTCAAACGATAGAATCGGGCAAGATCAGAACACGCAACTACAAAGAAAATAGTTGGGTCTGGCTTCACAATCCCAATGAAGTCTTTGAAGTCGTTAACCTACAGGGTCTCGATAGAAACCTAAGGTTAAAGGAGAATCGACTCTAGTTGATGTAACTAGTAACACACAGGAGGTGTGGGGATTAGGTTTCCCAGTTGCTAGAGTTCTTCTTTATATAGTTTTCAAATCAGGGTTTGCAATCAAAGTTACCTTGGTAACAAAGCATTCAATATTCACCGTTAGATGAAAAACCTGATTCAACCAAGCTAATATCTTTCAACCGTTAGATCGAACTTAGCTTGTTACACACAAATGAAATGTACCCTCATTTAGGTTTATGTAACCATACCCAAACGTGTACACCATGTTGTCTCAACAATAGTTAACCGAAGTTAGCCATATGATTACTCTCATATCAACCTTATTCATCTTAACCATAACTAGTTCAAATGACTCAAATGAAACTAGTTAAAGAGCCGTTCAATTGCTATATTCTCATAGAATTTTACAAGAACACAAATGAAGCAAAATCGGTTTGATTCACTCGAATCAATTCATGAACATTATAGCCACGGTTTGCAAAGATTGCATTCCTTATTTTATAAATGTTTAAGTTCATGTACAACCGATTTTAGAAGGTAACCAACTCAAGTATGCAAACGGGTACGCATACTTAAGTAGCCAGACTGAGTTTGGTTACGCCAGTATGCGTACGGGTACGCATACTTGCCCAGACATCCAACAACCGCCAGTACGCGTACGGGTACTCATACTTCAGGTTCCCGGTTTTGGACTTACACACAAATGTGAGAACACACTATGTTTATATCCAAACATGGTTACTTGATTCTAAACTCTTTATTTCAATCATTGAAACTTTCTTAGAGGATGACAATAGTCGTTTTCACTCACTATTAGCATCAAAGCAATTTTCAAGATATTGAAATAATCATAACGAAACATTCCAAGCCTACACCAAATGATTGTATCACACAAACCATGTAAGATGTTACTCGGTAATTTTCACATGGTCATATTCTGACATTCGTCAAGAATATAAGATGAACTTGGTCGAAGTGAAAGCTTTCCAACACATATTTCGAGAAATATGTAAGCGAGATAAACTCAGCTCGAAATCTCAAATGTGTATAATAGAAAACTATATCGTAATACGACTTATGTCTCAATATAGGAGATAGAGTAGAAATAAACTTTCCAAGTGATAGATGAGTTTCAGTCTCCACATACCTTTTGTTGATGAAGTTCCACAAACTCCCCTTAGTAGTTCTTCGTCTTCAAATGATGAACGCCGTGAAGTCTAAAGTTCAACTACAATATCTATGTCCTAGTCCGAGACATCTATAAATAGGCTAGAAATCAAGACTTATAGTTTTGATCACTAACTTTGACAAACATGCTTTAGATAGCAACGCATGCGAGTTCGACCGAGCAGTGCTCTAACAAATATGATGAGCAGGGTATCCCAATTTATTGTGCCATAGAGATGGTGAAGCAGTAGTAGATCTGAAGGATTTTTCCGGAGGGTTAGATTAAATGGGATATATATTTTGATTTATAACACCTTCAACTAAAACAAGTTGAGTGTCACAATCTATAACCTCAAACCCCCTGGGGTAAATCCAATCTTACAGTTATGTTTTCTAGTGAAAACAATAACTGAAATGAGGTTCTGCATGACTTTAAGGACAAACAGTATGTTGAAAAGAGTAAAAAAAATTGTGGGTGTATGTAAAACATAACTACTAACCAAAGTAATTAGAATTTGGTATCTATTCCTAACCATTACATGTTCAAATTCAGTGTATTTAGATAGGCTAATAAGTAATGAAACATCATGATTCATATGACTTATTGTTGCTGAATAGGGAACCAAAATACAGTAACAAGAAATAAAGAATGTTCAGACAAGTGAGAGGTATTAACTTGTATAGAGGAATTTAATTTGCTTGTGGATTTCTTGCAAAATATTGTGGACTATTTTTTTAAGTAGAGTATCCATAAGAACATCTACCAGGTGAATGGTCATTTTTCTTACAGATTTGACGTTCAACAGTAGAGTAGTTTATCCATTGAGAAGTGGGTTTATCAGATCCGAAGGTTTTGTCAGTAGGTTTGGAAGATCCAAAAGAAGATGTAAAGGACCTCTTAGTGAAGAATGCTGAATTTGTAATTGTATCTAAAGACGTAGATGTCACCAGATATTGATCTTTGGGCCACTGCTCATGAGTTAAGAGTTTGGATTTTAAGTCAACAAAGGATAAGGGGTTGTCACAATTGTGAAAAACAATCACAAAATTGTCATAATCCCTCCCAATCCAGTAAGAACATACATAACAATATCAGAATCAGCAACCCTTTCATTTATAACAGCTAAGGAATCAAAAATACTTTTACCTTGAATAAACTCAGTAATAGGACGAGCTCCTCTTTTGATGTTCTACAACTGTCCTCGAAATATAAATTTATAAGTTGAGAACTGATTCGAGAACTCTTTTGCAAGGTATGACCATACATCAGTAACAATGGTACACCCCATAATAGAGCAATAAAGGGAACCAGAGAAGGTAGTGTTGAAGCATCTATTAAAATATGTATCCCATATTCTCCATTTGAAGAAAGACATATTTAGTGACTCGATATCCCCAACCTTGATAACTTCTGGTAGTGGTAGTGTTTATTCGTACCATCAACATAACGCAACAGATCTGTACTTATAAAAATGGGATTTCATCTGATTAATTTCTACAGATGAGAAAGTTTGAATCATCAAGTTTTATAGATATAAAGTGAGTAATAATTTGGATGGAAAGGAAGTGGCAACTTCATAATGATGTGACGATTCAGAGGACATAGTGACAAAGTCTCTAGATGATTGAAAGTAAGGTAAATGATGAAGAAATAAAGTAACAGAAGAAGTAAAGTACTGTTGAGATGTAGTTTAAGTAAAGTAGCAGTAGAAGTAAAATAGTTGTTATAATATAATTTAAGTGAAGTTAAAGTAGTCGACGGAAACAATAATTAAGAGCAAATCCTAAAAATGTTTGTCTCAGAAAATCAAACCCCTCGTGATACCATGACAAAAGTATTGAAAGATAGAAAAGTAGTTGTATTAAACGTGAAAAGCTACAGAGGATGTTGTTCTAAATATATAGGAATAACAAGAGTGACAAGATAAAAACTAAAAACCTAAAAGCGGTAACTATAAAGTAGTAAACATAAAGAGAGAAAGGAGTTACAAATAACACTTTGTTTACACAAAAGTTAATAAATAAAAAACCGACTTATACTTCTAACAAATAGTTATACTTGTGAACAATACATCAAAATGTTTCTGAATCATCACATATATACAGCCCGCTATGACCAAGTCAAATTCTTGGAAAAACATAAATCATTACCGTAAACACCTTATACCGTATGGTGGGATTATCGAGTTTTGACTATCAGGAAAACATAGAAAAGAGATGGGTGATTTCAAATCCCAGTTAACTAATTAAACAGTGAATAACACTTTAGATAACAACAGTCTTACAATGACACTTAAATTTTATCATTTCCTAGGAATACACGTAGAATTTAAAAATATATTTAAGTATTAGTTAATTAATCTAGATCGTTAAATCTGTTTGAACTGCAACTCTTTCAAATGCAATTCTAATTAAATCTGACTCCACGCTCCGTTGTTTACAATTCATCAGAACCAAATAACGAGATATACTACTACCATAACCAAAACAAATTCCTATTATCCTACCTGAGTTTCAAAAACGATCGAGTTTCCAATTCCGATTTGTGCACTTACGAAGAAACGTCTCATAGAAGAAAAATTAAAATGTCAAATAATAAGCATGTCAATGGATCCACCATATGTAAATGGACACAGTTTAAAAGATTTATTTTTCACCAAAAAATATAATAAGCACCCAAAATTCCAAATAAATCTTTATTTATCTGGATCATATTTTGTTTCCCTTACAACAGCCAAGAAAGAAAAAAAAACATTATTACCTAAACCAAATCAATCAAAAGAATCCCATAAACATAAAATTACACACAAATTCACTCACTAGAAATTAGTGCACAAAAAATTGTTTCTAATTTGTTTTAAGTTCACATATACATATATAAGAAGTTCATATCTGAGATTATTATGAGCTAATAATTTTGCTTAATTTGAATCCTGAGCTAATCTCAAATAATCCTTCAACTCGCTAGGAAAACAAGGATACTTTTTCCATGAATTCCCATGCATTTTGATGATCTTCACAGCATTATCTTTGGTCGATGATTGACCTTCGATATGTAACAATCCAAGTATTTTTTTCACCGATCCAAACATTAACATATCTTCAATAACTTTTTCTTTTGGATGAAAACTACTTAGTAACCATAATATTTTGACCCCCAACTTTGTTGCACAGATTGAAACTCGAAGTAGCTTCTTTGATAATGCAGCAATCCCTAACTTATGATCAACAAAAGCTAATCTTCCTTCGGCGCATTCGCAAAGTAATTTGATAATAAGCAGCATTCTCTCACAAATTGATTTGTTGGAGTCGGGTAGTAGTTCAATTAATACGCAAATTGCACCGGCTTCGATCGCTTTTAGCCTAGTTTGCTTCGACGAGCTTAAAATGTCTATCAATACGTCAAGAGCACAAGAACTTGCTTTTGTATAGATCTCATCGGATACTAATTCTAACAAGGATTTAAATAAATCCATTCCTTGATCCTGAACAACCAAATTCCAATTATACTCAACTTTAGACATGTTTCTAAAGATCGTTACCGTACGATACCGTGCCTCGGCACTTCCATGTTGCAGCATGATTGCCATGGCCCTCATGCATTCGGGTTTTGATAACAAAGCCATAGATGCGTCATCTGATATCGGAAGTTGATATAAAACACCTAAAGCTTCTTCACAAGCTCGGAATGTAATGAAATCTGATCTGTCGATGAGAACTTGGGTGATTATTCGACTAAGCACTTCGATACCACCTAGGTGAACAAAATCTAATCTAACCTCAAATCCTAATTCAATACAAGACCGAAGTTTCTTTAGGGAACTTACCTTAAACGGCGTGGATTCAATTGTAGTCAGTAATGACACCAACTCATCATGTTTCATGGATATAGATGACGACGGGTGATTAACGATCGCTTTAGATTCTCGTTCCTTCCACACGAGTATTAGTCGTTGAAGTGTATGGTTAGGAGTTACATCGAAATTCTGCAGAATTTGCATGGTAGCTGGACATGTTTTCTTCTTATATATATAGAACCAATTTTCGATGTTTTTTCTTTCGTATGATAAACCCGTCGATATTGTTACTGGATTCTTCATGACTTCCATTGATATTGGACATCTAAAATATAATGGAATCTCCATTTCTGGATCTGGCTTTTTCTCCATTTATTGAAGCGAGAAAAAAAAGAAAAACAAGACCAAGAATTTATTTAGATCCAAGTACTAGTACTAATCAACGCATTCATATAGGCAATAGACATACGTACATAGAAAGCTGAAAGTCAAAACTTGAAAGATGCCTGCATAATTTATTGCAAGCTCAGCGCTGTGTGTATCTCTGTAATTGGAATTTTCCAAGTTGTCTGTCGATTCGGTCTTAATTTCCCGCGTAGAACATTATAGGTTTGACTTCTTAGAAAAAGTTATTTAGTGTTCCCTTGACCGATTCAAGTTCAAAAGTTGACGTTTTTTTTGGTATCGGGTTATTTTAGAATTTTTCTTTCTTTCATTTGAGTTTAATTTACTGCACCATTTGGTATATATATGTGCAGGCATACGGCACTGTATATTTGACTAAACTCATCTATTGCTGGGATAATTAACTGCTTTTTTTTAATTCGGCAAACTTGGGAAATATTATAAATGGCTTACTAGAAATAAGCAGGATAAGCTCAAAGAGCCTGCAAACCCAGCTGCATGACGGGATAAATAATTAATAGTCTTACTTTTGGTAATTTATATATCTATAGTTTAACTTGGTTGCTGAAAATTATATAGATTATCAGCAGTAGTTCGTAAAGACAGAAAAATCGTGTAATTCTATACTAATACGAGTAGATGTTTGTTTAGACGTGGAATTTGTATATTCTATAGTTGTCATTTTGAGATTTCATTGAAAAGATTTAGTGGTTGGATGAGAACATGCTGTTAGTATATTGTATGTATTTGCTGCTTTGCAACTTACATCATGGTTCAGGCTCTTGCGGGTATATATTGATCATCTTTTTACCTAGTTTTAGTTTTGGCATCATGTGTACGCTAACGAGGCAGATAACTAATTCCTTCCAATTTTCCAAATGCCTTGGCAGGGATTCCAGTAATAATAGGTTTATTGGGGGGTTCACGAATTTATCCAGTTTAACCTGAAATAACATATAGTACAAAGTTAGTATAATATATACACCATCTACAGGCAATCAGTGCAGGATTGTGTGCACGTTGGAACTCAAAGAAACATTCGCAGAAAAATTAAATCAACCTATTATAAAGCTATTAAAGCATAGGTTCAATTAACTTATTTCCTCTGCAAACTGTCGACTAACTTCGTCTTAATAAGCCGATGATTGTGCTGACTGCTGAGAATTCCATTACATTTTTCTAGTCCCCAACTTGTTTTACTTTTAATTAGACAATTAGAGAGAATCACGTTAAGTTTTGAATTTGACCTTATTGATATTCATTAAAAAAAAAATTGCAGTTTGGTATAACATCTATATAGCCGTTCAGATACACACATATATGTAACTAATATCATATTTTCTTGTTTTTGGATGAATATCATATTGTCTTGATGAATGAGTGTTTGCCTAGGAAAAGAGACTTTGTTAACTTAAATAATCCAATAGAAGATCGTCCAAAATCCAAATCCTCAACGTTCAACATGCATGGTCATTGTCTGACAACACATATGAGAGCCAAAGGATAACATTCCTTTTGTTGGTTGGCAAAAGAGTGCTCGTTCAACGACAAAAATGATACATATCTCTAAATTTTTATCTACAATTACCACGGCGTCTGTTTGATCTTCACAAGGAACCATCTCACAGTCAACAACTACCATTTTAGAATTTAGATATTTGGACGAACTGCATTTTTATTCAACTCTGCCTCTAAAAGCTTATAGTAACCAGAGTTCACCCAGTTGAATCCAGGCGTTGTATTTGGGGATCAATCCAACAAAAAGAAGATAGCGACACCAAGCAGGTGATCAGCTTCACTTTGTTAGTATTATTATAATACTTTCAAAATCAAATAGCTCTTTCCATGTATATTCTTCCATTTGCATAATTTATTCTGCCCATATAACTGCTAGCTGGTGGTTTTTGAATTTCTTAAGGTCATGAATCATTTAAGTATGCATATATTTGGGATCTGGCGAAGATCAGATTCCCTTGGAAGTTGGAACCATATTTTGATTACATTAGTTTTCTCATTTATGTTTGCTCCAATAAATGATAATGAATTCCGTACAAGTTATGGCTGAACTGAACGCGTGAGGACATGGGAGGATCAAAAAGAGTGTCCTATGCCTGGTTCTATCCCTGTCTTAACTTCAGAAGTTGTAAGGCAGAAAAACTTTGTACTTAACAAACATGGTTGCAGTTTACCTATATTTATCTGTGATGTGGTTGTTCGAACAACAAAGATTAAAGGTACCCTTCATGGAGAGCTAGCGTATACTTAGTATGTGATTGTTTGTGGTAATATCTATATTGTAACTTATAGCTCGTTACTTGCTTCGTTTGTATCAGTGGACTCTTCTTGGTCCAAAGGTTTACATTATTGAATGATTATCAATGCTTGTAGGTTTGGTAATTGGCACTCCATAATAATCTTCTGCTGATTCATTATCTCTTGCGATCATGCTATATGACATCACACTAGCAATATTTCCGTTCTTCAGTTTATTTTGACGTTGAATTACTTACCTAGATTGATATAATTGATTTTGTTATTTAACTTCCTTTGAATTTGTCCTGCAGTAGCAATGCTGCTTTGACTGTTAGGGCGGCAGGGCATGCCGCTTTGGGGATAAGTAACGAAATCACGAGGCTGGCGGAATGTCGAAGCGGTCAGAAAATGTCATTTTCTCTCCTGTATCTTCATCAGCAACCCTATTCTTGTTTGGAGTGTCTACTAATTCAAGTTTTAACGGATGGCTTATCTGCTTTGACTACTTTATTTTCTGCGCCTACTACTCTATCTTCATGCTTCCAATGGTCTAGATACAAGTTTAGGGACCACTGGCACAACCACCGTTGTTGCTGCCACTGGCATCACCAATCCATCCAACATTGCTAGTACTAACAAGTAACAACAATATATCCACCTTACGTAAAACCCCTTCAGCGTCTTTCCAACTTGGCTCAAGCTCTACCTCAGCACTTTCATCTAGCTCAACTTCACTGCCATTTCTATCATCTGACTCAGAAAAATAAACATTTAGTGTAAGACACACCATCTACTTTTACATGTCCCAGAAACGGCAGTGTTCTTGGTTTCAAGTTTCAACGCTTCGTGTTTCTTTTCTTTCTCAGAACATTCTGGGGCACATGTACGTTTAGTATCTTGTGTAACATATAGTAAGAAATTGGCTTATGTAATCTTCAGGCAGTTGAGCTAATAAAGTAAGCGTTGCTGCATTGAGCTTGTCAGATGGCTTCCCAACTAGTGCTTCCAACTTGGTTTTGTGCATTTAAGTGCAACGTGGTGGAGTTTCAGTACGACTCAAATTGAGTAGGAGGAAGTTAGGACGTCCACACATGACAAACTTGAAGATGAAGCAATTTGTGAGAGAACAGCATTACTTACCAGCTAGTGGTTAAACTTTCAAATTACAAGTAAGGACACCTAGTTGTTTTTGTATCCTTGCTTTTCCTAAAATTCTCTGAAAAATATACTTTTTGCATTGAAGAAGCTAACAGGTGCAGCTACAACTACAACTCTGTAGGAAACTAGGAATGGTAGAAGAACCACTGTCTAGTACAACTATCACCTTTGTGGGGCTTTAATGTGTTGCATAGTGAGCCCAGTATGACTGTTCGGGTTATACTCACTTAGTACTCAGGGGCAAAGGCCCAGCTATCTCTCTTTGGACATGAGCTTTTTTTACCGGTATTTTGTCTCTTACTAAATTGGCAATTGTGCACCTTCCTATCGTGCTTTCTTTTCAAATCATGCATACACAATGTTTCATTGTTATATGTCAATCTCTGGTGGTGGCATTTCTCATTTTCTCTAAAAATGGAGTGCTTGTGTAGGCATGCAATACCATCCCTTGTTTGTGCTTTGCATCATTGTCTTGTTGGCCGTGATAGACAATGGTGAGAAATAACTGATGACCACGGAACACATGGAAACCTTAATTGTTAAGCAACAGGGTTAGATGGGTCCAGTTTGTGATGAGATGTAAGTGCAATGGTAGTTTCTTTTTAGGGTTGTTTTCTATCCTTGACCTTGGGCATGTAATGAATCATCGACACCATGACCTTTTTAAGGGTTCAAATACAAACTCAACCTTTCGCTCTTCTAGAAATTTTCATAACAATATTTATGGCTTCAGTAATATGAGGTCCTACCTGAACTATTTGTAGCTTGGTGCTTTCCAATTTGTGGAGTTAGTAAATTAGTATGTTACCATGTCAATGATACACACGCCGGACTATTTTGGTTAATCGAGCATCATTGACTTCAGGTTTTCTCGCTTTAAGAGTTCCTTAAGCAAACACAAGGCCGGGAAATTTTGACTTGAAGAGTCTACTTTGGCCCCTGTAAAAAATGATTTGTCGTCGACCTTTACAAAAAAATAAAAAAATATATTGACACATAAGAAAAGTTTTATGACCGATCTCTAGAATGTAAATTTGATTCGCTGATCTCAATTATGAAAATCAAGTCCATGAAGTGTTATGCCATTTCGCCTACCTTGCACATAGGCACAAAAAAGAAATAATCAGAATTGGTAAAAATTGGAATCATCAAATGACAATGTTATTCATTTTTCATTTTTTATTTACTCTAATTCTTTTTAACTTTTTCTTAAGGTGGGTACATGAATCCAGCCAAGCCTTGGGACATATGGTGATGTTATTTATGGACCAGCATCATTATAATACTTTTTGACAAAGATATTCTAGAGGAATCAAAATCAGCTTTACAGCAACCAAAGATAAAGAAAGACCGAGATAAAAAGAAGAATGGGTTAACATATAGCTTAATTAGGGGGTGGAAATGCTGGACTCTGGAGCATCACGTGTATGTTTTTCTCATTTTACTCTTTTGTCTGTTCAAGAGTATGAGAGTTGGCTTAAATTCTCTAACTTTATCCACGGTTCTAGAGGATGACACGAGGCTTTTTTTACTTAAGGGTTTCTTTCTTTCGCGAACCAAGGCTTAGGAGATAAAAAGAGTTGGCTAATAAAGTAATGCAGGAAGATTAGGTAATTGTACGCTTTCCTCGATGCTCGATGGATACTGAAAACTGAATGACATGAGGCTTAGGTAACGCATTCTTTTCTTTATTTTGCATGATATTTTCCGCAACTTGGCGGATGTTAGGATCATTGGACTCCACTCACGTGTAATTTATCTTACAGGGTTCTAAAAAGCATATCAGTGACTAATGTAAAGACTTTCCGGTAGTCATAGACTTAGGAATATCATACTAAATTTTGAATTTTTACCAGTGTAGTATACAGTAAACACTACATGAAATCAGGGATTTTGTAACGGATTTTTTTTAAGTAACGTCGTATCGACGTTGGTAACTTTGTAACATTGGTCAATCGTTGCAATAGTTGGTATCTGTTACAGAGTTTCGGGAGGGTTGTTGGTAATTACCTTCCTATCCTCAACTTAAATTGCCAAGTTACATTGTTACCCACCTTTATTACTATTAGCGCCTGTATTACTACTATCAGCTCCTAATTTCTTCTCACACTCAAGGGCTACCCAGCCTCCCAACGATTCTGGCTTTTTTCTCCAACATTTTTTTCCCATTATAACTCTTCATTTTAATTACCGAAAATCAGAAAAAAAAATTAAAATTCGAAAACAAAATTAAAATCATCTGAAATTATTTTTTTCATTTAATATGTCTGAAAATTAGAATAAGAATCAGTTGGGAGGTAGATAAACAACTTAATGCGTTGATAACAAAACGGTTGAGACATTACTACATCTTATATCTTTCACCTCCATTTATTTCACATCTCACCGACTTCTTGGTATATCCCCGCTGCCGCCATCGATTTCACCAGAAAATTCATCAGATTCAATTTGAGATTCAGTTGCAGAAAACTTCATCAACAAAATTGATTCAACTGATTCTTATGTGACTCGTCGATTTCATTAAAGATTTAAGCTTAATCGAGTTATCACAGAAGGATTGAGTTTGATTAAGATTTCTGAATCTATCGATTCTCCTGGGTTATCTTCAGCTAATTAAGGTATTTCTTTTATTGTTTTCTTAATCGACAGTTTTTCAACATCTGGGGTTTATTAATTTTAGAAATTGAGGATTATAGATGTTATTGTGAATTGTATTCTACTGTAATATGTTGATACATCTTAGACATTTTTAGGTTTAGTTGATAAACTTAGGTTACTAAGACACAATATTTTACTTGTTTGCGTATAACAGACAATTATAGCCCAGAATACAGAGAAGGGGTTAGAAAATTCATTAATTTTTCAATGGCAAATGGTACTTGTGCAAAACTGTGTTCTTGCCCGTGTAGGAAGTGTGAAAATAGACATCGACATGGATTTTCGCTGGTTAGGACCCATCTGTATGAGCACGGTGTCGACAAGACATACACCACCTGGAGCTTACATGGTGAGAGAGCGGATGGTGCTTCAACAAGTCGTTTTAAGGGGAAGGCCGTAGTCGAAGAAACGCCTGATAAGCAATCAGATTGTTTGAATTTGAATGATTTTACTGACTCTTCCTTTGGTATTCATCATGACCATGATGGAACACAAATTGGAAAATCACCCTTAGAAGATCCAGATGTCGAGAGGCGTTATAATAGGTACAAATCGTTAGCGGCAGAGAAGTTGTACCCTTCATGTGAAGACAATCTCACAATCCTCTCTGCTATGGTAGAACTGCATAATGTGAAGAAAACTTATAAAATTTCGGGTAATTGTGTCAACAGTTTGTTGGATTTGTTAAGTGAGTGGCTTCTGAAACCTAACAAGTTGCCCAAAAACTATGATGCTATGAGGTCAATGCTTAAGGATCTGGGGATGAAAGAAAAGGTTATTCATGCTTGTGAGAATCATTGTATTATGTATTACGAGGAGAATGAGGATTTAATAGAGTGTCCGGTATGCAAAACTCTATGGTTTAAGTTGAAAGCTACCAAAGATGGTCCTGTGGTGACAAATGAACCTTGCAAAGTGCTGAGATACTTTCATGTAGACGAAAAACTAAAGAAAATGTATTCTCTACCTTGGATATCAGACGCAATGTTGTGGCACGATCGAGCTCAAGTTTTATCTGAATATATGTGTCATCCAATCGATTCATCTCAGTGGGCACAAATAAAAATGAAGTTTCCGTTGTTTGCCGTGGAAGGAAGAAATGTTTGGCTTGGAATATCAACAGATGGGTTTAATCCTCATGGTGTACATACTTTGAGTTGGAGTTGTTGGCCTGTGATCCTTGTGGTTTATAATCTTCCGCCTTCTATGTGTATGAAGTCTGAATTCCAAATGATGACTCTGTTGATACCTGGGCGTAAGTCACCTGGTCAAGACATTGATGTTTTTTTACGGCCGTTGGTCAACACGCTAAAAAAACTTTGGCATCCAGGGGTACAAGCTTTTGATTCTTTGAAAAGGGAGTATTTTACTCTGAAAGCAACTATGATGTTTGGGATTCATGACTTGCCTGCTCAAGGTGTTTTAAGTGGATGTACCACTCATGGCTACTGTGCGTGTGTTTGCTGCATAGACGAAACTCGAAGTACTCATCTAGGTTACGGCAGCAAGATTGTGTACACTAACTATCGTATATTCCTTAAGTCAATGCATCCATTTAGGTATGGGACTCTTTTGGGATTAGAGACACATGAGCATAAAAGTGCACCGCTGAGACTAACAGGAGCGCAGTCGCTTGATAAGTTGGCCGATGTTCATTACGAACCTGGTAAGTTAGTGGTCCGTAAGACAGGTAAACGAAAGAGATATCAGTCTGATAAAGAAGAAGGTGATTCTGAGCTTGTCACATGTGCTTTCTTCAAAAAGTGTATTCTTTGGGAACTTGAGTCATATTGTTCCTTGACTATACGGCATTGTGTCGACTTGATGCACACGGAAAAGAACATCATGGAACACATTATCTACACTATCTTTGATAAGGATAATAAGGCTATTGTTGCATGGAATTATCGTGACAAATTGAAGGAGAATAAAATAAACTGTGGAGAGTGGAAAGAGAACAAAACAAAGAAAGGAGTAGAGATGGTTCTGGTGTTTGTTTTGAGCAAACAAGAGAAAACTGATTTTTGTCAGATTCTTAAAGATCTGAAAGTTCCCACATGCTTTTCGTCGAATATAAGTAACAATGTAAATATGGAGCAATTGAATTTGAGCAGCTTGAAGTCACATGACTACCATGTGATTATGGGGTACTTATTACCTGTTCTGCTTCAACATGCCTTTCCAGGAGAGAAAGACTTGCGCATTGCGCTTCAACAAGTCAGTTTGTATTTTAGAATTTTGTGCTCAAAGGTGGTTAGCAGAGAGTATCTAAACCAGGCTAAGTGGATGATTGCAGAAGCCATGTGTGTGCTCGAAAAGTATTTCCCGGCTAGATTTTTTGATATAAGCGTGCACAACTGATGTGAATTTTAGTTGTAGTGAAAGTGGTGGTAATAGGATTCGATTCTCGAACTTGTGAAGGATTCTTTTAGACTCAAATTAACTAAAATAAAATT